>CM055962.1:52907087-53239587 GCA_029531755.1 Holothuria leucospilota | reverse complement strand
GGGGAGGACCGGAGGACCACTTCTTTTGATGCACTTTCTGGACCTTAAGGAGAGGGCTTTGCTGTCATAAAGAGAGTTCCCCAACTTCAGACTCTAGATCCTCCTCTGCCAAGTGATGATATTGGTGGGAGTTATTAAAGGACAGATTGAGTCATGCATGTATGCCTGAGGTAAGTATTGTAGGGCACTGTGGATCACGGCTGGATATCTGAGATTTCATTGGGTTGGGGTCCGGAGATACAAAAACACTACCAAATTGCTTTAAAACGCCACTTTTTGGGTGAGCTTCGAAAGCAGAGATTTAATTTTTGCTACTTGCCTCATACTTACCTCATTAAGAGTAACACGTGTAACCGCTACATTCATCAGTCCAACAAACACAGGTCCTCTAGCCATTACGAAAAAGCCCACCCTGTGTCAATTTGTTCCACATCCTCAGGTTTGCATGTGCCTGCCATGGGTAATGACAGATATTTAGTGTAGAAACCGATGTTTTCCCTTGACATTGACACAGTTTGGACAGAAACTATATTTTGCCACAAGTCTGCTACAGTATTTTATAGGTTTGACATGCAAACAGCGTGGCAGTTAAAGCAAACATTAGCAACTAATCTTGACACCAAACCTGTGGCTTGATATTGAAGGAAAAACAAGATGTATCAATCTGTGTCTGACAAAGATCATAGAGTTCCAAATACAGAGGTCTGCCATCAAGGAACTAGTGTGATTTATTTTGTTTTTCACATGTCATCATGCGTGTTTACAGGCATAGGTTGACATATGTGTTAGTAAGGAGCTGTATCATCAAATCAACTGGACGTTAAGTTCGAGATAGGCCATTGATATGGCTAAAATAACCACATTTTGATTACTACAGCATGTTCAGTGTGCTTCCAATGCCATATGAAGACAGTTACAACTAGCCCCGCTCAAACTCCAGGGCTGCTTACGCTCCTAGCCTGCAACTACGCCTGTAAAAGTCAGCCACAAAAAAGCTAGTATGTTTCAAAATCAATTCACTTCCCTACCCTTACAAAGCGCTGTAAGTAAGCCCCCACTTACACTACCATAATCCGCCGCATCACACCGAAAAAAGAGGTTACGAATTTGTCAGGCAGCTGGATTGTTCCAATTGTTTATGGAATCTGTGAAGGTAAACTCCAGAAGCAAATATAATACACATTTTTGAAAATTCCTTGTATATCGTTATATATACATATTTGTTTTTCCTGGCGTGTGGTCTTGTAGTATGCTCTTTGATCTATCAAACTGATGAATTGTAGAAAGTTTTTGGAACTTATTGCCTCAGAGGAGCTTAATTTGTGCAGTGTAGAAAGCCTTGAATGTATGTTTTGCGCAGCATAATGAGCGCCTGCCTCGTAAATCATACATCACATGGTCTGGAACATTCCGTAAGTCCTCGTTACATAGAAATAAATGAAAAGATGTGAAATATTCCCCGAAGGTTGATGAGGCCACTTAAGGTTAATTCTAGTACATAGGGGATAACCTATTAGGAATGATAAACTGAATTTAGGTCATTTTTTCATAAAAAGGGGTACTGTTGGACTATGAATGGGAGGATGGAAAGGGGGCGCTTTTAGATTTGACTCATATACGAGTGCTTACGGAAAGTACAAGCTGGCGGTTGTTTGGTAAGGTAAAATGTTTTTCGAGTATCTCGAAAGATTGGTTCCGTTTCAGAGTACAAAAGCAGCACTGGCAGTTCATTTATGCGCTATAGATCCTTTGCCAAATGGCAATTACAAAGGATTGTGGGATAGAATTTTGATGTTTGTCGTTTTATGCTAAAGTAGAATGCCATTGACAAAAACGACCCGTACCAAAACTCTATCCCACAAATGTCATCGATAATGAAAACAACTACTCCTTACTTTAGAAAGTCGACTTTTTTAGCTAGGCGTTGTACAAAAGTGTGAAATTTTATAATTTTATCTCTATCTGGGAATATAAATCTCATCTCAGTTAACCTTGCTGAATACTTTTCTAATGCTTAATTTCCCAAACTTGCGAGAAACGTGTGAGGCTAGCTAGCTTACTTTGTTCGTGAGAACGACGAAAATAGATCACGTTAACTTACATACATATTCGTTTGATTGAAAATCTTAGTCTGGCCTCCTTGGGAACAAAGCTCATTTCAAAAGATTATCTGAAACTATAGGCCATGAGCCAGATACACTTCACGTGCAACCCACCCCAGGGGCGTAGCAAAGGTGTTATCCTTGGGGTGTAGAGATTATGTTTTGCCGACAGATCTGGTAATGCGTAGAGCGAAAATGAGCTTTAGCAGGTGGGGTCCAGGGGCCCGCCTTAAGGCCCCGGTGGGGTCCAGGAGCAAAGCCCCTCTGGGGGCCAGGGGTGAAGCACCCGGAAGCTCAGAGGTTTAAGCATATCTCTGAATGAAAAATTAAATCTCAGGATGGATATATTTTTGTTCATAATGCATCATCAAATGCAAAAATTGCCCCTAATTTTGATGTATTAGGCTATTCCTCTCGTCAAGCAGCTGTAGTTTTAAGCGGAAGGGATCCAGAGGCCCGCCAGTGTTTTAGCTACGACGTTTTCTCAATGCGACATTTACGGATCTGCGACCTGGGGAAGGGTCCAAGGGGAGGGGATGTCCCTCTCCTATTTGGAAATTTTTGGAATTTGAAAGGTGCCTAGATCGCAAATGGTGCAATATTTGAGTGGATATCTGCCTAATGAGGAACCTCAAAATTTTCACCCGGGTAGAATTTGCTTGGTGGAGGTCCTGGGGGCTTCGCCTGTAAAGCTTTGAGGTTTTAGCATAATCTCATGCTAAAAAATTAAGTCTCATGCAGGACAGGTATATTTTGCTTCATAACACATTATTCAACGCAAAGATTTCGGATAATTTTAATGTGTTAGGCTATTCCTCCCGTCATGCTACTATTCTTCAGGAGCTGGACCTGTCGTTCAGAATTGGAACACTATGCGTTCAGTATTTGAACACTAGACGCATCAGGCGTTCAGATATGGTGAGTGTTCAAATAGGCATCCGATGTTCAAAAAGGGAGAAAAAGTGTCCAGAATCTTAACACAAGTGTTCAAAATATGCTTTGAATGCCAGGACGGGTTCGGTATCTGTTTCATTTTGGTATCCAAAAGTTAAAAGCCTGAGATTGCAGTAAAGGGAAGACACGCGAGGCACGCATTATTTTTTCCCAGGACGTTTGTGGATAAACCGGATCGTCAGGAGTTTGCAAAATGTGTTTGAAGTCAAGGATAGGGTTTAGAAAACGGGCTAAGGATACCCTCTCCATGGGTAATCGGGTGCTGCTCCCATGGTGATGACACAAGTGAGGAATAATGTGCAGAAAGTGGTTTTTCAAGAATGTCATATGACCCGAAATAGTGCACCTATACGGAAGCCTTTAATTCCCTTTCTTTCCCCGATACGTATACGACCGTCACATGTATAATCAATTTGCCTCCTGGGCGTTCAACTTGAATGGGCCAATTAAATGAAGAGCCGGAAATCGAAAAAGACGAAAAGACTAAATGGACGCCAAAATGGATAAAATATTTTCAGAAATTATGTACAATAATTGCAAACTTCCATATCCGGATAATAATGTAATTGTATCTTTTAAATCTGAGCTGGATTTTACAGCCATTGGCACGACACTAAATGTCAGTCAATATGGAAATAAAATGTAGCCACGGTATATTGGGCCTGCTGAGGGCGCTTTCGTAGATAAATATTTTTTTGTACATGAGACTGTGCGCGGTAATCACATGTGGTCAAGATGTCTGCTCGCATGTCATGCTCTTAAATTTGCTGAGCCACTGCTTGAAGTTTTGTCAACCAGTTGCTTACTTTATGGTGACAGCAAGGGTTGTTGGTCAATTTCCAAAGACTACTGTCTATTTTGAAATGCTCGATGGCTCTCCAGGTGAGTTCACATGGTTCATTTTAAGGATATGAAATGTTGCTGGGGGTTGTACTGAAAGAAACCTCTGTTGCATTTGATGTTATGGTAGGTGTCGTCTGCAATGCTAATGCACAAGTAGTGTGGGTTGTTGTTTTGTGTAACAAACAACGCGTGTGAGGCACATAGTTTGTGGTAAACTTTTAACGAGTGCCAGTTCAAAGTGTTGTGAGTTTAAATTTATATCAGTGAAATAGTAGATTAGCCACATAAATTCAGTAAATGGTTATGATGGGAATGTATTTATTTTGGCCTCTGTGAGCTCAGTTTCAATAGCGTGGTTGTAGGGAAGTTTTGGGGAGTGATTCACAGGATTTAGGAATCATACACTGCATAGGGTAACCAGGTTACTGTTATTACGTTGCTCGGTACCGTGCGATGGCAAGTGTGGGATGTAAAATGAGGGCGCTAGTCCAGAAAGACTAGTGGAGCATTTTAGCAAGGCCCTGAGTATGGTTAGCTTGGTTAGAGCAAACTGCATATTAAAAAATCTATATATATTGTTGTTCTAGAAATTGATTGCAACTAGGTTTTCTGTTGTACAGAAGTTTCTAGGATGGGTTGGGAAAGTCTTCAGATTATCAATGATGGTTAACCTGTGTAAATGTTTAAGTTGTATTCAATGAAGTTAGGGGTGAGACAATGTTGATATCATCTGTGCGATGAGAGAGTTACAGTTGTGCTGGTTGGTTATGGTATTATGCATGTTTTTTGTGAGATGTATTCCTAGTATTTAAAATATCATATCCTGAGAGTTATGTTTTTCGTACTACGTAAATAACTTTTTGCCTACTCTCCAGTTCGCCCGTTTTCCGGTTCTCCAGTTTTCCAGTTGAACGTATCGTCTTCACCTTGTCCAGAGCTGTGGTACTACTAGCGAAGGAAAGCTATCCAGGTTTGGTGGCTGTGGTAGCAAGATCCCCTCTGGAAGTGGCTAGAAGGACTATTCGCGACCGATCGGTGATATATTCGCGAGTGCACTAAAGGGGGTTTCGTTTGTGATTGAAGTTCATGATGGGTAGATCTTTAATGTTACTTGTAGCTTACGAGGAGCCTGTTGTATAGACCGTCTATATTTTAGCATAGGTCTGGCCAGACTGTGGTAGCTATAAGTGAGTATTGTAAGTGTAGGAAGATACTCAAGCCGGCTTAGTGTTTTAGTGATTAAGTATCCAAGTGGTGTAAGTTAAGTGCGCCTTGTCATTTAGTGCTTTACAGTATTTCGGATTTTCTAGTTTTCTTGTTATATGCTGGTACAGAAGAGAGAGAAGGGTGTTACCTGAGTTTGGGGTGAAAATACACTGTTTTCCCTGTTGGGATGAAATTTAATACAGAATCTTCTTGTGGTATCTTTTGATTTTGGAATTGCTCGCTACCGATGGTAGAGGGCAATGTTCCTTTGATCGAACCTAGGGTTACAGAAACAACGAAGAAGTAAAAACAACACATTGAAAAGGCCCCACAAGAATAAAAAGTAATAAAAATAATCCAAAAATCACAGAAAATGATCATTAAAGATATATTTCAATCAAAACCCCCTTAAACAAGTTTTAAAAGATGGTACATAAAAACCACTGCGTGATTTTGATATTTTATGCAGGACTGCACTCTAACAAAGATAGAGGAAACAACAAAATGACCCCCACTATAACAATCATAATATACAAAATATAAGAAAGATAATCAATAAAATACTTTTGACACGGTTTTCCTTAACAGCTGGCTATATTTTATGAAAAATAATCTTAACTTTTTAAAATATTCCTTTTTGAATTGAGGTCAACCAAGATCGCCACCAATGCAATAATTATGTCAATATATTATAATAATAATAAGAAAAATAATAATTAAAAAGATTTTTGACCAAGTAAACCTTAACATCTGTTTATATTCTGTTATAAATATTCAGAACGTAATTTGGGACATTTTTTCCGGATCCATGTCAACCAAGATGGAGGAAATTACAGGTCGTCCATAGCATTGTTAGAACAATCTTAAATAATGAGAAAAATATGTTTGACACAGTTTCTCTTAATATCTGTCATATTTCATGACAAATAATCAAATCTGAATTTTAGAACATTGTTGTTCGAATTCGAATCAACCAAGATGGTGAAAAAAAGCAAAATAGCCGCCAATGTTAACATTACATTATATTGTTTTTAGCTCAACTAATTGAGCTATTGTGATGGCAAAGCGTCTGTCTGTCTGTCCATGAACATTGATTAAAAGACTGCTGTCGGCAGGCTCTTTGACCGTTCCTCGTCAACGTTAGTAAGGTTATAACAAATATCCAGGTTTGATAGTTATGGTTACAGTTAGTAGGTTGAAGGTCATTTGGGGTCGTGAGAGGTCAAAGAGTTAAAACCAGCGAAAGCCTTCAACTCCTAGTAGTTATGTCGGAATCTTTTCAAATTTCTCAGGAGTGTTTAGTTAATAATGGGTTACCAAGTTTGTACTTTGGAAGTACGTCAAAGGTCATTTGTGGCCAAAGAGTTCAAGCAAAAGGAGGTCAATCAGTGTAATCATGCAAAAGCCTTCAAGTTCTATATATAGGGGTTATATCCAAATCTTATCAAAGTTGACCAGAGTGTTCAGTACATGACGTGTGATCAAAGTTGCACTTTGCAGTAGGTCTAAGGTCATTTTGGGTCAAAGAGTTATTAAGCAGTGAAATCCCGCAAGAGCTTTTAACTCCTAGGGGTTATATCTAAATCTTATCAAATTTGACCAGTGTTCCGTAGATGACTGGTCATCAAAGTTGTCCCTTCGAAGTAAATCAAAAGCCATTTGGGGTCATAGAGAGGTCAAACAGTGACATCATTTAAAATCCTTCAACTCTTAAGGGCAGGTGCGTAGCCAGGATGAAATTATTAGGGGGCCTAGGTAACAAATGGGAGGGGGGCGGCACCGCCGAGGGTCAGGCTCGTCTAAACTAGCTTAGCGGAGCGGGGCGTGCAAGACAATTTTTGGCTTTACAAGCCCTCCAGATGGCCGGAAACGGCACTTCCCACGTGTTTTAAGTTGCGTGTACCCAGCCTTGAAATTCGAATCTCATGTCTGCCATTTCTCAAATAATGGGAAAAAAATCAATCCATGAAAAATGGTAATACACAAGGCCGCACATAAACTTTTTGCTAGGGGGCAAAAAGTGGGCATTATACTGATCTGTGGCCTAGGGGATTGGACCAACAAAGGGAACCGGTGTCTCCCTCCCTTGGCGAAAATTTGTAATTTCAGGAGGACCTATAGATAGCAAATGGTGCAATATTTGAGGGACTTCAGCTTTAAAACGAAAAAGAGCAGTTGTGACCAAGTGCGACAAAAGTCATTTTTGAGAGCGTGGTGGATATGATGTGAACCATGACCTCAGCCATTGAATTCCGTTGTGGGGGGAGGGTTTAAGGGAGGGCAGGGAGTGTTATTGGTTATAAAACGGTTTTATCACTAAACTGGCACGGTTTAAAAACGTTTTAAAGCCATTGACTCTTGAAGCTACCTTTAGCAACAACAGCAACATTGCAGCTATGCATAATCGCTAGCGCGATAATTTTAGAAAAGTAGGCTAGAAATACATCCTAATAGAGCTGTAAATGATTGGTGATTTGTACAGACATAGACATGAAAACATTGATCTGCCTATTTGAAATTGTTTAAGTTCTATCATTACGATCACAGCTATTTCTTATATTTTTACTGCTTTCTCTGTGTATTCTCAAAGTTGGAAACGGTGCACTTTAACAATTTCTGGGGGCAATTGCCCGCCCGCGCTGTGTACGGCCGTGGATATCATGTGAGCTGAGATAATTCAAGAATCATACTGAATTATGCATCCCTTTTCATTTATTCTGCCTGCAATTCTCCCATATTCACCTTCTAGTATATCTCTGTTACATTTGTCCACCACCCTGTCCATAGGCTACATGTCCACTACTCAATTACGTATCCCCTAGATCATACCATTTGTCTCCAACCTAGGGTTACCATATTTATTTTCTAGCAAGGAGGACATAGATCACTGTCCTAATGTAAGGGTCGAAGGGTGTCCCCTTCCCTTTGGAAATTTTCCCGGTTTTCAATGGTGTCTAGATGCAAAATGGTGCTGTATTTGTTCACGGACTCAAGTCTTCGGTATATTACTTGGTCAGACCTATAATACCACTAGTAAATCTTCAGACTAACCCGTAAAGCAGAAGTAGGGATCATGCGGGAAACACATGAAATCCGGGCCTTGTTGGCAGTTTTACAAATCCCCCCCTGACGCCAGTGCGAACTAGTAAAAAGAGGACTTGCCGAAAACAATCGTTCAACAGTGCACTTGTCAAGGGCAAGGAGAGAGACACGACATACTTGTTAAGGATAGAAGAATTATTCGAACGCAGTACCTTACGGTACAGCATATTTTGTGTATGATACCGTATAGGAATGGTCGTGTAAGAATGTCATCAGTGTATGGTTGCCATGTTTTCAGTAAATCAACCAGCCATCCGAAAGGCAGAATTGGTCTAAACCTGACAATGTCACATCCGAATTTGTCGTCAAGACTTTCGTTTCCTCGTCCAAGTGTATTATACGCGAATTAAACAACACTGCAGATTATACACCTTATTTTGTGAAAGTAGGCATTTTAAAGTTATAAGTTGATTTCATACGTGCGCAAAATGTGTTTTTCACACATTTACTTTTCTTAATTCTTACACATTTTATTAATTTATTTATTTTTTGAAGGAAATACTTCAAAGTTTATTTCCGTTCAAACATTTATTTTTTCTTAATTCTTACACATTTTATCAGGACAAAAATCTGGGGAGGGGCCTGGCAAATATCTGGGGCCTAGGCCCCCAGGCCCCCACATAGCTACGCCACTGCTTAAGGATTATATACCATCTTATCAAAGTTGACCGAAGTTCAGTAGATGAAAGGTCATGAAAGTCTCTCTTTTGAAGGAGCTCAAAGTTCATTTGGGATCATGGAGAGGTCTAACAGTGAAATCACTCAAAAGCCTTCACCTCCTAGGGGGTCTTATCCAAATCTTATCAAAGTTTTTTTCAGTTTCAGTATATAATGTGTCATCAAAGATGTATTTGTAGTAGGGCAAAGGTCATTTGGTGTCAAAGAGAGGTCAAACGATAGAATCGCCCTATAGGCTTTCAACTCATATTGGCTATATCCAAATCCTATAAAAGTTGTCCACAGTGGTCGGTACATGATGGTTCATCATAGTTGCACTTTTGAAGAAAACCGAAGGTCATCGTGGGTCATAAAATGGTTGAACAATGAAGTCCTGCAAAAGCCTTCTACTTCTAGGGGTTGTGTCTAATTCTTATCAAAGTTTGCAAGAGTATCCATTAGATAATTGGTCATCAAAGGTGTACTTTTGAAGAAGGTCAAAGGTCGTTTGGGGTCAAAGATGGGTCAAAAAGTAGAATCAAGCAAAAGTATATATACACAAGGGATTGTGTCGGAGCCTTTTCAAAGTTGGCCAGAGTGTTTACTGGATGATGGATCATCAAAGGTTTACTTTGTGTTGATGTAAAATGCCATTCGGGGTCACAAAGGGCCGGCTGATGAAGTCCATGCCAATTCTTTTCCATAAAAATTTTAGTTTTGTATGATATTAATTGCCAAAGGAATCATTATTGATGGGACCGACAAATTGGGATACAAATAACACTTCATTTTTGTCAGCAGAACTACCTACAGTATTGTGCCCACAGATATTAAAATAAAAGCCGCTAACTGGGCAACTTCAAAATGCCGTTGTTGTGACCATTTACATCTATAGCACTAAAGGTGCTAGATAATGACTATCTATGACTCCTTGGTTTGAATCCCAACGAAACTACCTAACAGTAAGTGTGTGTAAGAGAGATCGTAGCTGAGGTAAAGCATCATTGATGCTCTTGTAATAAGGAAAATAATCCATAAAAACATTTTTAACACATTTAAAGGAGCTGAGTAGCCGCCAAAGTAGAATAAATCCTTGGACCCGCCGACTTCGTTACGTCACATCCGGTTATGCTTCTTGGTTTATCGATTCGAACCGATACCGATACTTATCAAAGGCATGCATGCAGTTTGTCTGATGTAACAGTAGGCCTACACTTGTTACTGTCGTTAACAGTACTAACGTTAGTCTAACTTAGGCTAGGGTTAGGGCCTAGGTCTACCACGAAAAACAAACTCATTGATCGAAAAAAACTGTTTCAATATCTGCAAAATCCACAATGTTGTTCATGAACCTCCTGCAGATGATGCGCGAAATAGGCGTGTGCCTTGCCACTAACGCTAATATACTACATACGTACGTAAGTTGTGAGTTGTGTGTACTACATTCCTGGGTAGATGCATCGATCAGAACCGATACAAGTGGAAACGATTAAAAATTGCCGGTGCCAGAAGAAAAAGTAACGAACTAGTGATTCAAAAACCAAATTGTAAAATATCTTGCAAGTGTAAAATCAAATAACCCAAGAAATAGTATAGGAATGTTATTGCAAAATTACTTTGCAAGATTGTTTTAAATGAGAATATAAAACGCATTAGGATTAATATTTTTAAACTTAGCCCCGCACATCTCGTTTGGTATGATCTATTTATTTTGGAAGTACGCCACTACTCAGTCCTTTAAACTTAAAATCTGTCCATTATCTGTTACAGATACTTAAAACATATTTTTCTAGACATTTTTTTCCGGATCCAGGTCAAGAAAAAGGGATAAAATAACAAGCATAAAACTCGTCCCACCCGTGTAAAAATCTTGCTGAACAAAGTGACACGGGCGATATTCATCGATTTTAGCATGAATTAAACTTAACGTGCTTCTTCCATACTCCTATATGAAACTGCAGTAAACGTGTGCAGTAAGTAATAAATCGCATAATATATCCCTACATTTTTATGATTAAGATATTTTTATGATTGGAAATAAAATTCACATTTGTCAGGCAATTTGTACTTGTACTTTAATATTTTTCCATGATGATCTACTCCTATCAAAGTTCTAGATGTTAGGCAGCAAGCAGACATGGAGTGGGGAGTTCAACGCCAACTTCCCCCGACTCAAGTGGGGTAAAAATATGCCCGACTCGTAACACTTTCTCAACGTGTGCGCCAGACCTAGCTTTCTAGTGGCTTACGTACTTTTGCCATTTGGATATGCACCGTTAGCTAGCTGCAAAAGGAGAGAAGGTAGCTAAGAAAAATGCCTATCTTATGTGGCTTAAATGTAGCACGTAAAGGTAACCTTATTTTCATAAAGATATTCTAAAATCAGCTGGTAGTAAGGCTTTAAATGTACTGTTGTTCATTATTTAATGTTCCACATTTCACCTTTATATTTCAAAGAGACAACACTTACTTAGTTACTGTAGAAGAGACAGTACTTAAGGGGCATAATCCACCTTTCTCCTCTCTAGAAATAGAAATAGTTGAAATGGAAATCACCAGCAAAACAATATAAAAAACCAGGGAGCTGTGAGAGACAGCTCCCTGACAAAACAGAGTGAAAGGAAAGAAAGGGAGGAATGAACAGGAAAAGGAAAGGAAAAAATAATGGATAGGCAGAAGAAAAAAGTACTAAGAATAGGTACAACTGCTGGAGAGAGGGAAGAATAGAGGGAGGGAAGTGGGACTGATAAAGGAGGGAAATATCGACGAGACGATTACTGAGAAAGTTAGGACTAGGAATGGTGAGAAGGACGAAAAGGGAAAGGATCTGAAAGAGTGAGGGGCTTTGTAAGGGAGAGAATAACGATAAGAGAGGAAAGGGACAGACCAATTTGCAACTGAGTAATGTCGGGAAGGAAAGACCAGGATAGAGGTATGCAAACTTTATGGAGAGAGAAAAGGACGGGAAGTAGCCTGGGAAGAATTAACGCTAGTTAAAGACACAGAATGTGGAAGAGAAAGAATAGGAAGCCCGCCGTAATTTTTTCACTATCACGTAGGGATACTTCAATTCATGGTCCCTATGACCACTTTTTTAACAGTCACGAAATGTGTTGGAAAAGGCCAGTTGCGTCTTAACGGATTTCAGAACTCCGAAAAAAATACTTGTAAAAGAATGAAAGGGAGGAGAAAGACATAAGGAGGGACTTATAATATAATGGGTTACTTTTGCAACATAAGTTAAGGTAAGACATCCACAATACTAAAGATTCTTTCCATCCCATATTGCGTTCATAAATCGTAAAAGAATTGAATGGCTACCTTTTGTTTGCACAAAAAGCTGAGGCGGATGTATTGTTTCAAAGCTTAATGCAAGCCCTACCTATGATCATCCGCCTTCCTATGTGCGAATGCAAGGGACTCTGATCCGTTGCCCTCTTGATAGAAAAAATAAATTCAATAATTGGAAAAATATAAAATCGGAAAGGTTACTAAAATAATTAAAAAGTAATTCCAATAAAGTAAAGAAAACCATTACTTCAATATGTCAGCTATCTTAAAACGTATTTTGTTCCTTTATTTATTTACTTGTTTATTTATTTTTTTACTTGGCACAGCACTTTGCGCGAACAAATTTAAATTAATTTTCATAAATATGGCCTTTTTGTGGGACAACTTGAGTGGATTACATGTACAAACCTACTGCGACCTTTGCAATTAATTTACTCTACCTATCTGTACGCATCTCATCTCATGCATTATCAAATAGCCTGTCTTTTAAAAGACAGGCATCAAAGTTCGGCTATCAAATAAAAATGTTACCTCTTCAGCTCGCATAATTAGAAGGCAACAACAAGAATAAGTGGTTAAAAGCCTAACACTTTCTAGCTACTCAATACCTTTCGAGGCTTTTCAAAATGACACCTAAAAACTTATTTGGAAACCATGAAACGGGGAGGATCATCTCAATGCCTCAAACCAACTTGGCTGGTCATGGGCCCCATTTACCTCTAGCAATTGTCTTGAAGCAGAAAAATTGTTTTGGTGTGAAAGTTGGTGTCACCAATAACGTTGGTCTCTTTAAACCCAGAGCGATTCTTCAATTTAAAATGAGTCCATACAGGCTAACTGTGATTTTTACAAAATACAAAATACTTAAGCTGTAAATACAAAGGAAACTATGCATGATTTTGCCACATAAAGAAGTTTTTGAAGGGTATATAGCCATCCTCATTCTGATAAACAACATGGGCCATCTACATGTTACCTACTAAATCCCTCTCATTTACATACGAGGTTTGCACAGTTTCACCCCAGATGACTTGGACCGCCACTGTAAGCAGTTGAATTAATTTACATAATATTGGAGCATCCACATGCTTATTGTAAGATCATTAAGATTAACCTCTATGAGAAATCGTGTCCACGAGGTTTTCACAATGTAATCTCTCATAACTCCAAATGAACTTGGACCTCCAAAAAGGAAAGGATTTTTCTGATCAGTATGGGATTCCATACCTCATCGTTACCCTTCTTAAAATATCATGTTTACAAGCAGTTTACAAGGTTTCCTTAGCTTCACCGCCGATGACCTCAAATGACCTTTGAACTCTGTTCAAAACGACGGGGCTTTTTTCTACGTGAACCGCATCCACATTCCAAGTATGCAAAAAATTCATTTTTCCCCTTTCTTGAGACATGTTGATTAAAAGGCGTTTTGTTTTTGAAATATGGACTTGACTAACCAAAGTTAAAGCAAAATCGGTTGTTACCAATCGACTCTTTGCCTATTTAGCAAACCACCAACGTTGTGCGATTTGAACACGACTTCTCCATTCGTGCAGAAATAAACATAATACAATCACGAACAACTTTCAAATGCAATTGCTTTATTTCATATTTAACCCTTCATGTATATATGATATTTTTCATAATTTCCTAATATCAAGGAACAAAACAGTTTTTATTTCATATTGCTGAGTGTTTCTTTTAAGAGATAGTGAGCCAGTCAGTTGTATTTTTAAACTAATGTCACCGTTGTGAACAATTGACAGTTACTTAGTTTTTACCAATGCACACACCCTTCACTCCACTATACTAACACCTAAGATACTTAAGGGCATAGAAATTTTACTAGCTGGGAATGAGATGGCGGGATATCATAGATTATTGAAAAGTGAGGAAGACAGTTCCCTCCACTACAGTATTGATAATTGTAAAGTTGGTTCTGAAAGTGTCGTCCAAATGCGTCGGTACGTTTCTTTATCTGAGTGTTTGTGCAAAGATGTTTCTTTAATGAAATAGTTAATCTGCGATAGCCAAAAGTTTTAAAATATTTTCAAATTTACAGCAAAACTAAAGGACTGTTTCGTTTGATTTAAAAGGTGGTGATTACGTGATGATTATTCGTTTTTTGAGGATCTACGAGTCCACAATTAGTTATACACAGTTGATAACATCAACCTTAAAGTATAACATATACAAAGAAAATGAAACCAAAGTAAAACAATAAGCCACGATAAAGCGATAAGGAGGGTTTAGAAATAAAAAAGTTAGCTTAAGAATTACACTAGAAAATAATATTAGTTATAAAGAAAATACAACACTGAAACATACAAACATTCATGAAAATGCGAATTGTTCCGAGATGGTATTTTGGCGTAAAGTCAGAAGTGTGGAAAAGTAGGCTAACGGTAACCTTGGCTCAGGTCCGTAGGCAGGAATTCTGACAAAAGGGTAACTAGGAATGAAAAAGAGGGCACAGAGAATTCCTTATAAAAATGATGCTGCCGGATTTTGGTAGTGTGGGAAACCACATGGGATATCTAAAGCCCACCGCTATAGCTCCAAGAAATCGGTATTACTTGTGCACATGTCCGCGATGTGCGCACAATGTCTGCTATCCATCGGAAATTTTATTTCAGCTATTTTTGAGATACGGTGATGTAGAAAGTTGCCAGAAGCGAGCAAACGTTGGCCATGACGATGCTTCTGGAGCTCCTGACGTTACAGAGCGGAGTGCTTTGTGAAAACTTGAAGTCCAGGAGCCGCCATATGCCTCTACTAGGGTCTCTGTGTACCATATTTGCTAAATTGGTAGAAAGCCTACTGTAAGCCTACTGTCATGGATCTTTCAGTTTACCTCAAAAAGACATAGAAAGTAGAAATGGAGTCGGAATTTGCCCTACGGGGAGTCAGCAACTCGAACCCCGTTAGAGTTGACGAGTTGCGGGAAAGATGAAGACATCAACATTTCACCGTTTTATTGAAGGAACGTAAGGTAACTTGGGCTTTTCATTGCCGAATTTGGTAAAGTTGGGATAATTAACTTAGAAGAATGTGAAAATTGTGGGTTTTTATTGAAGAATATACCCTCCATGAAAGCAAATAAGTAATAAACTGTCGATCGACTGGCCGCTTTTGGAGATTTATTACTTATTGTACCCATTAAACCTCCCTGACGAAGTTTTTCCCCTGGGACAGCCTTCCCTGACTGGGGGCTATGACTCATTTCCCTCCACCACCTGGTGTCACCCAGAAGTAGAGTACACTAAGCTCTTAACTGTCATCTTATTTTACTTTGAGAAAGTTTTCACCAATAACTTGCACAAGAATGAACGCAACTAGAGGAGGTAAAGCGAAAGGGAAATGAGCTTGGTAAGGAGTGATAAGGGTGCTTATTCAATGAATAACCGATCTCTATGGAATCCCCCCAAACCAACGTTGTCAAAAAGTCTGTAAAGAGGGTAAATTAAGCTTCTCATTTATAACCATGCCCCTGAGAATATTATCCAATTACGTATCAAATTGCTACATGAAAACCTCTTGGTGCCCGGCTTCTAATTTGGTTGAAACATTACATCTAGTTTCGGCAAGAATAGTTCGCAGGTGATGTACTAGCGAATATTAATGAGGCAAAGGGTGTCAACTGTAATGATTATTCACGAACGCACCGAACGTTTGCATTAAAGTCATTTACCACAGTAAAAACTGTAAGCAAGAACAGCGCTGAGAACGTTCACTTTTGCAACAAAATTTGTCTGCCATAATGATAAGTCTAAATTAAAAAATGTTTTTAAAGCAGAAAAAGTCGTAACATAAGGCTGGCTCCATGGTTGAATAAACTTTACATCTATGCAGGTCTGCAGGTCTCTACAATCACATCCTCACGAAAGAACAATAATTGGAAACTGTTATTGTTGAAAAAAGAGCCAAAGCATTAGACAAGTTGTTGGAAAAACAGAACAGAAGGTGAAGGGGCGCAGATTTTAGATAGCTGACGAAAGATTTGTGGCAGAAATTTAAATACTTTTATCATTAAATACCCTTTGCGATCATTTTATTTTAATCGATAATCACTTGGATAATGCCGGCGCTACTGTTCATCGGTCGTTCGATTTTATTTTTGTTCAATTTTCCAAAGAGGTGGCAGAGTGGTCTGCTTATACGTCTAGTAATTAGAGTGTCGGAAGAGACCAGAGAATCTTAGACTAAACATCGAAAGTTGTCGCTCATAAAACCCTGAACCAAAACAGATAAATATCTACTATTATCAGTTTTGCCTTTAAGCCTTTCATACTTAAGAACGCAGTTTGAAGAAGTTCTTCTATAAAATATTTACCGCAGTGAAAGCAATACGATGTGTTTATAAATTGTAAACCTGGCAGGATAAGGCAAAGGCGTACAGGGAGGGACGTCATCTAACTGTCTTACAAAACAGTAAACATTAAAAAATGTTTCAAAGCAGCTCATTCTAATTTATATTCTGCACATCGTTATGCTACATATAAATCAAACATTTTCAAAAAGCTAAACACACTAGTTGATATCGTCATATCTTGAAACGACAAGATTAGCAAGAAAATGTGGGCATTTTGCTAGTAAATACTACAAACATAAACAAAATTAGCAAGTTTACTCGTTAAATGTAACTGACTTTTTACTCTTCAGGAGAAGTGGCCTTAAGCAGTGTAACTGAACAAGAAAATGTTGTTTTACTCAACATTACAATATCTGTTGAGAATTAACCAGAAATTTTGAGATACCGGCAACACTTGAAGAGTTAAAGAGAATCCAACTATCCACAAATATGACTTTTTAGAAAATAATGAGGCATCTTTACACACAAATTTACAAACAGTATGTCAAACTGTGGACCTATTTGTTTGTTGACAAAGAAGAATTGAATATTTGTTCCGTTGTTATGAAATGATTTACAAGGTTCATGTAAAGATATGAGATTTGTGCGAGAGAGCAGGAATTTAACCCTACAGGTTCAGCAAAATCTGTTACGGAAATCTTCATCCAAACTGAAGACAACGTATATTTCAATAGTTTTGGAAACTTTGCCCAATTCACCATGGAAAATATGTTGTTTTATATCTTGCAAGTTTGATTGATCGTCAATAATGGCTCACAAATAAAAAAAAACAGTGACTTTTACACCCAATGAGCAATGCAAAGACATTAGCACATGGACAAAACTTATCACGGATATATATAACTGTATAGCCTACCTTCACATTATCCAAAGATTTAGTTAAAATTTCACACAGGTTCAAAACCACGTGGTTATGAATATATATGGTATGTAGATGTACCGAAACTAGACAGGTGCGTACAAAATAATTGTCTGTCTGCTAACGAAACAAACTTTTCGAGGCATCCTTCTTCGAAAAACCTTTATCCAACAAAACTTTTTAAATGTCATTCGTACCCAAATAGCTTATTGGTAGGTATTCCACGAGAACCTTTGTATTCGAACACGCTACTCATGAGGGAATATTTATGTAAAGTAGGACTTGAAGGTTGCCCAAGTGAACTTGAATCTTGCATCCGTACAGACATGATCATAAAATTAAATCCTAGAATGACGTTGTTGCAATGGGACTGTTGCCACTCAAATATGGTTCGATATTGGATGTTGCCTGCTTCTTACACATGAAGAAAATGGACAGGACCAAAATGATAACTGGTAAAAACTGGCTGGCATATGATATATGATAAACCATTGTCTGTTTAATATTAACCTGAACATCATTAAGCGGCTTTGCAACCTTTCTCTTATACTTTCATAATTCATATTAATATTATCATTATTATGAAGCTTTGATTTTTGTTACCATTCCCTACAGGCTGGCTTTACTCTCATGCTCACAAAGAATAGGCTTAGCCTCTTGAAATTGAAAACATTTTGAAAAAGTGGATACTAAGAACTGTCTAGTTTTATGATGTACAGTATCACAGTTTGGGAAGTTTGGAGTAGGAGAAGAGATGATAGAATGTAACAACCCTACAATCGGGTCACAATGCGTGTAACCGTTGCAACAGCCCACAGTAAATCACAATTTACGCCGGCGTAAGTATGAATCATACCCTAGATATTCATAATTACACAAACTCTCTGAGATCCATTATTCGTAGTCGTGGCTCACGTTTGTGTACCGAATCACGTTTGTGTGAGTGTGTATAAGTTGGAAAAGATAACGAAAAGCAGACATAGTAAGATGGACATTCAGAAATGTAGTTTTACGATGGTTTGTAGAACCAACATTTTAGGGTTTTTCAGAAGTAACAATTATCGCTCATTACACAAGAAAAAATTGGAATACTGTTTAACATCTATCAGTCATTGTACTGAAAGGTTGTCCTTGTTTTATCAGCTTTTATTACGGTATATCATCAGAGGTATTTACGAAAATAATTAATAAGATTTCGAAAAACTTTATAGTCGAATGTAGTCAAGCTTTTGTTAGAAGTAGCTCTGACTTCTTCATTTTTACAGATTTTTATCTTTTTCTGTTTACATATTTTCAAGAATTAATACAACAAACTGAAGGATGAAAACAGAGCCCTTAGTAAAGTATATGTATACTACGCACTGTTGAGACGCTTCCTCTTAATTGAACCTGATGTTACAAGGCAATACGAATGTTTTAATTTTAACTTTAAACACGAAACTATGCAATTGAAAACGCCAAACAATATCTCAAAGACTGACTTTAGGGCAGTCAATTTATGAGAGTACAGAACTAGGGAGTTTAATGTGTTCTGGTAAATACTACAAATCCCCTTTACATATCAAAAAGAAGGCAATCAATAGAGTTGTAAATTTCATCCCTCTCGTCATCTCTTCAAATCACTGAAATTTATCAACATATTGACAAGCAGATTACGACTAAAACCATTTTTCTTTAACTTCATTTGACATACCATTTTGTCAATGCAATGCAAACGTAAAGGCTACGAACCAATTTTGCCCATTTTGACCCATTTCCTATAATACACATCATAGTTTACTCAGATTGGACAAGTTGCCATGATCAGGTTCCTGTCCACAAAGTTTAAACTTGATTAGAAACAGCCTATGACTAAGCAAGAGTTTGAGACACAATTTTTTGCTTCTACTCAGTGGCGTAGCTACAGGGGGGGGGCAGGGAGCAATTGCCCCCTGGTTCTAAAAAATGAAAAATTCGGAAATTTACGATAAAGTATGCAGTCTCTAACGAAGACTAGTCGCCCCGACAGTTAACCTTTTTTTTTTGCTCTCAAGAAGACAATTTCTCTAATATGAACCCAAAATTTTCGGCGCTCTACGTGCGCTGTAGAGTCACACCAGTTTCTTCATTAGTTCCATTCTAAGTAACTAGATAGCACAAGACGTGTCCACCTTATCAAGTAACATGTAGGCAGAGTACACAGGTTATGTAGAGGTCGTAAATTTCATCCCATATCGCAAAGCCTAGTTGTTGTTCTCTTGTATGTGTCATGTGTATGGTCAGTTGGTGCGAGCGACTCACGGAACAAAGTTTGGCTATTTCATCGGGTAGCACAGGTATGTATGTTATCCCCGATACGGTTTACAACCCGTACAACTTTTCTTTTTTTTTTTTCTTTTTGTTCTTCATGATTACATATGGTTTTTGTGTAAGCTTACGAAAAATTTTTGCGCGCTTCGTGCCCTTTGCAATTTCACAATTCAGATTCAAAAGAACACTATCAGTGCAAAACTCGGCTCTTATAGTATTAAGTGACATTATGCACAATATGCCCTGGCGGACAGGGCATATATTATTATGCATAATATCACTAATGTGTTTGGTATATGTTACATGTAATCCGTATGCGTGTAACCTACATTGCTGAATGCAGAACGTTCCCTAATACAGTAATGCTCACACTTTAAAAAAAAATCGGAAATTTTAGGTGCTTCTCCCCCCCCCCCCCGGAAAAAAAGTCTAGCTGCGCCACTGCTTCCTCTCGCTCTTACCCACATAGACTCACACTCAAACACAGCTTCACAATTCTAATGTTAGGTGAAGCACAATATCGCAATTACTTGCGTATGGAGATGAGATAACGAGAACACAATATATTATGCAGAACCACTTGCATCTCTATTCTGATACTATGAGCTCAAATTGTGGCTTGTCATCAGAATCAACCTTGATATCTCTCTGGAACGTTGGGCTAAAAGGAAAATATCTTGTCCATCTTTGTTCAGTTATCCTCTTCATGCCAAATGGGAAGTCATAGACACGATACCCTTCTTTGGAACATCTTTCTTTGTAATCAGCATTCTCCTCGTCAGTTTCAATAACCTCTCTCCAATTACTACCTTTCTCTTCAGGTGTTCCTAGAAATAATAATCATTTTAGATAGATGAGCCATCAGCCATTGTATATTCCATTTTTATAACATGTATCACCCACAAATAACTTCTGACTATTACGTTATATACGCATCGTCCAAGGAGCCGAATTAAAATTAAGATTTCCCCATGTATCTTAAACCACTCGGGATCCTCACTTTTCTGTGTTATAAAATGCAGTGCTTTTCGTTTTTCCTAAAATAACTCTATTTTTTGTACAACTAGATTTACCGATGAGAATTGTCTTTGGACTCAGTAGGTCCAATTTAAGTACGCTTTGACTGAGCAAGCCATTATAAATAGCTAAGCATATTGTAACATCTGGTGAGAAAATCTTGCGAGCACCGAAACTTAATATGTGGCTTTTCTTCTCGGTGAATTACAGGGGCAATTTGACGGTGGGAGATCAGGGGTAGACCATTCCAGGCACTGTGGTACTTTCAGATTTACGAACATCAGAATGAAGCATTCCCAGTATCTCAAATAGCATTAAATGCTCACTAAAAAGCTCTGAACTCACAAGTTGACATTTTGTTGGAATAGCGGACCAGGGGATATAAGACTTTCATAGTGCACGGGCATTGGCGTTGAGACGACTGATCAGTGGAGGATACAGGGGCCCCTCTATACAAAAGAGAAACTATGGCGGACATTTTTGGGAAGTTCAAATGATGCACCATTTGGCATCAAAACCCTCTGGAAGTTAAATTGTCTGGAAAACCACTGTTACATCCTCCATTATGCTCCTGATCTGACCCGATCATTCAGTTGTGCCGCCCTGTAAAAGAATCCTTAGTTTGCCACTGTAATGATGGAAGGAAAAGCATGGGGACTTAGAGCAATGATGTCAGCTATGTTGTCCTACATCAAGTAATAGTGGAAAAAGTGCGTTCACGGGTTTACATGAAGCACGCCTCTAAATATCTTACTTAAAATATTCCTGAATGCAAAATCAAATGTAGTATATCTGAAGCTGTTTCTTAAACGAACTAGTAGCGTAACTTCACATTTTGTACGAGTAATAAATTTACAAAGGGGGTTGTGGTTTTTATTTCCTTTACGGACTTGCAACCAGTGCAATGCAATTTTGCTTTTGCTATGAAAATTCAAGGAGGGTGAATGCCCCTGGATCACTGGAGGCCTTACTGTTAACGAATACTTATAAATTTTCTCCTCATCACTTTTGTGATATTTTCTTTCTTTATTGTTTATCACTTTGTTATTTTTCAAGGATCTGAAAAAATGTCACGGCACCACGGTGTTGCTGTGCATTATTTTTAGGAAAAAGCTGGTAAAACTTTATAACTACAGTATTTTACTTACCTGGTATTACGAGATCGAGAAACGTGGATATCACCGCGCCAAGAAGCATGCCGTTCAGTAGAAGCCCTTCCAGAATATTGTCTACAGATTTAGAACCTATGGGTAAATTGAAAAAATAATTCTTGTTCCAGTACTGCTGTCTTTTGTTACTAATTTCGCGGTTTCGTGATGCGTCTAGTGATATATTGACATACTGTGATTTCCGGAAGTAAAATAGCACATGGGACATTGCCCTTTTGCTTATGAAACAGTGAGCTGCTTTTTCACTAGCAAAAACGTGTAACCTGAGAGACGGGAAACGAAAAAAAAAAGAGTTAAATCACTCTCTTACATGCTGTTTTGGCTTAAGTACTATGGCATGATGTGTGCCCGAAAGTTGTTAATGAGGCTGTCTTTCAGACACTCTGCAAGAAGGAGGAACTACCCACTCGCCTGTTTTTGAACTGACAGTCCGAATCTCCCTTTCAACTGATTTGGAAGTATACGAATATCATATCACTTAGGTCATTAACTGGCCGGGCCCCTTGTCTGCAAAACTTTGGAATAATTGTTGGCAGCTGAGTTCTGCTTTGGTGCATGAATATTTCTTAAGTACAATTGGACAATGAAAATAACTTTTGATAATGGAATCTGATCTTCGTTTTCACTATGCTGGCCACATTGGAATCAAGTGGTGCTTAACAAAGTAGCCAGTGTGGTCTAATTAAATCGAATCTACCGATATCGGAAAATGTAATTGCTTTAGTGCGAATAATAATTATCATAGATTATTACAAATGGGTCTACTGGTAGACCGCGGACTGATTCCAAGTGGACAGCGAGGGGTGTAGGAAAAAATTAAAAATGTGTAACTGTATGACAGTGTATGTGGATTTGCGATGTTGACACTGGACTGGTAGATCTCGGGAAGTTGGCTACTTGAAAAGTAGATCTTGGGTCAAAAAATGTTGGGCACCCCTCGTTTAGCCGGTTTGTTCATTGGAAGGATTGTGCAAAGCCAAAGACATTATTTCGAGAGTCCCCCACAAGACCCGGATGGAAACTAAAATATCCCTGGCAAACAGATCCCCTACATAAAGTGAAATTGTGTTATATTTTTTATCAATTTGTTAGTAATTATATCCCCTAGCTGCCTAAAGGATACACTAAACTTGTATCAGCGAAAATATTGCATCTTGATCCCAAACTAATTGCCCGTAAAATTCGTTGAATATTAAAAGTAGCAAAGACCGATCAAAATCTGAAACTAATCAATAATCAACGAACCAGCCAACAAACTCATAAATAATCCCTCTCTTAATTGGATTTTGAACTTATTGGTTATTTCAGTTCACTCAAGAAAACTTCATGTTACACCAAAGCAAAGTTAATACCTCTGCCCCCTTCGTTCACTTGCATTTAAAGGTAGGATCAAAATAGATTCAAGTTGTTTAAGTTCTTTCGAGTTTATGAAACATACTCTTAAAGTGGTAGAGGCAACCAACCCTCACAGGAAAGCCTTGTCTTACATAAGTCACTTTGCTGGACTAAGTAGACCAAACTGAAGTTGCTTGGCAATCGGTATCAAACCGAAAAAAATCTTTGCCTAAATCAACAGATAACTTTCCGGATTTTCTCTTAATATAGCTTTTTGCAGTGTCTTTTATGGAACTTGCAGGTGAAAAGTTTATATTCAGTGACTCACTTGTCGTGTGGTGCAAACACACGTCATGCGATACTTATGCGTATGAACACAATGTTAATTACATCGAATTCTCTACTGTATGCGAAAAGGGAACTAATACGGATCTACGTTTGTGAGCAAAAGGTAAGAATTTAAACGCACATGCATGGTTTGATCGCCCTCCACCACTTGGTGGCCTTGCAACCAGTAGCTACCCAACGTGACCTTGCAAGCTCTCTATAGGTATAAATAAACCTCCCTGTTGCATTTCCTAGACGTATTAGAAGGCATTACTGGTAAACAATCATGACATGTAATTATCCCTGATTACTATATTGTATGCCTTCAAATCAAAATCTTTCTCCCAGGGTCCCCCTGGTGTGTCATCCAAACAAGGACTAAATGACAAAAGAGACCCCTTTCTGCTATGGATAAAAAGGACTTTGGGCTAAATTACGTTTATGGTAGCAGAGGCGCTACAAGTGGAATCACTACACACTATCGGTTTAATTAAATGGGCTTTAAATACTGAATAAATCATGCAGTGATTTAATATTTGTCTTTTTAAATGCCGAGGCTAAGTTTAGGCATGTTAATACCTGTGTCAATGGCATCTGGATGTTTTCCCAGGTACTGCGGGATTCCAATTGCAACAACAAGAGAAAATCCAACAACGAGAATATTTCTGCTGCTATCCATTTTCACATAGGAAAGGTTGGAGAGTCCAATCGATGTAATCATTCCTAGAAATAAGGAAAAAATATAAATGACTTCCTCAAGAAAACAATCATATTTCAAAGCAAAGGACAGGACTTGTCTTGGATAGCAAGATATTTATCTTTGGAAGTTCTTGCACTGTTTTAATACAGGTCTGGAAATATGAAACAGGGAAGGTTTTCTGCAATACATAATATTGCTTATAAAGCAAAATCATCACTCCAAAAATTACACTTCATTGCACATGTTTAAACGTTCGATCGGCAACTCGGAATGGTACAAACCGAAAAATAATGTACATTGCATGCATGAAAAATGTCAGAGAAAGATAAAATACACATTAAAAATACCGAAGATGTACAATAACCCTTTCCTTTTTGCCTTTCTTGCTGAAGGAATCCGGCACTGTCCGACACTGTCCAACACCATCCGGCACCGCCCAGCACCGTCCGCACCAGACAAATTGAAATACCAAACTTTCAAGGAACTACATAATCGGCAATTTGTTGCTAAGACAAAGATACCAACAGGATTTGGTGCGAACACCCAATAGTCTCATGAAAGAGTGAGCCTAGCTACCTGCATTTATGATCCTTCATCTTGTGGTTGACCTTTTTCTAATGTATACAATTAACAACTAGGAAGCGACCTAACAATAACAGTTCGGCTGTGATATGTTTTATACCAAAGTTTTGGTCCCATTATCCAAAATAATCAACACCAAATCACTTTTTTCACAACTAGCGAATTTAAAAAGAGCATGTTATAACATAACAATATTTGGAACAGAACAAAATATCCACTTTATTCAGAAAGATTCTCGACCAAATATATTTGTCTTCTAACGGGTCAGGGAGGTCGAAACAGTAGTGCTAAGAGGTGCGGCTTTGCAATAATTTTCAGTTAGAAATGGATTTTTTTCTTGAAAGGTCTTAACGTTTCCTAGAAAATACCAAACCTCTTGAGTTTAGGATAAGCTCCCCAATTTGAAATACCTTCCCTCGGCACTGCTGGTTCATTTATTTATTTTCTTTTTTTGTTAACCTCTGAGTAATACCATTAATTCCCTACACGTCACCTACATCACCAAAAAAGATGAAGGTATTGGACAAACATTCTTTTCAATACTGATGCATATCAGCATTTACGTCGTTTCACATTCTTAAATGTATGTGCAACCAAGGCAACTAAGCAGGTTTGCTAACCAAAATTTAAAGTTCCATTTTCCGCTGGCCTTCAGCCACTATTGCAGTATCCTACGGGGTTTCTGTCACATTTGTGTAATGAAACGTAATTTTACTCACCAACTGTGACGCTGCCAGCTGCCAGAATCGGCTTAGGAATTCCGTTGAATAATGCACTAACTTTAGTGAAGAAACCAACCAGAATGAATATCAAACCACTCCCAATTAAGATGGATCGACTTGCAGCCTGAACAAAATTAAATGGGGAAAAGTACGTTTAGAACCCAGAGTAGTATAGTATACACCGGAGACACCCTTTTTGAGGTGGTTAGGTGGTTGCTTGAGGTGGGTAAATAAAAAGCAACGAGCGCCACCCTCTTAAGAGCAAACGAGAGAGCGTGATTCCTCATCATTGTTGTTGTGGGTAGTGTAGACATATAAGTTTTAATTATTGGTTTTATCTACTATGAAAGTCATGAAAGGTTTGAAAAAGTTTCTCATACGTCGCAATGCGTATATCAGTTTAGCAGGCACTAGATGGGTTTATATTTTCTTAAACATAAACGGATGTCTTTTATAGTGCGATGTGAGTGGAGTAGGTAAATCCACCTAGCCATGTTGAGCATAAAGACAATGGAAGATCTGGGGTGTACGAACAGTACATTCATTTTTCTTTCTGTCGAACCATATTAAAAACAGGTGAAATAAAACACGGCCACAGAGTTCTTTCTCTAGTATGTCTACAGCTCAATTTTTTTTTATTCCCTCTTTATATCTACAATAACGTACAAAGTGACATGTGCAGGGGAGATCATAGTTGATCTGGCCAGCTCATTGGCCTAATTCAGAGTCATATCAGGCAGTCATGTTGGCCCAAGTTCCGTTCCGCGGGCTACCATCTCAACTATTTCCCTCACTACAAGAATATAGGAATGGTGAGATACAGTCTTTCTGACCTCAAATTTAACCCCTTTTCACCGCACTGAAAAGCTTAATGCCAGTATTACAAATAAAATGTTTCCTATATTACAGTTGTACGATTCACTGACGGAGTCGAATACCGAACGATCCCCATCCCTATCCCCTTCTTCCCTCTTGACAAGGAACCTAAGAGAGACATGATCCAATTTCAGATCGTTCCGACATAAACACATTGATTTGTAAGCAAGTTGTCTGGGGCATTGGTGCATTACTAATGTTTATTTCGTGGAGATCATACTGAACGTTTACGTATACACAATGGTACTGATACATGTTTGCTGTATCAGCTTACAGTTCAGGTGTGGCTTATGTAGTCCTACGTTGAAGAAGATATGGGTCACCGATTGTACACAACCTTAAATGGAAAATCAGTGCATCATTACACCACCTTACACACTACATAGAACAATGCAGAGAAACGAATGACATTCATACGGTACTTCTTGGCTTGTAAGATAATTATATGGATGGTTATAGAACTTTTTGGTACAGAAACCTGCACGAGTTTGAACGGTTGTCTAGCCATTTAAGCCTCTCGTTATTCGCTGTTTGAATCTGTCATACGGTAATCTCTGATGTATTAGCAAAGTGTATGGGCTCGTTACGTTAACTAAACTTTTGAGGTTACGAGAATGTGTTGTTCAACATTTTCAGGATAGAAAAGTTTGAAAAACAGCCACAAGAATAGTTGCCTACACGAGTCCGTTTTTAAAAACTTAATTCTCACGAAGTCTCCACCATTGTACGCACACTATAGATAGGCCTAGACAAGTGAGATTCATTGTTACCGTATGCGTTGAAGCTTTATAAAAGTAATTGGAATGGCAATTTCTAGAGACCCGTAGGCAAAACTCGAGATAATCTATAATCAAGTCGTTATTCGGAACACACCGACCATTCCTAGGGGACAAGCTTAAACATTTTCTCCAGCCTTGCTTTCTTTATCTCTTTCAGGTACGACACATTAACGGAGGCAGTATTACATGAAGGGCATGCAAATGATGAGATGCAATGATGCTAAGTGAAACCTTAAGGTCTGTCTTTAGTACCAGCCTAATTTAACACTCCGATAACCCTCAAACCGAATGACCCACAGTGATTTCTATTACGAAATGCAAATAGCGATAAGCTACACAAAGGCATTTATGAACTCAATTTTCCAAATGCTTACCAGCTCTACCCGCGATAACTACTTGAAGCAAACTTTAAGGCCGGTTCATACTTCCAAATTTCTCGCGCGAGAAAGCGATCAATAACCATATATGGTCAAAATATCTTTGCCGCCAGTTCGATTCACGGTCATCGATTGGAGATGAACATTGTTCAACTTTTCTCGCAAGCTCTCGAGATATCGCAAAGGAAACGGCTGCTGATTGGCTGCTTGGTAGGTGAACGACCTTTTGAAACGAGCTCACGATCCTACTCGACAACAATGGCGGACCTTTCCAGATACCGGCTCATTACATGTATCCGGGTTCCGTGCGACTATCGGTGGCCTGATTGTGACAGTGAGAGTTGTAGGAATGGAGGGAAACAGTTATTGCTTCCCACGAATTAAGACAAAGGTTAGTAAGGCAGGATTTTCTTGTATTCCCTAAAATTATCACGGTAATCAATAGTGTACTTTGTCGTAGAGCCGATCAAACCGCATACACATATGTACTGTACTTGGCCTTTGCATAGGCAGGTATTGGGAGACTGTGCATTGCATGGCAGTACTGCGAAAGTTGAGCTATGCGAGAAAACTGAAGTATGAATCAATTTTACATCGGCATATCGAGACCCAGCTAACATCCTTAAACAGAGCTTTATAGCGCTATAATGGAGTATGAACCGGCCTTTACAGTGTCGGCCGACACTATAAAGTTTGCTTGAAACAGTTATCTCTTAATTGGTCTTATTTCAATGACCCTCATTAAAATTTTGGCCGTGATATTAATAGAGGTAAGTGGTCTGTACGCCATTTTTCATTACCTTTCGTTTGGGATAAAAAAGTAAAACTTGTTTTGACTTGTGAGTATGTAAAACATTCTATCGTCCTTCACTCTGAAACCCTTGTTTTCACCCGTTACCGAGGTCTTCGTATTCAGTACCCCAAATACATATTTTTACCGACCTCGATGCCCTTCTTATTAATCCCCTTGCAACTGAATTTATCTTTCACCCAACCATAACGGTGATACATTTAACTGTTAAGAGCTACAATCCCGGCACCTTCCCACTCCACTTTCAACAGCCCAGGCGTCCGTTTGTCGTGGCGCTTATTTTCTTCTGTGTCCGTACGGGGACACCAAAGATGCTTCTCCCTGTGATAGATTTTTCTCAGCCCTTGTTTGACAAGATTGTCAAATTCGTTTGCCGTTAAAGTAATGTAGGCAGAGTCTGTATCCATTTTCAAGTACTCCCAGTACTGGCGGTCAAGGTACTTGTGTAAGAAATCGCAGTAGAATTCGAGCATTCTCAGCTTCCTATACGAGTAAACGAAGAAACCAATTTGAATGGGTAAATCCATGGCAATGATAGACCTTTCTGCCAACTCTACTTCGTAACAACCTGTCGAAATATCGTTTAAGTTTCGGGAGACGGCCTGGAAGCTTTGTTCTCTAGTACACATATTAATGTTGCGATGCCCTTCTTTGTTGATAATCGTTTTGCCGTAGGACGAATTTCCGATGAGTTTCATTGTATCGGCAATGATAGCTTTCGACGGAGTTCGGATCGCCCTCCCGTCTATCGTCGGACACGGCATTACCAACCGTTTTAAAGCACTGTTTTGGTGTAATACTTGATAGATTTGGGTGATTTATAAGCCTTTATGGAGATACCACTTGACTAGGGGAGTAGTCAGTAAAATTTTCTCCCCAAACATGCTGCCAACAAGACTTTTACGAGGTTTGGTCATGATGTTTCGTTCCAGCGCAAATGTTTTTATGTTTTCGTCGATATCGTCGATCGATGTATCCATATTTTAAAGATCTGAAACATCTCTGCAAATGTAGGTTTCAGTTCGTCGGGTACGTGAATGTCGCACTCGATTGCCCGGAAAATCAAGTCGTCTCGAATAGCCTGTTCAAGTGTCTGTGGGTTCCGATTTCTCACTCATTGGAGTGATAACCGTACAGTGTAAGGTATCTAAATAGCAACTTGCTGGTTGAGGTACTTGTGACGTCTCCCGCTGTAGACAGATTCGTACTTCCACATTTCTTTGCTGTTATATCCGAGCGAATTGAATTGATGTACTGTTTGATGTTCTCGGTGTTCTTCCTGGCTGACTGCATGATCAAGTGGTTAGAGCATCCGACTTGCAGCCGGAAGGTCTGGGGTACGACTCCTGGCCGAGTCATACCAAAAACATTAAAAATGGAACCCACTGCCATTGTTCTTGGTGTTCAGCATAAGCAATGGAGTAGGGAAAACAAGCCAATGACCAACAACTGGAAAAAAAGGCCGTGGCCGGTCCGACTTAAACCAATTGGTTAGAAACTAAGCAGTAAAACCTCATCCTACTTTAACTCTATACAGTTTGTTTTCGAGGAAAGCTAGGTATAGGTAGCTTAGGTGGGTGCCATTTTTGTTCCCATGCAGGCGCGTAGCTACGGGGTGCCAGGGGGGGCCTGGGCCCCCAGATGTTTTCTCGGCCCCTGAGGAATTGTGTGTGTTCTCATAAAATTTGTAAGAATTAAGGACCGCGATCAATGCCATGACCCCCCATTTGGTACCTAGGCCCCTGAAAATTTCATCCTAGCTACGCCCCTGTTCCCATGGCTGTACTGTTGATCTGTTTAAAATTTAGGTTACCAAATTGAAAGTAGGTATTGTTCAAATTGAGACAGATACTGCCGATGATAAAGTCTTTTGGGATTCAATAGGAAGGATTCCTGGATATTTTTCAATACAATAAGTAATTGCTTCAATGCCTAAAGAATGTGGAATATAGCTGTACAGGCTTACAATATCAAAAGTACAGATTAAGGAGTCCTCTGGAATTTTGTCAGGTGTAGAATTCAACCAGAAAGCCCAAAGGCTTAGTGATTCCTTGCCGAATGGGGATGCTTTGTTGCACTGAGGTTTATCCCTCAAATTTATCCTTCTCGACTACATCATTTTTCGATGTTTTAACAATTTGACCTCTGCTTACCTCACATGACCTTTGAACCCCACCAAATATAACAAAAAAGAAAACCTGAATTGTCTTGAAAGGGATTCAACTCCAATTTATCTTGGATCTTGAAAATTCTTGGGAAATTTTGCTTTTCGACCTTTAGTGAACCCACATGACGATCTTGGGAATACTTGGTTTTGACCTCTGGTGACCCCATATAACAATCTTGGGAATTCTTGGGAAATGTTGCTTTTTGACCCCAGTGATCCTAGATGACAATCTTGGGAATTCTTCGGAAATTTTGCTTCTTGACCTTTGGTAACCCGAGATTACCTTTGACCTTCACCAAAAACAATAGGGCTCTTCTTTTCATCATGACAAATCTATGTACCAAATATGAAAAGTGTCGGTCATTCTTATGTTGAGATATCATGATTACGAGCTTTTCAGCTTTTTACCTCCAGTGACCTCAAATGACCTTTGACCTTCACCAAAACAAAAGGCTTCTTCCTCTCAACATGACAAATCTATATACCAAATATGAACTGTCGGTCATTGATATCTGGAGATATCGTGTTTAGAAGCCGTTTACGAGGTTTTCGCAGGTTAACCTGCGGTGACCTCAGATGACCTTTGACCTCTACCAAAAACAAAAGCATTCTTCCTCTCACATGACAAATCTATATGGGCCATTCCTACCTTGACATACCGCAATTTCAAGGTTTCCGTCGTTGACATCTGGTGATCTCAAATGACCTTTGACCTCCACCAAAAACGATAGAATTCTTTCTCTCAACACGACAAATCTATAAACCAAACATGAAAAGTGTCGGTCATTTCTATCTTGAGATATCGTGATTACGAGCTTTTAGCTTTTTACCTCCAGTGGCCTCAAATGACCTTTGGCCTTCACCAAAAACAAAGCACTTCTTTCTCTCAACATGACAAATCTATGTAACAAATATAAAAAGTGTCGGTCATTGCTGTCATGAGATATCGTGTTTACAAGCCGTGTAAGAGGTTTTCGCAGTTTAACCTCTGGTGACCACAGATGACCTTTGACCTCTACCAAAAACAATAGGGCTCTTCCTCTCAACATGACAAATCTATATAGGCCATTCCTGTCCTGAAATATCGCAATTTCAAGGTTTTCGGTCTTTGACTTCTGGTGACCTCAAATGACCTTTGACCTCCACCAAAAACAATAGGATTCTTTCTCTCAATATGACAAGTCTATATACCAAATAAGAAAACAAGTCTTTATACCAAATATGAAAAGTGTCGGTCATTCTTATCTGAAATATCACGATCACGAGATTTTCTGCTTTTTACCTTCGGTGACCTCAAATGACCTTTGACCCTCATCAAAAACATAGTTCTTCCTCTCAACATGACAAATCTATATACCAAATATGAAAAGTGTCGGTCATCGCTATCTCGAGATAGCGCGATTACAAGCCATTTACCAGGTTTTCGCAGTTTAACCTATGGTGACCTCGGATGACCTTTGACCTTCTTCAAAAACAATAAGGTTCTTTCTCTCAACATGACAAATCTATTACCAAATATGAAAAGTGTTGGTCATTCCTATGTTGAGATATTGCTATTACAAGCAGCGTCACAAACACACACACATACACTCACACACTACATCACCATCGCATCCCTGCCTACGGCAAGGAATCAAAAAATGAAAATCATCTTTAATGTAACCTAGCTTTTTTAGTCATGAAAGGCCGTTTCTTGATATCCGAGGTATTAAGTCAAAGGGCAAGCTTTTGACAGACATTTACTACAAAACGACGGACACTTAACAACACCTCCATTTGAAAAGTAGTCATAATAGAGCCTGCAAGCTAAACATCCCTTAAAACCTCGCCAGACGTATTTGCACTATTGTTAAAAGGCCAGACTTACGTACAAAAAGACTCATGAATTATTAGCTTGTCTCACCACACGGGGGTATCCACATAAGTTAATTGAACATGGGATCAGAAAGCCGAAAAAAATTCCTATTCATATTTACGTTATTAAAAACAAGGGCCTCGAAAGACACACTCGCTTATGTGTCTACCTTTAATCCTAGACATCCGGAAATTTTTAATTTAATATGCCATAACATGCCTATTTTGAACAGCAGAGTCAATATGAACACTCTCATGAAAGACGTAAAACTTATCGGGGCAAACGACAACCACGGAATTTTAAAAAATGTTACAAGCAAAGTTTGAGCGAATCAACTTCGCCAATCAGCAAATGCAACCGCCCTCGTTGCAAAATATACCCTATAATAATGCAGGATGAGAAAATTCATTTTTCTGCCACAGACGAAGACTCTGTTAAAAGTTACTTTTCGTGTGAGTCCAAAAATGTTGTATTTGTTCTTAATTGCAGTAATTGTGATTTCCAATATATAGGTAGCACAAAAAATTTGCGAACCGTGTTACTTTACATGGAAGCCAGCTTAAAAATGAATGTTACAGGATTCTAAAGCATATTCATACATGTGGTAAAAATAATTGTAGAATTTCGCCCTTTCATCAATATGAGAACCAACTATTTATTAATAAAAAATAAAAAAAAAATAAAAAATTTATTAAGGAAAACTATTTTATCTGTAAATTCAAGCCATCGCTTAACACATAATTCTGTTCACTGTACATAGCTAACCATTATATTTTTCTTCTTGGAGTTCTTGCCGCTGTACGGCATCACATTGAAAATAGCTTCTTTTTTGAGCTTTAATCCGGCAAGTAGCCTCTTTGATGGGCAGAGAGCAGAGAGACCTATCATCTAACGATTTGTTTGTTTAAGTGTGTAAAAACATCCGCCAGATCTTATTGGCATTTACTATTACAACCTCTCCAATTTCTTTATATCAACTAATTTTGTACATATTGGTGTCATTTACCTCTGAGGATCCCGCATGAACGGGTGAAAGTGCTTAGAATTTAAAACATTTTATGATACCATTTTGGTGGCGTTCTCTGGAGTCATTTCAACTTTTCTTTCTATATTTACACTCCACGACGTGTTTTGCTTATCTTCTATCCATATATATCTATATATATATTTATTTATTTATTCAGGGCAAAATATTATATATTGATAGTTTTTAATAGAAATTATTGTGCTCTGAATCTCGTCGTCTTTATTATTTTTTTGTTTCCTTGATATTTGAAATGGAGCATACGTGTAACTCGCTATGGTATATATATATATATATATATATATATATATAACGCTAATTCCCACCTTAAGGGGAAATTGTTATATCTGCTTGTACATAGGGCGAAAAAAAGATAATAAAATACATAAGAAATAAATTCGCCCTAACGTCTAAAAATATAATTAACGTTATTTCAATGGGCAGCCATCCGTTCGTGTTAACAGCTAGGTGTCCGTAAATTTGGCAACTTTGAAGTAATGGCATCTAGTTTGTAAATCTAAGAGGGCGCCCTTGTAAGTTTACGTATTCCTATAGAAAAAGTGTGTGGAAACGTTAAGGCGAAACTTATATTTCACCCGAATTTTTTTTCCCCTTAAGGTCGACTTTTCAACAACAACTTTCCCCCTAAGTGCCGAATTAGAGAAATATATATATATATATATATAAGGTCAAAGCAGCCGGAAGGTCTAGGGTTCAACTCCTGGCCGGGTCATACCAAAGACTTTAAAAATGGAACCTACTGCCTTTGTGCTTGGTGCTCAGCATAAGCAATGGAGTAGGGAAAACAAGCCAGTGAGCCCCAAGTGGAAAAAAGGCCGTGGTCGTCTCGACTTGAACCAATTGGTTGGAAACTGGGACGTTAAACCTCATCTAAGTAACTATAAGGTCAAAGTACTGCGTAGCACTTATGAAGTAAGTAGGTCAAAAAGAAGTAGTAAATAGTGCTAAATGTTTGTGAAAAAGTCCACGACGTTTCGGGTTGAAACCCTTCATCTGGTGGCAAAAATGCAACTGATTGTTGACACAGCCAAATTTACAAATTAGAAAACACACAATAAAATTGAGCACGGGCAAACCGGCTAGGTAAACAGACAGTGTTAAGTGGTTAACACAGGTAAAAACAATGCAGGAATTGCTGAGTTATAAAGGTTCAAGCCCAACGTTCAGACCATTTGGGGACAGGGTTCCAAGTTTCATGATCAGACGGTTTTCGGCAGCCAGGCGGTCATGATCGGAACCTCGACACGAGATGGCCGCCGAAACCATCATGTCACGGATCGAGCATGTTGACGGGGGATTGAAGTATTTTGCTACAGGAAACCCTGAAAGGTTCTGTTTGATTGGCCTCAGGTGCTCAGTGACTCAGTCAGCAAGACGACGCTTTGTTTCTCCCACATACAGTATATTACAGCGTTCCCATACAGCGTATACATATAAACATATATATATATATATATATAATGTAAAATTCAAATTCAAAAGTAGGTATATTCCCGCAGAGATTGTATCCCCTGGTTATTTCACGTGTTCCAACAAGTGTGATCTTTGCCAAAATTATTCGTACAATTCTCGCATATTTTACTGTGCTGCTACTGGTTACTGCTACTGGTCGCTCTTATCGTATCAAACAACCGATTACGTGTACCTCTAAGAATGTTGTTTATCTTATCACATGTAAGAAATGTAATATTCAATACGTTGGTTCCACTTCTAATGAATCTGAAGTCCGGTTTCGTAATCATAAATCGCATATGCTAACTAAAAAGAAAACCTGTGTTGTAGCTATTCATTTTAATCAAAACCACCATGAAATGACCGAATTTACCTTTTCCCTAATTGAACGTATCACTGCACTGCACTGAAGAAATCAATAGGAAACTTCTCACCCGTGAAATCTTTTACGCACCATATCCCCGTACGACCTCAACAAAAGGAATGTTCTCACCTCTAGAAAGCGTATCAATTATGCCTCGTAGCTTTGTAGATGACTCTGTTAACTATTGCTTGTATAGATGTCAACTGAAGAAGGTCGAATGACCGAAACGTCTTGATATTGAATTAAAGTGGAGAAGTGAAAGTTGTGTTTCTTGTTTCTGCAGTATACTTTTCTTATTATCATTATAGAAGCACCCTTGCATCCAGACTGGATCCTTTTGCTGGGAGTTCATTGTATGGGTTCGTTGCACTTTTGTATTCTTACTGTATATATATATATATATATATATATATATATATGCATGTATACAGTGGAAATCGGTTAAGCTAAAAAATCTGTATGAGATGAAAAGCCAAGTTGACTCCATCGGGATTCGAACTCTGGACCTCCCGCTTGCTAGTATAGTTCAGACGCCCTAACCACTGAGCCAGGAAGCCAAGATTATGTATGTATGTACGTATGTATGTACGTATGTATGTATGTATGTATGTATGTATGTATGTATGTATGTATGTATGTATGTATGTATGTATGTATGTATGTATGTATGTATGTATGTATGTATGTATGTATGTATGTATGTATGTATATTTATATATATATATATATATATATATTATATATACATAGTAGGTTCAATTTTTCTCTCTGGTATTTTCTGTAAACATTTCCTTCTGTGATGAGGGCTATGCTCTATCTTAGGAATGGTATAAAATTCAAGATCGAATGTATTACTATTTACACTTTCGACCTATATATATATATATATATATATATATATATATATATATATATATATATATATATATATATACGTATATATACATATCTATATATATATATATATATGTAAATATATAAAAATTTTACCTTGTCTATCTTTGCGTAGCATCTTTACTCCCCTTGTGACAGTTACTATAAGGCTTATATTGTTATCTTAATTGGTAATGTACATATTTGTCCTGCAGATGTGCGTCACGAAATTGAACACGAAGGTACATGCAACTGTCATAAAATGTGTATCTAACACGTTTGCATTTGTAGAAAACTTCAAAGTTGTTGTAATACACCTGGCTAATTAAGAGAAAAGCCTCAGTTGATATTTATCATGGATTGTGGTTTCGATAGTTTTTCAGATAAATTATGGTTGCGTCGAGTAAAATAACACTAGCCTACATTATGATCTCTAAGATGCATTGTTCGATTCAGGTTTATCCCCCTTCCAGTGACGTAGCCAGAATTTCTTTGTTAGGAGGGCAAGACACTTCTCAAGGGGCAACAAAATAAGCCTGTATGCTATTACTGTACTGAAGTCTGTGCAGTGTGCAGCATGTACAATGTACATTGTACATGGCTATGGTACGGTATATGTTGATACTGCATACGTGCGGTTAAGCTGTGCTTTGACAAATTTGACCAGAGCACCATTATTTGTTGTTATTGTTTTCAGTTAAGATCGTCAACTGGCCGAATTGATTAATTACCAAGCTAGTCATATTTATCAAAGTTTGTATGTGATGTAAATGTCGTATTTTCGTCTGTCAAAGAAAACTCTTCCCGTTTTTTTTTTCTTTTCTTTTAAAAACATCGCTTGAAATTATTTGGGGGCAAGAATGTGTTACAAAGTAATTTTAGGGGCAGTACCCCCGTTGCCCCCATGGCTACGCCACTGCCCCCTTCAGTGTGGTTTGTTTGGTGCCGATAGAATGTTTCCCACTGCATTGTATGGATGAAACCCACTCAAAGGACAAAAAGAGTTTTGGTACCTCTTCTTCACACTGCATTTAAGGAGGTTACATATTTTCTTAGAGGGGGTCAAACCAGAAGATCCCCTTTATTTCGATCAATTGACAGATGCAAAAACAACAGAGCCTGCAGTAGTCTTTCAATCTTATTTTGCACAGTCTTATCAAATTCTTGTCGGATAACTCCAAAACTATTGAAAAAGTAAATCTTACCTTTGTAAGATTCAAAAGAGCGATATCTGAACTGTAGGATACAACTCCCATGCCAGTACCCCAGAAAGAGGCCAGCAATCCCGCAGCACCTTCAACACCAATCCCTCGATTGATAGCATGGGCAGGGGGCGCAGGCACACGTGCCACCTGCGCGCATGCGTGGTAGTCACCGATGGAATCCAAAACACTGATGACAATGGCTGACAATGTTCCAACTATAGCGGCGATGTTGAAAGTTGGCCAACCCCATTGACCTAAGAAGCAAATACTGTCAGTTAGCTCGTTCGAGAAAAGTTACATAACAGTTATATCACAGTTAAATTCAAGTTATAATTCTGCATTTCATCTTTGGAGTGATTTCATCGTTTAAAAAGGGACTGACTCAATATATTTGACTAATAATTGTTAATATCTCTTGATGATCTTTAGCGTTTCGTCACTGAAATATGAAGGTCTTTACTATCATCACCGCTGTCAGTGATAACCTGTCCCAGAATCTATTTTTTCTACACTACTTCAATAATGAAATGCGTCTACTCACATGTTATCTTACATATCCCCAAAAATATTCTAGCTGGAAAGAGGTCAAGAAATCTTGCTCCCAAACATGGCGTAATCACCCTGGCAGAGTTCCAAAAACCAATCTTTTGATCACGAGTTCGAAACAACAGTAGGCCACCAATACTAAATGTTACCAAACAAGTCATCGGTAGATAAGACGAGTAGCCAGGGGTGACGCCAGGATTTGCATGACAGGGGGCTACTTTCCCCGAAGGAGGGAGGACTAAAAAGTTATAGGCTATCCCGAATACGGTAAGTGCATGGTCACTACTATGAGACATTTGACCATTCAAGGACTAATACCTGTATGATTTCATTAGATGACTGCCATAACATTTTGCACAATAGACAAACAGAGTAAAGGGCTGATTTAGGGTTGTTTTCAAAAGAAGGGCTCCTTACATTTTTATAGGGATATATAGAGAAATCTGTTCTTTTGAGAGCAAAAATAGGTCTACTAAATGACGGGAGTAAGATACATTGTATGGTATCCATCCGCCGTTCTACGGACAGGTTTCCCCGGGTCATTTTCTGTAGAGGCTACCTATCGACAAATAAATGACAACAAATGTGCTTTTAGTGATGGAATTTCCTGCCTTTGTGGAAAACTGTGTGAGTTTCCTTGGCAAAAGAGTTGTACAATGAGGGTTATATGGAACTTAACTATGGTGGAAGCTGAAACGGAAAAATCCCACAGTGCAGGAAGCACTCTGAATATGTTGGGTACCTATTAAAGAATCTTCCCTTCCTGTGAGCAAAACCAGTTAAACCGTCGGGGCCACTGATGTCGGTTGGAGATTACACACTTTATCATACCCACTTAAGGCTCTAATAAGAAATATACACCAAATGAAGTCCATGGTCCCTGCTCCCAACCTGCTGCCTCCCCTGTTTTTAAAAGGCATACCCCCGTCTGTCCCAATAGGTAGTTTCCCTTGTCATTTATATGTAGTGGACTTCAGCTGGATATGAAACTGTGTAAAAACGGTTAAATCGTAGGCATTTCTAACCATTTTCGGGGATTACTCTATATCGTACCACTTGATGTGGCTCCCAGACGAGACTTATAAACCTCAAATTCCCCAAAAGTATCAAAAAACAACATCTATTTCAATTTTTCTTAATTTCAGTGGTAATAAAATTAATGAAAGATAAAGTCACGACAAATTCCCATTTCCCCGACTGTCTAGGGATGCGATCGGTGGGGTGAGACCAATAATTTGGTTGAGGCGGACTACTTTTCGCCCACCTTATATTCGATATTGGTCAACAACCACACAATGCTTGCTGATATTGTGAGAGTGAGTAACTGAAGTCCCCTTCAATAACTTGGTTTAGGGGACGTGATATCTCTGATATTTTGGCAAAATCCCATATATTTGCTGAAATTCAGTATATGACTATTCAGATCTTTCCGATGACTTAAAGGTCAGGAGAAACGATTTTTCTGGCGCGCTTCACGCGCACACTCGTAGACACACTTTTGCCCCTATAACTTTGTTGTGAACAGAATACCTTTGTTTAATGCTGCATAAGAGTTAGTCAGCTGCAGTGACATTGGCTATTAATGGTGTTTGTGAGACATAACCCCTCCAATAATTTGGTTAGGGAGGACGAATACCTTTTAGTATTTTAGCTAAGCCCGTAACATTTGCTACTATTTGAGTGTATAAACCCATAAGGAACGGTCCCTAGAAAAACTTCTGAACACGTAGGCACTTTACATATGTGTATACATGTAGATGTATATATCTGCGTGCGTGTGTTTACATTTACATGTAGGTATTAATATATAGTGTATATATACATCTGTGTGTGTGTGTTTGTATGGGTGAACATGCATGTGTTTTAAATATACATATACGTATATATACAGATCATCTCAAGGTTTATGACCCACGTCACTCCAACGTCCAACACAAATGGCCTCCCTTGAAGCTGTTGGCCGCTCTGAGACACCTTCCCCGCTAGCACCACCCTTGCTTGTAGCCAAGCAGGTCCTTTTTCTTAGCCCATTACGTACAAGATGAAGACTACCTGGATAGGGAAATGATATCCATGGGGTATTCTTCAAGTTGTCGGTTTTCAAGTCTGTCCTGGCCGCATAACCGTAAACGCTACTGTCACTTGGGAACACATCACATGCCGTCAGTATAGCACAGATAATCCACATGATGGATATTGACAATAGAACCTGTTATTTAACAAAAGTTTAATGAGAAAATAAGGTTCTAAAAGTGACATAACTTTCAGTTTCTCCTTCTAAATCACAGCAGCATTAAAATTTGTTTGTTCTTTTTCCATTAATTTTGACTTAATGTCATTTCCTGTCTCCCAAATGTTTGGTGAAATTGTAGGGACAGTAAACAGTTGTGTGTATTTGACGTAAAAGGTTACAATTGCTCTTAAGCAGTCCAGGAAACTTAGCTTATTACACTTAAGTATTAAATGGCGTATGCAGCGTAGCTATAAAAGTTTCAATAAATTCCTTTTTGGAAGGGATGCCGTACTTAGATCTGCATTAGGGTTCGGCGATATACGATATACATCGATATATATAGCCAGAAGTCCATATCGCGATATGCGATATGAAATACCCTTATAACGATATGACAATTGAGAAAAAAAGAAAACTTTTTGGGGACTGAAATTTCAATAATTTAAATTTTAAAGATGAAACAGTGTTAATAATTTCAGTATTCATTCATCTATTTCGTCCTGATTTAGAAAATTAGCTGTTAAACTTTTTAAGGATTATTTCAGGCACATTTTAGCCTTGTCTACAACAGGTTTATCCGTTTTGGCGACATATAGCGAAAATTTTGGCGATATTATCGCGATATATCGATATGGATTTTTTCATATCGCCCAACCCTAATCAGTATGTACAATGGACCATCCCTGACCTCCATATATAGAACTACATCTTAAGTCTTAGTTCTAACTCATACTTGGCCAATTTCGTACCAAGTTTTATTTACACGCCCTTTTTGCAAGTTGAATAAAACCAAAAAAGCGACATGACTTTTATCGCGTCACTTAGGACCTCATTTGATTGACTGATTTCCAGTATAATGCTATGTATCCGTCTTTCTGAGATTTGATGACAACTACGTGCTATTCTTATATAGCATAGCTATACGATACAGAAGGCTGCTCACTTTGTAACTCAGCCTGCTTTTTCTTATCATTTATAAGGGATACCTTATATACAGTGCAAATTATTGGTAATATTAAGGAGAGTAAAATGCAGATAAAGCCCCACCTATAAATGATGCAATAATACAGAAGTAATCAGTAAAAGTAATCAGCAGAACTTACCGGAAAGAATTCCAACATCCGAAGCTGTTTTCCACCAAGGCAGGGTATTTTCCATTTTGAACAAATCTTGGAGAAGAAGATGACCAGTGCGGCGGTTCTGAAAAAAAAATGACAACAAAAGTATCCAGATGTAATTGAAGGAGATGAAGGTTACGTTATACTTTGTAATCTTCATTTCCAACCGAAAAAAAGTTAATAAGGTTAATAAATCATCTCTTTTAAATTCTCTCCTTTCAGTTATGGGGAAAGAATGTAAATTATGGTAACTCGGAAACATCCCTCGTTTGAAAGTTACATATAGAATTAGATCTATCAGAACCATAACGACTCATGAACGCTAGCCCTAATATGCATAAAAATGATAACTTCCATTTATAAAGGACAGCCGGGCAGATTGAGGGGTGATTACAGGGTGTCTGGAATCCCCCCCCCCCCTCACCGATTTAAGTCTAACCTACATTTGCCCAGAAAAGTTTAAAAGTTACTTTTTTACGCTTTCATACCAAATTTTCCTCGAGCCTTCTCGCATCATACTGCAATATTCTTTACTCCGACGATGTTCTAAAACATGAGATCTCACTTTAAGATGCAACATTACGCACAGGCTTTGAAGAAATTTTCTGCAGTCTGGCAGCTAAATCTTATTTGGCAAAAATACCTTGACAAACTGACGGTGGCGCTGCTCTTGGATAGAAACTCGTACTATTTCCCAATAATTATGGCAGTGACGTGGCGGTGATAAGTTGTATGTATTATCCCATTAAAATATGCGGGTAGGATTAAATAGAGACATCCCCAAAAGTCTCTTCGAAGAGTTTGTATATATGAAAACATAATAAAGGAAAGTAGTCAGGTGTGCTACCGTTATGTAATATGAAATATAACCATAACCCTTTTAAAAAGGCAAACTCTGGACCGCAGCTGGCAGGGTCAAATTTGGCATCACACTTAGCGTATTTCTCTAACAAAAGGTTCCTTAATGGTATGTAAACCAATAATAACTCAAACTTTTCAACGAAGTTACACATTCATGAAATATATGCCATTCCTGTCGGCTGTGAAGGACATATTGTGCAATACAAGAACTAAAAACATCTGCGTGCTTCGCCGTTCCTAATATTTCTTTGTTTCATTTCTTCAGCTCGGTTCCCTACTACTGAAAGGTGTACATCACTCCCTCCCTCCGTTCCATATAAGCCTATAGCCTATAGGTAGCCTACACAGTCCGACAGTTTCCTGTGAATGTCGGGAATTTATTCTAAATTACATTGTTCTCTTGTACTTGTTTCGCAGTACTCTAACGACCAAAAGCAGTAGATTTCATGAGGGAGCTACCAACCCCAACTTTAGGGTAACAGCTCCCTCTTTTGACCATTTCATCTGGCAGGTCGGATTGATAGTAGCATAAAAATGCATTTTATCCCTATACTTAAGGTCTACCGTCCCACAGGTTCATCTATTGTCGCTCTCAAATGTTACAGACTCTTTTACGAATGTATTTGAAAGTTTGGAAGGGCATCGAACCAATTATCCGGGTGCATTGTACAAAATACCCTTTGTCATGGATTGGAGTTGTATAAAGGTAGTAATCCAATCCTCTTCTCATCCTCCCACCCTGCTCTCATCCTTCACGTCTCCGCTGTCGGGCTTTGGTTTGCTGCATCCCCGTTGAAGAGCCTTTCCCTCTTCAGTATGACAACTCCTGACACAGCACCTGCATTTACTGCTGTTAAAAATACTGAAAATTGCATTCATCTGTGACAGCTTTGCCCTGCAGAAGAGCTCGGTCCCCTCCAAAGTACTTTTTACAAACCCTTATCTTCTTCTATAAGTCAAACTGTATTTGCATTCTATTATGTAAAACGAGATGTTAAAAACAGAGCCTACTTAGAGATTTTGCGCTTTTTGTAATTTCAAAATAACTTTTTTTGTAATTGCAAGTTTCTAACACACATTGAAAAGTAAGTGTAGGCAACTCATAAGGCTTTGAAAGAGCCATCTCTGGCAATTTCGGCTAATATTTTTAGATACGTTGCGCACCCACAATAGTGGCTGTTCGGATAGATAGAACCATGACGATCTCTTTTTTTTTTTTTTGTAGAAACTATCGATTGAATGTCCTGGAAATACAGCATACTTAAAAAAATGTTTTATCAAACTTCTACTTTTCGGCTCTCTTTGCTCGCACCTATCGTAGATCTCCTGCTGGTACCAATGAAGTTTAAAAATAGTTAAATTCCAGCAACTTCAACTATTTCATAGATTCCGGGCTTTGCTTGCTCGCTCTTCCACCACAGACGCGTTCCCCGGAACCGAAAATGACCCACATGAGCCCAAGGCGAAGCCTGCATCTCGAAGGAGCTTTTCACGTCACGCGTTGCGTCATTGCGACCTAAAAGGTTCTGCATGACATGCAACATAGCTCTCACTTCCCAGAGCGAGTCACTGACCTGAATGTCCCTACAACCGCACATGTTCGAAATCTGGAAACCCCTTAAAACCCTGCACCCACCCCTGATAGCATACAATTCAGGGCAATACAGGAAAAGTAAAACATATTAAAGTTATCTTAAATACTTGCTCTATCGACTTCACTTTGAATGTTTGTCGCATCTTCATTCCCCGTTAGACAGCTTTATTGGCATCCAAAGCACCATGGAGAGCTTACCATCACCCATTACCTTCAAGTTGACTGCAGTTCAGACCTCATAACTGCACCATCATGTAGTGAGGCAACAAAACATGTATCTGTATAATTTTGTAGGGGTGAGGCGAGGTGAGGTGAGGTTTCGTTTTGATTGAATGAGGAATGTAGTACTGAGTTGTTTTCCATCACAGGCTTTCATTTGTAAATCTAACTAAATATTCGAGTTCCTATTTCTTCTTATTTCTACTGTCTCAAATGTTTTTGTAGCCTGCTGGAAACAGTCAGGGGTAAATTGTGGGATTAGTTTCGAGTAACCTTAGAAGTTGAGTTCTCTATTCCATGGCCAGTGATTTACGTAGACACAGAATACCAGCCAATAGTACGGTAGTACAGTATAGCCTGATACAAGTGGTACCGAACTATAAGACGTTGAGGCTAAAACATTCACGATTTGTTGCAGCCCTCTATTGTCAGATTGTTTAGTAAACTTCGTCCGTCAAACAAACTGTGAATGATTGAAACATTCGCCCAACTGTACAGCCGCACCACTTTCTGCCTTGGCTTTACGTCTCGCCGGTTTGTAAACCGAGAACCCCACCACCTCTCCCGACATTTCATAAACGTTTCTGAGCCATAGCCATTAGCAAGCTATTATCCTGTCGCTTTCTCTGCTTTCCTGTTACTCGAATGCATAAATTAACATCTACTTATCCTTAAAGGTTCAATCTTTTATCTTAAACAAATGCTGTGCTGAAACAATGCTATTCGAGTCATTGAGCTGTAAGCTTTACAATAGACTCTTTTCCCAATAGGAATTACAAAGGATTGTGGGATAGAATTTTGGTGTGCATAGTTTTTTGCCACAGCAAAATGCCATTGACAACAACACCGCCTACCAGAACTCCATCCCACAATCCATTGCAATTGCTATTTGGAAAAGGGTCTATTACAGAAGAACGATACTGGATTGCAAGATTGAGAAGATCGAGTATGATTTTGTCATTCTCCATAAAATATTGGAGAGATGTAAATAATTTTATAAAAACTGAAAGCTTGAGAGGATTTCCGCGTTCTAAACAGCTAAAAAGCACGAAAATTGACTAGCTATGATAGCTAGAGGGGCGGAATGGTAAGGATGTGGTGAGGTTGGAAAGGACTGGGTGCGCCGGTCGACACTTTTGACGGTAGCGTGTTTGGTCTACCGCCAATATGTAGGCCGTTTCCTAGACAAATGTGAAGGGGCGGAATCCATGAGGTAGAAATCCTAGCTACTACCCGGTTTAGAGTTTACAATAGTGAATAATAATATGTTCACCTGAAATACGCCCAAACCACGCACATTTAAATTTATTAACATGTATCACTTGCCGAATCTAACTCACGATTCAAACGAAAATTTGCAATGTTTGCTGACTGACTGAATGTTTACGAAAAAGGTTTTTAATAATACAAGAAAGTCATTAAATAGGTTTATTTCGCTTTGGGGTAATTAGGCCCACCACCATTTTTCTTACCAATCCTTTCGGGCAATTAATTTAGTAGTTTATGATAAATTGTTTTGCTAGGTTATCGACTTTCTGGATGCACTTGGTCAAGCCCTTTTTCTATGAACTGTTCAAATTCCTCATACTTTCATTTGGTAGGTTCATTACAAAAGGATCGAAGAATAATTCAGGAAGTTAAAATGCAGTTACAATTGCTATTATTGCTAACTTAATCATCCGAAAATGAAAATTGTACAAGAACTTACGGAATAGAAATGCACCAGTGTTTTCCAGCAAGATTCATTATTAGTGGAAAAACACCAATTCCAATCATGGCCAGAGTAACAGCAATTGTGATTGGTCCGATGAATCTTAAAACAATCCCCATCAGACCCGTAAATCCAATTAGACATTGAATAATAGATGCAACCAACACAGATCCCTGCAACTAAACATATGTTTAAAATTCTCAATTCATAACACTGTGTGTACATGTAGTCCTTGAGTACATGCAGTCCTTGTTGCTCCAAATATGTAACAATAGGGTGATAACGAAGCTGTGTTCAATTCATAAAATCAATCTGTGAAATTGTACTCGTACTCGTGCTCGTGAGCTGTGTACTAGTACTCATACTTGTACTCCGGTGTTTTGTACTCGTACTCTTGCCCTCACGAAATTGTGTACTAGTACTCATACTCATACATCGTATACTCGTACTCATACTCGCACTCTGGGCTATGTACTTGTACTCGTACTCTCAATTTTGTACTCCACTATAAGTCTGACATCTAAGTTAAGCAATAACTTTCACATAACAACCAGAAAGCCAAAAGGCTTAGTGATTCCTTGCCGAAAGGGGGGGCGTGATTTGTCACACCGAGGTTCATCCACCAAATTTATACTTCTCTACTACATCATTTTTTATGATGTGTTCACAATTTGACCCATGCTCACGTCAGCTCACATCACATGACCTTTGAACCAAAACTTGAATAATAAAAAAAAAATGAAAAAAATAAATAAAATGTATTAGAAGTGATTTGTCTGTGCTTCCTCCCTTGTAATGACATGTTTAAAAAGTTTGTTTTTGACCCCCGGTGACCTCAAATGGCTTGTGACCTACACAAAAAACAATAGGGTTCTTTCTCGCACATAACACATCCACGTACTTAGTATGAAATATATCCAAGCTTTCTACCTTGAGATATTGTGTAAACAAGATTTTCAGACTTTGACCTCTGGTGACCTCAGATGACCTTTGACCTTCACCAAAAACAATAGGGTTCTTTCTCGCACCATGACACATCCACATACTAGTTATGACATCTATCCAAGCTTCCTACCTTGGGATATCGTGTAAAGAAGGTTTTCAAACGTTGACCCCTGGTGACCCCAGATGATCTTTGACCGCCACCATAAACAATAGGGTTCTTTCTCTCACCATAACGCATCCACATACTTAGTATGAAATCTATCCACGCTTCCTACCTTAAGATATTGTGTAAACAAGGTTTATGGACTTTGATCCTGGTGACCCCAGATGACCTTTGACCTCCACCAAAAACAGGGTTCTTTCACTCACCATAACGCATCCACATACTTAATATGAAATCTATCCAAGCTTCCTACCTTGAGATATTGTGTAAACAAGGTTTTAGACTTTGAACCCCGGTGACCCCAGATGATCTTTGGCCTCCACCAAAAACAATAGGGTTCTTTCTCTTGCCAAAACGCATCCACACACATAGCATGAAATCTATCCAAGCTTCCTACCTTGAGATATCGTGTAAACAGTTTTCAGACTTTGACCCTCGGTGACCCCAGATGACCTTTGACCTTCACCAAAAACAATACGATTCTTCTCTTACCATACCACATTCACATACTTAGGCCTAGTATGAAATCTATCCAAGCTTCCTACTTTGAGATATCGTGTAAACAAGGTTTTCAGACTTTGACCCCGGTGACCCCAGATGACCTTTGACCTCCACCAAAAACAATAAGCATCATTTACTCAACATGGGCAATCTACACGCCAAGTATGAAATCCCTCAGAGTTACTCTTCTTGAGATATCTTGTAAACAAGCTAAAGCGTCACATACAAACACACCCACACACACACGGACAAATGTGCTTTGCATACTGTTTGAGGACCTCATTTTTTTTCTCTATTGTGTTTGCTTCCTTAACCCTAACTTTAACAATAGACTGTCTATTGTTTAATTTCTGAGGACATGAGAAATCTGTTGTATTTTCTTCTAAAGACCTGAAATCTATTGTTTAGGTCCTCAATCTAAAGAAAAGTAAGTGCGACATCACCATCGCATAGATTCCTTGCCTTCGGCAAGGAATCAAAACCTGTTCTTCCAGTACAAAGAACATTCACTGTTAGTTATATTTGTTGAGATATTTATATTGGGAGGAAATTTTTGCCCTTTAAAGGTGGGGAATCTGAACATGTAATTTTCCCAATCTAGAATATCAAACTTCTTTGTCAGGCAAGGTATACACTATTTTTTTTTATCTTTTTACTTTCTAAGATACATTTTTTGTGAATCATAGAGAGCCACAACATTGACAATTGTAACGTCTATGTGACAAATGCTCATATTATGGACAGTGGCTGAGAAGTATGTATTTCAAAATAATTTTCTTCCCTTCTCAAACGAAAATTACATGCATCTATAACCAAACTTTAGAACATGTTCTCTTCAAAATATAAAACAACTGCAAGACTGACATGTATGGAAATAGTTTTCAAATGGTAGGACAAGTCAGAAGGTTTTACAAACAAAACAGCCTTAATTGTGAACACTAGAAAGTCGATCACCAACCAAGACACAATGGAATAAACCTAGTGTAATGTCAATTGTTGTATGGGATAAAGAGTTTCTTTCCCTCCTCTTTTTAAATCTGAACCTTTTATGTCATTCATTTGAAACCTCGTTTTATAAACTTAAACAGTTTTGCAACCCGAAAAGATGTTAAATTAATACAAACTTCATTCATTCTGCTGTAGGCTTCCTCTTTTAGCATGTCCCTTTCTTGTTGAGTTGAATTAGCTGTAACGATAGAACAAGAAACCAGTGATACAGTACTGTAACAGGCCAGGGCATCCCAATTCTAACCCTTCTAAAAATATGAGTACACATTTTAAGGGTGTGTTATGTTTTGTCTCGAAAACATATTCTTGTGCTAAACAGTATAATTTCCATCACATAGTGGTCTGTCTTTGTTGTCAAAAGATACTTTGCTTTTTCTAAAGATATGTTGTTCCAAATTTGGATGAATATCTTAATTTCAAAGGGTAGAGTTCGTGTCAGATAGATCCCTGTTTTTACCAGAAAGAATCCTACTTTTACCGTGCCAATGGCACTAAGTGTTAGAAACTTAGTGGCTATATATGAACCACCGCTAGAACCTGAAAAAAGAAGTTAAAAGCCTCCTGGAACACGACAGTTGGCATTTAAAGGCATTTTCTAGTATCATTTCACAAGGGTCCTATGTGAAAGACACAATATTCCAGTGCATGTCATTCAAATTCTGTTGCAATACTCTATTCTTAACTCCAGATATCTCATTTAAAAGATTAGTTACTTTTGTCAAGAAATGCCTCCAGTTCTTTTCAAGGTCAGAGAATTGAAAGAATGTCATATAAGGTGGGGAAATTCCTTAGAATTGTTTTGTTTTTCTTAATAATTTAACATCACCTTTGTCCTTGGAACTTAAAACTGTGGTCGGGAGCGGTGATCTCTTAAAATTTTTTGGAAACATCTGCTTGCGTGAACGCTTTGCGCCCCGACCAGGGGTACAGGGGACCGCCAAAGGTACCCTGTTGGATGACAAGCAATTTGGTGCTTTCTAGAGGACACAGATCCCATATTTCTGATATAAAGTTCTCCCCAGCTGCCATTAATAGGCTAACGTCACAATTATTCATATCGAAAATGTGTGTAATAACATTTATTTTTTCTTCATACCTCTAAGTATTGGGGGACATTTGATATTATGTCCCCTACTAAATATATTGGGGGACATGTACTCAATGTACCGCGATGACATCACAATTTTCCCATGATGCAATGTATTTCTGGTAAAACTTACTATCTCTTTGAAAATTGACATTTTCCAAATGCTACATGCTATTGAGATGGAGATTTCACCTGCTGAAAAAGAAAAACATTCTGCATTTTGTGAAGTCACTTACGCTAAATTTAGTCCATGGAAAATCCCTTTCAACCAAACTTTATATATCACAAGCAGTAGCAGCTAAATATGATGTCATTGACATGCGTTAGGCTATTTTAAAATTTCAAAAAACTGCTGTTTTACTCTATAGTGACAGATTAAGATCCCCTGATGAGAAGTTAGTGGAATTGTTTGGATACCTTTCTTGAGATAACCCCCCTTAAAGTATGATCATTTCTGAGACTCTTCATTATCTATGCATACATTATGATGTGGAGTCTTGTACAAATCTGTTTTATTCTTTTGCTTTTTCTTTATAAATTATTTGAAAATAACTCAACAGATAACTTTTGTTTGGTGTATAATTTATATATTTTCGAGAAGTCAACAGCTACTCTAAAAATAAAGGGCAAACCGACATTACAACTGTCCTTGGAATGAAGGTTAAACAAACAAAAGATTGCATAGGACATATGTCATAAGTTCCTCTTTTTACGTACCAATTTGCGTATGTAACTCATGTTTATTCACGATTTAGGTGTCAAAATAGTAATTGCCTGGTGAAATGATCAGCGGTCGTAATTTTTTGCAACAATTAGGCAGGCATGGAATTTACACGTCCACAGACCTTTAAAAACTTGATGACTTTATTTTAAAACACTGACACGCTAGACCAGAAAGGACTCAAAATAAAGACATATTCACTAACAACTTCAACAAACTTAACGTTTTATAGGTTGAATATTAACTCAATGCACTGTATGCTTGCATTTTCCGTTATGCAGGGTTTGAGTGTTTTTCCTTATTTCGAAGTGTAAAATGATCCTACAAAATTAAGAAAATTCCTGGCTGATTCGGCCATGACATTGGTGTGGAAGTTGTAACATTAAATAAGCCCAAGAAATTGTTTTAAGTAAAGAGGGTGGTGGATATCGGTACAAATTAGATTGGTATGTTATTCATAATCGTTCTTTCCAGTTTTTAAGAAAGGTAGAAAGTATTCGTTATTTTAATCAACAAGTCATAACAGAGTCATTAAAATACATTTATTTTTTACGAAATTTCTTTTTCTGCAGCTTCTCGCACACATTAAAATGCACCGGGCACAAACTGGCAAGAGCTTCGAGTTGGTCACTCGGTTTTTGATTTTGGTACGATTTTCACGATTTTGTAAAAAAGAAGGTAAGAGTTCCTTAAATATGATAAGATTTAATCAAGAACATTTGGAGTTTGGTGCCAGTTTAGTTAAGGTATCCGACCTCGACTTTTAGTTTGGAGATTGGGGGTGGTCATAAGGAAATCATCTGGTCTTTCATTTGAGTTTCACTTGAGATCTTACTAGTTTGCTACGAGTTGTAGAAGTAGCCTATGAGTTATGAAAGCTTTAGATGAGCTTGTTAAGAGTTGTAAAAGTGCTCTACGAGTTCCCCACAAGGTAACAAAGTTTGCTGCGAGTTTGTTACGAGTTCCTATCGAGTTGTCTCCGACTCACTAAAATCATCCCAAGTTTTCCCAAGAGTTTTCCCGAATTTTGAGAATTTTTCACCCTTGTAGCTCATGGAAACTCGATCGTGCTTTTTATGTTCTGTAAGGGCACGGAGCAACTAGCTAGTAGCTTAGTAGTTCACGCTAAGATCTGGTCAACTATGCACAGCCATTTAATCCCCTAAATTCTTTTTTCCATTTTTATGTTTGTGTAAACTTATTGCTTGTTCGTCGCGAACTATGGGTACTGCAGATGAAGAAAGATGTTTTCTGATGGATTGGATTAAAAGCAATTTATCCTATTCAACGTAAAAACTGCTGAGTGGGTAATAGCTGCGAAGTGTCACACTATATGTGCTTGTACGTTTTATTTATCATTCAATCGTTCCAGAAATCATCAAAAAAAGCTGTTCAAATTTAGAAAAGCTTGTTTTTTTATTATTTACTGTCTTCCCGGTACTAGGGTTCGTAGCAAAACGCTTGTGCTTGCATTTCTTTTAATTCACAATTGACTAGTTCCTTAGAGAGAGGTCGGTTCTGAATTTTCAAAATCCTGGACATGACGATCTGACACAAAATATATAAACTTCGACAGCTGCATTGAATGATCAACGTTACTATTATTAACAATCCCAGTTTGTTTTTGGCTATAAAGGAGTTTGTCACTTACCTGTTAATTCAGCAGGACATTCGCCTCTAACGCTGAGAGCAGCAATTGCTGGAATTATGAAACCTGCACCTGGGCCTTGAATAATCGGCAACCTTTTCACATTGAGGAAAAAAATAAAGGATAATTTTCTGCCAACATGTTTCTTGACTAGTGAAAAGGCCGAGTCATAGACTAAACCTTAGATGTAATGTGCTTGCATTTTCACATGTGTGAGAAATGTTCTTGTAATAAATGGCACTGGGTGAATACCAAGTACTCGGTTCTTGCTATAGTCTACTGTATACAGGTATGCGAACATTGAAAACGTTGTAAGCACCGGCCATTAAATCATTCCACTGCAATATCCTTGCCTCAAATTTATATCTGGTCAACAATTTAACTTATCAGCTATGCTTTCGATTACTAATGCAAGTGAGTTTTCAAACAAGAACTGTGCCCGCTTAACCTGAGACCGGTCTACTTTAGACATTATGGTATCCACATATGAGAATGGAGATCTTTTGAGCTGATAGGGTTATTTGGTAAGGCGTTTATGAGAAATGGCACGTCGGTCCTAGAAATATATGAATAATATTTGGAACATTTGTAAGTTATTTACCTACTTCCAAACATTATTTGGAGAATGGTGCTTAATCCGGTGATAAAAAATGTCGTAGCTATGAGCCGAGTCAGTAATGCCGGATCTTTGTCGAAACAAATGCTAGATGATAAAAGGAAGGGTAGTACTAAGGATCCACTGAAGGTTGCTGAGAAGTGCTGTAGTTGTAGAAAACGTGATTTGAAAGTCAGGTTCTAAAGGATGTATTAACAGAAACAGTATATTTAGGAAGGGAAGTTTTTTTAAATCTGAAATTCCATGTAGAACCAACTTACCCATCAGTCACACATTTTTTTAAACAAAGCAATAACCGCACTTATTAGCGGAGATTTGTGTTAAAAAATTGGGGGGGGGGGGGTTGTAATGTGCCCTTGAGACAAAAGTTACTGTGCGAAAAGGTAAAAGTCAATTGGAGCATTTCGAAAATTTTTAGAGACTTTACTTGACTATGGTATCATTTTTGAGATTCATCCATGGGTAACTTTCACATTGCGTGTGATCGCATATTTTGTGAATTCCTCCCTTCCTCAAACCAGTTGTTTCTCATTCGGATAAAGTCTGGAAAGATAATTTTTCCTTAGTTTGACTTTTCATCAAGAATTATTTACTTTTTTTAAATTATGACGAAAAGGGAGAAACATCTCACTCAAAAATTATAATTTTAATTTACCCGTTGGGCCAAAAGTGTCTTAAAGCATGACTAAATGTCCACTCAAGGAGGCAAATTCTTCCCAAACGTCCAAAACACAAAAACAAAAAAACCTCTCCTATTTAACCAAAATGATTTTGTTTCTCTAGAAATGCTTCATGTCGTAATTGTCCACATATTTTACAAGGAGTGCTTCTTGGGGGTTTCAAAAATGAAAAGTTCCTTTAACAAAAGGTACAATACAAATCATTTAAAACACCGTAAAATAAACGCCTGACCTGAACAGCCATCATTATTGTCATCATCCAAGGAGGTCGTTCATCTATTCTGTATGCCAAATCGGACTGATTGTGTGACGTTGAGGCCCTTTCCCCATCCTGTAGTTTCTCTACTTCATCCATTGATCCCTTGATCCCTGACATTTTTCTTATCGTGGTTGGTCTTTAGGCCTTCTGACAGGGCCACTATCCACCAAAGTGTTTAGTCCAAAGATAAAGGATCACTAGAAGGTTAAAATCGACATTTTGCCTTTTTCCATCTTTTATAGTTTACAGCACATTGTAATATTAATAATTCTGCCTAAGCTCACTGAGGAACTTTTCACCATTTAACCACACCACATAATTACGTCTCGCTTCAATATTACAAACTGGATTTTAAATTCTTCTCTATTAACAAAGCTTATTCTCTCTCTCGCCTTGTTCTTTCGGTCTTCTCCCGATTTTTGAAGTTACAGCAGCTATTAAATTTGATATTTTGCCGCGATGGCAAGATAACTCGCATTTTTGCTGTCACTCACCAAAGTTTCGATTCTCCCCTTGACACCTTCTCTACCTTTTAGATATATGTACACTATCAATGTCCATTTTTCTCCAAAGTGAAGTCAATGTATTTACAGTATATCTCTTAATTAGGCCCGTGTAAACTGAGAGAGCTATTTTTGCAGCTCTTCAGGACATCCTCCCCCTCTTCGACAGTCTTTTAGGCCTACTCAGAGACTGTCGACAAGTACGATAACCTCCTTATACTCTTTTATTTAACGATTTATCAAGATAGAAGGTATAACAAGGTACTTCTTAGTACATGGTTACTTCCCTTTTATATCAATGCAAATTGAGTTAGCATGATAGACATATTTACATTAACGTCATTATCAAATGACATTTAAGTGTATATAATACCTAGTACTGCATGCCATTTAAGTCTACAACTTCCAATGGACACAATTTCGTAAATCCTCTTACCACGTCGCCCTTGGCAGTTCTCAATCTGGCCACCCTTACATATCCATCGGGGCCTGGGTTCACATCTATCACCCTTCCAAGCGGCAGCTTTTCCCGTTGTATATCTTTCTCAACTGTTAAGACAGCATTTCCTACTGCCAAGTCTCTATTGGGTTCCCTCCATTTATTTCTTCTATTTAGTGTATGAAGCCACTCTTTTACCCAGCTTCATCAAAATTCTTACCCAATTCCTGTACCCTACGCCATCTCTTTTTTAGCTGAATTGAGTTGTATCTATAACCTCTTCTGGAGCATAATTACCCCCAAGGGAACCGTGCAAAAAATGGTTTGGGTTCAAAGGTGTAGGTTCCTTTTCAGCCGCAGACACATATGTTATCGACCTTGAATTCAAAATGCTTTTTGTACCAAGGAAGGCAGAATTCAATTCTTCGTTAGTTATATCTGCTTGTTTCAATTTTGCATGTATCGATCTTTGCCTTATCTAAGGTCTTAACTAGGGTTTTAAGTTCTCTCTCAGCACAAATAAAATTCGAATTATTGTCAGAAATGATCTGTTTGGGTTGTTCATGGCGACTGGTATAAGAGCGTTGAGTAATGTATGTGTCAAGACTATACGCCATCTCACAATGGACTGCGCGAGTGGTCCAGCACACGAATAAACATTTATATCGCTTTTGCCTAACCTTTCCTCTCCCTTGAATTGTAGAAGATGGCCCAGCATAATTTACTGACACCTTATCAGAGTCTCTTAAACTCACAGTGTCAATACTTCTTGCAAGAGGTGCCATTACCTGGCATGCTGCCTCAGCCTTCTTCCCTCTACGTCCCATGCAGCCCTCCTCACATTCTCTTATTTCTTCCCTACCGTGAACAATCCAATACTTCTGGGAAATTAAAGGTAAAATATAATCCGTGTCCATTGCATATGATTGCCGTTGTCATGATAATATTAACGATTAGTCGAGTCACTGGATGCCTTCTTGGAAATTTTATTGGATACCTTGTATGATACAGCAACGTATGTACTAGACTTAATCGCCCATTTACTCTTAAAACTCCATTTTAGTCCATTCCAGTTTTTGGCGTTATTGCACGTAATACACTCTGCGATTTGACAACCTGCTGGTTTTGTGGTTGTATTACCTCTTCGCTGAAAGTTTTCCTTGTGCGCACTTTACGCAATCTTTGCACCATGAATTTCCTCAATTATTTGTAAGTTCCCCAACTTGCCTATCGCTTCGCAAATTCCTGCAGTTTGTCACAATTCTACTAACATTCGCCAACACTCGTACCAATTTCTGTCAACTGGAAAATCTTTTTCGGATTTAGTCGAAAATCCTCCGCTTTAAGCCAAATCGTTGTCAAAATGATGTGATTTTCTTTTGTTTCAGGTCATTTGACCACCGATCTAAATGTAGGACTGGATAAAACGCGCGCTATTGTTTAACATTGAAGCGATGGGGAACCACTTGGTGTTCACAAGATGGCGCGAACTACTCCTTAACAAATCATTGCGCAACTAGCACGTAATGGTTAACGGTGCGGGATGTACACGAACATGGAAAAATGAATAAAAAGTATTGGAAATTATTCTTTAACGGAAGGAAAAAACTAAAGGTCATTGTGCAAAACACTTTTTTTCAAGTTTGTCTACATGGTGTGTAAGCAACTTTTCTGTAATAACTTCACACTTTTGACATGAAAGGTGAATCAAAGAGATTATCTCCATGTATGCAGTCAATGGTTTTGGTGCATTTACGGTAGGCCTATAAGTTTAGAACAACGTGCGAGACTATTGAAGAGGTTGATTGGATGGTTGATATTGGAAACTGATGTTATGAAAATTTATGATAGTAAAGCTGTCGCAAATTGTTTCCACTAGGGACATACCTAAGGAGTTTCCTTAATACCTCTTCACTCAACTTCTAGGTTCCGATGTTGGATATCGGAGTTTAAGTATGCTGATTACAGGTAAAGGTAACATGATTATCAAAGTGTCGCAGTTGTTAGAAAAACTTTATATATACAGGTGCTTATTTTCATCTATTAGACCCTGCCTTAACTCACTAGATTAAGAAATATTTAAGAACTTTATTGATAAGGGAGATCTTATATGTTCTCTTGTTATGTTGCTTGCAATGCCCTTCTCATTTTTACCGTTCTCGTACAGCATATTTGAATATTGTATATTTGAACATATGCTTTGATTTCTAATTTTCTTATTTCTTTACTCCCTAAATTTCTCTCTTTCTGGCAGACTTGTTTTTATTGACTTTGTTATTTCTGTTTACCCACACCTCGACTGTCATTTCATGTTAAGTGAAGTAACTTGCGAGATAAAACGAATGAAGGGGGAGAGATGTACCTCTGCTTTTCAGAACCCGTGTATTTATGTCAAAATCATGCCATCACATGGCCCTTAGTGCATAATGTATTGAGAACTTGGCCCTGACAAACGTAGTAGGCCTTCAGTATAGGATTATGCAGAAGATCACTGGCAGTTTATAAACTGCCAGTGATCTTCCTTACAATAATATCGTACAGTCATGTATATTTTTACCAGCAAATGTTCAACGTCATCACTCGTTGGCAAAAGAAGGCGCAGCCTTATTCAAAATAACCAGACATTACACTCTTTACTGTCGTCACAATGTTCAACTTAATCCTTATTCGTCTATTCCTGTGCACAACGGTGGCAGCGTTTAACACGCGCCGTAAACTTTACACACACACACACACACACACATACTTATTATGGCATGGGTTTTGTCAACCGTGACGTCATCATATATTGTCCGGTTAGGCTACATCTTCTTTAAAAAAAAGTTTTAAAGCTCATACTGCTCACGATTACCGCATGTAGCGTTTAACGACGAGTTTTGCATTGACGGTTGGTGCAATTGTAGGCTCCATATACTAGCATTTTGTAGAAATTCTAAAAATACGCCTCTCTCATAGCGTCTCTCTATTGAGCTTGTACGTGGCTAGGCGTTTTACGAGGAGTAGTTGCTGTGAGCGGAGTGGTTCCCCTTTTAGACGCACATGTTATATCCAGTCCTACATGTAGGTCGGTGCATTTGACGCTGCTTCAACTTTATTTTTGGGCCAATGCTGTTCTAATTTTCTTAGAAACTGTGGTCTTATCCACCATAATTCAGACTCACGAAGTTCCCATGCTATATCCGCTAGATTTAATTTTGTCGGTACATACCCAGACGCGTAGCGTAGGGGGGCTTGAGGGGCCCGAGCCCCCCACAAAATCGCCGCCCCCAAGCGCCCCCCACTGACGATCTGGGCAAAAAATTCACCCACTCTGAATAATTTTGAATACATTCGGATTGATTGTGACAAACTCAATATTTTGAGAATAAAATAAAATCAAAGTTTACATTTTTCCACTAAAATTACACATCTTGATGGCTGCTATCAAGCCTTGCAAGTGCCATTTCCGGCGATCTGGGATGTATTAAAACCTCCATTTTTTTTTGGAACGCTCCCCGCCAAATTATGGTGGCGCTCCGCAGATAGTAAACGGGACTCTAACTTGCAATCCAAGTCTGGCCAGCTGAGCTAATCTGTCATCACAGAAATGTGTTATAAAATAAAGTAAAATCAAAGTTTACATTTTTTACAAAATTGAACATCTTGATGGCTGCTATCAAGCCTGGCCAGTGCCATTTCCGGCCATCTGGGATGTATTAAAACCTCAAATTTTCTTGGAACGCTCCGCGCCAACCTATACTGGCGCTCGGCTTAGATAGTAAACGCAGGGGCATACACGGGGAGGCCATTGGGTAATGCCCCCCTCACTGATGCCGATTTTTTTTTAGTCCTAAAAATACGTAAATTTTTTAACACAAATTTAACTTCAAAAGGTAGCGTATGTGGCACCAGATTGCATGTAACGACACCTAATTTGTCAAACTTTATCTAAGAGAAGGGGACACCTCCTCCCCTTAAACCCCTCCCCCAGACCGACGATCACACAACAAACTGCATCCCCCCGTGAGAGAAATCCTGGGTGCGCCACTGAGTAAACGGGATTCAAACTTGCAATCCTTGGACCAAAAGTCCGAACAGTTGAGCTAATCCGTCCTCACAGAAATTTGTAATAAAGTAAAATCAAACTTTACATTATTACGGAGCTCCTAAAGTGCCACACTGCATGCCATGATGGTGAGATAATTTATCTGACCAAGTTGTCATCCTTGCTCTAGGAAGTCGACATGGCGGGATAATATATCTAACCATGTTGACATCCTGATTTAAGAAGTCAACATGGCGAGATAATTTATCTTACCATGTCGACATCCTTTGCTTAGGAAGTGGACATGGTAAGTTAATTTATGTTACCATGTCGACAATCCTAATTTAGGACTCGCCATGTTGACTTCCCAAATTTTGGATGTCAAATTAGGAAGTCGACATGGTGAGGTATTTAAAAACAAGTTTATGGAACGCCATTTGGGTGATATATCGCTAGTTTATGAGGACAAGCAATAGCAAAAGTAGTGTGTAGCCAGTGACCCTGCCAAACTATTCGAAGTAGGAGGCAGATCATTATTTAGGATTGAGCAGGGCCCAAGACGAGGTAGCAGCGAAAAACGTTCCCCTGTGGGTGTGAAACCAGTCCGCCCCTGTGGGGTCCAGGGACAACGCCCCTGTGAGAGACCAAGGGCGAAGACCTCGGAAGCAGTGAGGCATTTACAAAATTGGGGCCATAAGAATGGAGCATTTAAATAGCCTATCTTCAAATGACCTTGGACGTGTACTTAAATGACCATGAAAATCAGTCTGACAATTTTTGGTAGCCAAAAGTTTAACATGGACTAACCATTTTATGATGCAGGGGACTTGTAGGTTGGGACATTGGATAATAATAGGGGTTCCAGTGGGCTTTGGAAAATTTATCTCCCCCAACAAAAAATTATGAGACAACAACGTACACAGTATGCCACCGAGAGGGGGAAGCCTTCACATAAGAGTGTCGAAGATACATCTACAGCTGCATCAGGCGACCCTGGGCCTCGCAAATACAATTTAGAGACGAAAGCCTTGAATGCGATTTAATCGATTCTGAGAGTCTTAAAATCAATGGAAGGACAGACATTGTCTGCACTTTCATTAGCAATCTTAAGGGGGTAAGTGCCCGTTGAGAACACCCAGAGTGTACGAGTGAAGACAGAATAAAATTCTGAAGACAGAATAAAATACGTTCAGTGTTAGGAAAATGTCATGCAATTACTTTACTACTCATTTAAAGAGGTATCAACACTTTTTTGGCGTCTGGTGAGGTGCTTGGCTCCGCTTCGAAGAACATCCAGGAAACCATCATTCCCCCTGCAGCGGTGTTGGTTTTAAGCAGTGACGTAGCCGGGATTATCAACGGGGGGGGGGCAAACATGAAGGATCAACTAAGCGAAGGATCATAAAGAGGCCAAGGGTCGAGTCGGGGAGGGGTCAAATATATTGTTGTATACACGCGTGACCAAAATAACTCATAAAAGGGGTGTTTTGCGCGATGAGTCGGGTAATGCTAGCAGCGTTTTTAATTTGTCAAAATGGTTTCAATTTATATACGATATATATAAATCAAGAAAATGTTTGTTTTGAGGCCATTGTTAGCAAGCACCTTTTGCAAAGCCCACTGAGCTGCATTCAAGCGGGCTTTTCCCAAATTTTTCTCGTTAGCCCCGGATCTGCAGCAGTCAGATGTACCTTACTTGCTCCAATTTGAAGGCTTCCACTCAGTGGCATACCTGGAAGGTAGTTGTCTCAACATCAATCCCCATTGTGCAGCATGAACGGATTTATTTTTAAGCTCAGTGCAAACATTAACATGATCCACCTTCCCCATTCACCCCGCCTCGTCATTAAATCGTTAGCGCGAGCAAGGCTGACACAATGGTCAAATTGTGATTTCTGTTTTTGCCATGTGGCTTGGTTAAGTGCGCTGCAATGACATTTTGGAGAAAGTCAAAATGCCTCATTCTAGTGGCCACTTATTTAAAAATACCCAGAGCCTCCGCATGGGCTGCGTCCTCTGAACTCCCAATGGAGTGTTGTTCCTGGACCTCACCAAGGGCCCTACAGATGCCTACAGTGTATTTTCAAGGGTCTCTTACACATTCAATGTCATTTGAAGATGATTAAATGGTCCATTCTAATGGCCACAGTTTTGTAAAATCTCACAGCCTCCGAAGTCTTCGCTTCTGGTCTCCCACTGGGCGTTGTCTAACTATGCTGACATCCTAATTTAGGAAGTCAACATGGCGAGATAATTTATCTCGCCAAGTCGACTTACTAAATTAGGATGTCGACATGGTAGGATAAATTATCTTACCATGTCGACTTCCCAAGAAAAGGATGTCGAAATGGTATGATAAATTACGTCACCATGTTGACTTCCTAAATCAGGATGTCGCAATGGCGAGATAATATTTATTACCATGACGACTTCCTCAATTGGGATGTCGTCATGTTAAGATAAGTTATCCCGCCATGTCGACTTCTTAGAGAAAGGATGACAACTTGGTCACATAAATTATTTCACCATCATGACATGCAGTGTGGCACTTTAGGAGCTCCGTACATTTTGTTGGTGGCTCTCCGCTTAGATAGTAAACGGGAGGCCCCACTAAAACCTCCAGCCCCCCCCCCAGCCCCCCAAACAAAAATCCTAGCTACGAAACTGTAAATACTGCTATTGACTAGGATTAGATCTGGCCTGTATAACCCCGACCCTTCTTGCCACAAATATCTTAATTTCGACTTCTGCCCCGAACCCTCCAGAGACCATTTGTGCAGTCGCTCAAAAATGTCACGTAAATCTAGGTGTGTTTATAACTGACTGTTAACCTTAGCCCTAACGCAGCAGCCATTAGCTCGAGTCTAGGGTAACTTCATGACTTTAAGGGAGCAACCCTGGTTTTCTGCGGGCAACTAATTCAACCCTAGCCTTGTCATCACTCACAGACTTAAGGAACGTTATTGCTCCGTACGCTTACCTTGAAGCATCAACAAATGTATGAAATTCCACCTGTTTGTCCTCGTTACGACACAAACATCTATCTACTTTGATATTTGCCATACTATCTAGGTCATCACGCCACCTTTGGAATTATTTTGTAATTCACTGGGGTACTAATTCATTCCATCCAGCCCGCTTTTCCAAATTTTTGCATCAAAATTTGACCTTTCACTGTCACCGGGGATACAAACCCCAATGGATCAAAAGTATTTGCCAGTTTGCTCAAAACCTGTCTCTTGGTCCACATTACTTTCTCTTCCCCGGTAGCTATTAACTACTAATAATAAATGTATTTATAGTGTGCACAGTTCCACATTCCACAAACGTGATCAAATGCGCAGTAACAAAGGTAAAAACAGTAAAAACAACAACCTAGATAGTAAACAAAAACAATAATAAACTAAAAATAAAAGTAAGAAATGAATTAGGGACTCATAGTTTGGACTCATGGTAGCAGTCATGATGTGAACGAAATGAGTAGATCACAACATACAGGTGAAATGAATGTATTTGTCGATGATCAAATAAGTGGAACAGGCCGGGATGGTGATCTATCCACAGACGTTATTAGGCTAGGTAATCTTAGGCCAGTGACGGAGGATGAGGTCGTTAACTACCCTTACTCGAAATCCAGATATGGGCCAGATATAAAATTCCATATATGGGCCAGATATGGATTTCATATCTGGCCCATATCTGCTGCAGATATGGGATTTATAGATGGGCCAGATAAAAAAATTGGGCAGACATAACCCAGATCTACGCCAGAACCAGATCTAAGCCATATATGGCCAGATAAAGTTTTATCTGGATCAAGTTTTTATATGGCACAAATAAAATTGTATCCGGACCATATCTGCTTTAGTTATGAATCATAGTTAGGACTTATAGTCCACACTCCTCATGGAGACAATTTTTTTTTCATGGAGTCAATTGGGTGCTTTTTACGTGCTAAATAAACGGGCACGGCCAGACCAGCAAAAGGATATAAGATATGGCCAACAACCAAAAATCCGAACACCAACAACACCCTCGCAAACGAAACAAAAACCACCAACACTGCTACTAAGCAGCCACAGACACCGAAACTGAAGGACAACACAAAACCAGACTACCATCACTTAACAACCAAAAACTGAAATAACAAGAACACCACACCAAACTACCACCACCCACAAGTAACTGCCCCGAAGGGCCACCGCAAGAAAGGGCTACGAGGGGCCGGGGTCCACTTGCCGTATTTACAGAATGTACAAGTATTTACACTATTTATACCCCAAAAAATTAAACAAAAACCAAAATTCTTTTTTTTTCCAAAAGTCCCCTCAACTCTCTGGCGAAGAGCCAGGGGCGAAAACCAAACAATACTCCCGAAGGAGTTCTGCTCCCTGAAGGAGTAACAACGTCCCCAAGGGACAAACTTTGACTTAACTGACACCACCCGACAGTGGTCCCGTTCTAGACTGGCTGAATAAAACAGGTCCCAAACACCAAAATCTTTTTTTCCAAAAGTCCCCTGACTCTCTGGTGAAGACCAGGGGCGAAAACCAAACAATAATCCCGAAGGAGTTCTGCTCCCCGAAGGAGTAACAACGTCCCCAAGGGACAAACTTTGACTTAACTGACACCACCTGACAGTGGTCCCGTTCTAGACTGGCTGAATAGGTCCCAAACACCAAAATTGACCTACTACTTTTTTCTTCTCCGTTTTTTTTTTTTTCCAAAAGTCCCCTGACTCTCTGGCGAAGAGCCAGGGGCGAAAACCAAACAATACTCCCGAAGGAGTTCTGCTCCCTGAAGGAGTAACAACGTCTCCAAGAGACGTCTCCAAGTGTTTTTTTTTCCAAAAGTCCCCTGACTCTCTGGCGAAGAGCCAGGGGCGAAAACCAAACAATACTCCCGAAGGAGTTCTGCTCCACGAAGGAGTAACAACGTCCACAAGGGACAAACTTTGACTTAACTGACACCACCTGACAGTGGTCCCGTTCTAGACTGGCTGAATAGAACAGGTCCCACCTGGGAGCTCCGCCGTCGTGATCTGGGATACTCCTGTGCCAGGTTAGTATCCAAGTGTCCTTTTTTTTCCAAAAGTCCCCTGACTCTCTGGCGAAGAGCCAGGGGCGAAAACCAAACAATACTCCCGAAGGAGTTCTGCTCCCCGAAGGAGTAACAACGTCCCCAAGGGACAAACAGTGACTTAACTGACACCACCTGACAGTGGTCCCGTTCTAGACTGGCTGAATAGAATAGGTCCCACCTGGGAGCTCCGCCGTCGTGATCACGGACACTCCTGCGCCAGGTAAGTATCCAAGTGTCCAGCAGAAAATGTTTTAGAACTCTATGAAGAATTTAATGTAAGTGTTGGGTTGAATTGACTTAAGTACATAAATTCAACTTATTTTATAACAGTGGACAAAAAAAATGTCTTGAAATTTCCTATTTTATGTAATCACAGTGATATGGGCTTCTTATTTTAAACTTTGTTAAGTATTTGACTCTAAATTTTGTTTACTGCGTAGTGCATATTTTACTTTCAACTTCCTAAATCATTAAAAATGTAGGTTAAGATAGAAGCTCCGCCCAAATATGCAAATCATTTGCATAAGTTCACTTATTATACTGCGGTATTAACAAAAGTGAAGCCACTAAACAACTGCAATGTCTGGGAAGGTGATGCTGTATCCAAAACATGTCTTAATTTGTAACAAGCATAATCCAAAAATCAAATCAAATAAAAAATAAAACAAACGAACAAAATGCTCATTTGCATATCTAGCATAGCAAGTTATATCTGGCTTGATATGGCCTTATAAAACTTTATTTGCATATTTGGCATGGATTTTTATCATGTTATATCTGGCTTGATATGGCCATATGAAACTGTATTTACATATCTGTACAGACATTTCATAAATTTATATCTGGCTTGATATGACCATATAAAACTTTATTTACATATCTGAAAAGACATTTCATCCCTTATATCTGGCTTGATATGGCCATATAAAACTTTATTTGCATATCTGGAATTGCATTGTATCAATTTAAATCTGTCTTGATATGGCCATATAAAACTTTATTTATCTGGCTTGATATGGCCATATAAAACTTTATTAGCATATCTGGACAGAGATTTCATCAATTTATATCTGGCTTGATATGGCCATATAAAACTTAATTTGCATATCTGGACTGGCATTTCATCAAGTTTTATCTGGCTTGATATGGCCATACAAAACTGTATTTACATATATGGACTGGCAGTTCATCAAGTTATATCCGGCTTGATATGGCCATATAAAACTTTTTTTGCATATCAGGAATTGCATTGTATTAAATTATATCTGGCTTGATATGGCCATACAAAACTTGATATAATGTATCAAGGCATCTAAATCTGGCTGTACATCTGACTTCATGTGGCCATATAAAGGCTGTATTTAACTAGATATATCCAGATATCAATCCATATCTGGATTTGGAGTAAGGGTATTAAAGAAACTATCACACAAGTCTTGCCTCCTTGATCCAGTCCCTACTTGGCTTTTGAAGAAACATTCGTCTTACTTTGTTCCCTTTTTGACCATGTTAATAAATGTTTCCTTTTCATCTAGAGTTTTCCCTGTCTCCCTCAAGAAAGCCATCATTTCTCCGATCATCAAAAAACATACTCTGGGAAAAAACACACTTACTAACTATAGGCCAGTTTCGAACATAAAGGTTCTTGCCAATATTATTGAAATGGCTGCTGCTGATCGCTTGACTGATAACTTGAACAGGAATAACTTGACTGAAAACCATCATTCTGCTTACTTACAAGTCTTTCCACTCTGCCGAAACAGCTGTTTTACGAGTAAAAAACGATTTCATACTTGCAATTGACAAAAAACAGGTTCTTCTCCTAGTTATGCTCAACTTGAGCGCAGCTTTTGATACCATAGACCATTCATTTCTTGTTAACCTTCTATTTCAAGATGTTTTCGTCTCAGACTCAACACTACACTTGTTTGACAGCTACCTGCGTAATCACAAAATCAGGGTGTATATTTCCGAAATCTCGTCGGAGACTCATGATATGGAATAGGGTTTCCCCAAGGATCAACCCTGGGACCAGTTGGGTACAGTATGTATACGTATTCTGTCGTTAAGATAATCCGCAGTAATAACATTGGATATCATATATTTATGGTGACGATACGCAAATTTATGTTTCGTTTGATCTGAAAATACCAGGTGCTGGTAATGATGCTCTTTGCAACTGCAAGTTTCAAAGCTGTATCAAACAAATTAAAGATTGCATGGTAGTCAACAAATTATATCTTAATCAATCCGAAACTGAGATCTTTATTGCTGGTTCCTCAAGATCTATTTCCCACCTTAACACTGTAATACTTGACCTAGGTGATGTGTAGATAACACCAACGACGTCACTAAGGAATCTTGGAATCATGTTTGACCCTGGTCAGTTTAACTATGAGCGATCAGATTACTTCCATTGTAAAGTGAGTTAATTATCATTTACTCAACTTACCTCGCATACGCTGTTTTATGGATGAAGCTACCAGTAAACTAGCAGTCCAGACACTCATTTTCTCCAGAATAGATTATGGTAATGCTTTCTGTTAGGAGCCACTGAACACGATACTACATGACTTCAAAAGCTGCAGAATAGAGCTGCTCGACTAATTCCTTTGGTTGGGCGTGAACACCCTAGTATTACATTATTGCAACGTCTTCACTGACTAATCTTTTGGTAAACACTAACTTCCTTTCAAGATTGTGAAATCTACTTTCTGCAACAACCCTGTTGTCTAATATTGCCTCTTTATTCTCAGCCAGGGAAATTTTCCTTGATACCTTTCATCAACTACTCCCATTAAAATTTTTACTAACGGCATGACACGGATTTCTTCACTAGTTTGAGGAACATCTGCATTCTTAATTTCCATTGTGTCTACTTCCCAGAATTTTTTAAAGGTGTCATCAATTGACTTCGTAATTTGACATTTGAAGGTTTTAACTTGTTTGGCGTGGTAGGTCACAAACCTTTGACTTTTTGTTGTGGGACCTACGCAAGTCCACCCAAGTGGCGTCTTTGTAGCCACCGGCTCCCCTACCCCACCCAGACTCTCTTCGAGGGCACAATGGAGGTCCACGTGGTCTACACCAATTAACATTTCAACTGGACCGTCTGCAGAGAACCGAATAGTCAATGAAGAAGCCTATTGTGATCACAATGGCAAACCCCAATTCCGCATATCACATCTCGTTTGCAATTTTTAGAAAAATTATTCCCCCAGTCACATAAAACATAATTTATTTCACCAGGCCAGCTCCCATCTACCTTCAACACTGAGCCCTCTGAAAACACTGCATCGCCATATGGGATGTAGCGTTGACCCACATCCAAAACGAGCACCTCTCCCTTCAACTGCCTCACTGTTATTTCAAGCACAGAAAGTCTTTCCCGTGTGTCTTTTTTATCTTACACTCACTGATCCTACCTCCGACATGGCTGATGCACCGATCGGTCCAGATCCAAGAACTGGGCCGGTCATTTCCTCGGCAGAGACCTTCACAAAGGTTACCATATCATTCAAACTCCCGTATTTCCCGGTGTTTCTTTTAAATTTACTTAGCGTTCTCGTTGGTCCACCTATACTGTACAAATGATGGCAATTTGTCGGCGGTCATCTGGATATATTCGTCTGGTTGACTAATTTACCAAGACAAATTAGGGACGTCAAGGCAACTACACAATTCCTAAGTCGTCGATGCATTTGCTAATATTTGTACTATCTAACTTAGTGTAGCACAAAATCTTCCCCCATCTTTACCCATGCTTGTGCAATTACTGGTGGGTTACCATAAAGCGTTTCTTAAAGTTTCTAATTCTGCAGTAAGTCCTTCTTCCGTAAAACGAAGCACCGAAAACTGAATTGAATCTAAGGCGTCTCCTTCGCATAGTGCAAACAACGATTTCAGTTTGAGGGAACTGTCTTCAATTCCTTCTACTAATATATCCCGAAATAAATGAATAATAATACAAGGGATCTCCTGAAAATTTGATCGCGTTCGCAGCGGTTAACACGTTTAAGTTACTAACCCTTTGTTGAGACTTGAGGCTCTGGGTTATTTGGAATAGATGGGTCCTGTTTCTTCAACGATTGATTTACGAGCTTCTTCATCTCAATAAAATTCCACAAACAGCCCTCCATATATTCTTCTGCTTGTTAGTGCTCGATACCTTCACAGAGAAACAATAAATCTCCATTTAGCTACTCTAGCTCCTCCATTCTTTCACTTGATCTCTTTAACAAGTCTATGATGATCTCCTGATCTTTATCGTCTTCCAGTTGTATCTAACCTGTTTTAGTGTTCTCGTCACTTTGGTTTTAATTACTCTCCTTTGCCTTTTTATGCTTCTTATTCTGTCCTCTTTGGGCAAAGTTTCGTCTTCACCAGCCATATTGTACTATTTTGTATCCAACAATATTTCAGCCTCAACTCTATGCTCGCCGCATTCAATGATTTTATTTATATGATTCGTTTCAGTTCTCACATTTGAAATAAATGTAATTTTCTCATTGTTAAATTCAATCACATTCACTGATCGTCCCAGTTGATTTAACCTTTGCGGAAACCAGGCTCTGCTACCATTTTGGTCGGTAGGCCTTATGACAGGGCCGCTCTCCATCAGAGTGTTTAGTCCGAAGATGAAGAATCAGAAAAATGTTAAAATCAACGTTTTGATTTCTCCTTTTACTTTACAGCACAACATAATATTAGTAATCCTGCACAAGTTCACTGCGGAAATTTCTACCATTTAACAACACTACACAATTATGTCGCGCTTCTATATTACAAACTGAATTTTTAATTCTTCTCTGTAACCAAAATTTATTCTCTCTCTCGCCTTGTGTCTTTCTGTCTTACCCGAATTTTGAAGTTACAGCAGCCTTTATATCTGATATTTTGCCACGCTGGCTAAATAACTGGCATTTTTGCTGTCACTGACCAAAGTTTCTCCCCTTGACACCTGTTCTACCTTTTTGATAGATGTACACTTTTTTTCTCCAGAGTGAACTCAATATTTTTACAGTACATCTCTTAGGCCCGTGTAAACTGAGGGAGCTATTTTTGCAATTCTTCAGAACAGTGGTTCGACGAAGACATCCTTGGAGTGACTATGCCATTAAATACTGAGTGAAATTTAATACTTTATATCAAGTGTACAAGGCTGTAACACCTGAGTACGGACTTGGACTCAGTAAGGGTTTTGTAGTGATGTCACTCAACTCTACAGAAACGTACATGTCCGCCATAGAAGATTGAAAGTCACCTCACTCCATACGTATATATGCAGAGGGATATGTTGCTTTGCGTTCTATTTGACTTGTAACGTAAACAATGTGCGAGAAAACTTTATCAGCTTATGGCAAAAACTTTTATGAATTTAAGATGACATGCACAGTGTTTTGAAAAACTAATGTGCACAGGACTTGTTCATACATATCTCTCGAAGCTGTAGGAATAGTAATAACCTTCGCGGATTTCTTTTGCCTTGGCCATTGGGATTAAAAAAATAGGCCTAGTTTTAAAACAGTTGTAGTTCTGACAGAAACATAAGTCTAAATACGCTACGTAGTTACACTGCGCACTACAGACGAAATGTTCACCAAAAGTGAACCTGTTTTTAGTAGACGCCATGGTCTCGTACACACAGGGCCAGTACTCTTCACACTTCTGCAATTATCCCTTTATCTCTCCTGCTGGCGTTAGATGAAAATCTATGAAATGTAAACCTTGTTTTTTAAACCCCCAATTTGTGCAGTACAGATTCGGCACATAGTTCAAGATCACTTTCAATCTACTGCTAGATATTTGAAGGAAAAGCACGGATAACATTGTACTAATGTAGTAATGTAGCAATGTACTACTACAGACTTCTGTCGTTTACGGGAAATATCATTCACTCCAATATATAGCGGTACAAGCACTCTTTGTTACGGTGTGAGGTCATTTGCAAAACCTCTATCAGACTGCAGTATGTAACACCCGGACTCAGGAAAAGACTGGAGCCCTTTTTCATCAAATGTGGAATTTGCCCAGAGTGGGAAGTGTGGAACTGGAATCAACCGGAAATGGGTTGCAGGTGGAAATGGACTTGGAACCCATTCCAGTCGAGTTCAAAAACATGGAAGGCTACATAGATAATACTTAGGGCTACATTGTTATTGGTGCACACATAAGCATACGATAGGTCACACACAGTCAACTAACATGAGGTATTGGTCTCCTTAAAACTACTAAAAACCTCTTTCCCCTTCTCTATTACACCAATTGCCTCAAGACTGGACGTTGCCATTGTCCAGATCATGACATGTGATACAGCTTGTTGGAAAGAGATAATTAATTGGCTCGGCGATGGAGATAGCCTTGGGCGTTAGAAAGTGACATGTAATCCAACCCCACGAAAGTGCAATTTTTTAGGGTCGGAAATCTAACGTTTTTAACGGGTTCAATACGGCATGAATTATGGGTGGGCCTGACTACGAAAGAATGACTCTTTAAAATCACCTTTTAAATTAACTATACTTGAAGAATATTATGAAAACCATTTGCATGATATGCTATGTTGACAAATAGCCGGACTCGGAATGGGCAAGAGATTGGGGACATTGTAATCGGAATCGGCTAGGAATCGGAAGGAACAAGAGCCACAATTGGTTAGATGGACTCGTATACGTCCCGAAAAGGGTACCGTACTTAAAGAAGAACGGAAGGAGGTACGAACGGAGAGAAAGACGAATGCAAGGATGAATAAATGAGTAGATGGATGGATCAATGCAAACATGTGTAGGTTTTTTTCAGTTAAAGATGTACTAAATGTTGAAATTCTTTTATTTGGTAGGTATGGGATGAAGCAATAAGTCGTCTTTCTATACTTAGCCGCTACTTTGTAAGAGGCCTGAGTTTTTAAACATTTTATGCCAATCATAATGATCAAGTTGCCCCATAACTTCACAATGACTTAGGGAACGTACACCTATAAAATGGGTGGTACAAATGGGACATCACTAATTCCTAAAGGAACTACTCTTTGAAAGTGATTTGGGGAATGAATTTCAAATTTTATATCCCTTCTCAGGTATGTGGTGTAAAGATGAAACTGAACCATTGGGTTTAACCTTTGCAATTTGCAAACACGTGGATTTAAAATGCTTCTGAATTGTTTGCGATCATTTTGATACGAATGAGAACAAAAGATGGATGATAACAATTGAACATTTCGAACATGCAAATCATTTGATGAAATTCTTTATCCTGCAACAGGTTTATATTTCTATATGAATGTAGATTAAATACTCGGAGTGGCTGTTGCTGGGGTTCGTTAGAGTGTGTAAAAGAAAATAACAAAAAGAAAAGCTCAAATACAATGGGAACATTAATGAAACTTCAAATTTCTTATTCGAAAGTTTAATAAAACTTTTCCCTGTAGCTACTGTATAAATCACATGCCTTACATTATCTTCGAACTCTAAGGAGGAATACCTCCCAAGTACACGCAACCCTTCCTTCATTGACAATATTTTCTGTTTTTGTTCTGTACTAATGAGACAATTCAAATCGACAGTTTGAATAATCGAACATTTGTTCAATAAAAGGTTGCCTTTTGGAAGGTTCCAACATCAGTGCTTGTAAATGCTTACCTCGAAAATCCCGAAAGTACAGCTTTATAACACAGTTATTAAGTTTTGTCGAACGCCTTCAACTTTTCTTTCGTCGTTATGGAGATACACCTGTTGCGACTATCTGCAACTACGCACAGACACGTATATGTCAAAGACCATTGAGAGCTAAGTACTTTAGAAATGGACCGACTGTTTACCTTCTGACTTCTAGTAAATACGTCTTAGAACGAGTCAACGTAGAACTATCACATGAAAAAGTGGATGCTATTCGACATACCAAATTGCATATATGATAGAAAGGATCAGGGAATGCATCCGTATTGTATGTAAATGATGTGAGGCAAAGGACTTCACCCGACCTTCGGCTCTTACGCAGGCGGCGAGTACACCTCAAGTTTAGTTAAGCTAGGCAAACCTATCACAGGTTTATGTACAGTCATAATCTAAAAGCACCAATACCTCAGAATAAATGACATCCGCGTGTTTGATTAAATGTAAATGTTCTAAAAATTTATTCGACATAATTGGCTTCTATGCAATGTTTTAAGACCATAGGTAGGATTCAATCCCTGTAAGAAAAGCATATATCACTCATACCCATACCCAGACACTGTACTAAAGGGGGTGCAAGATAAGTTCTAGGGGGGAAATATATTAAGGGGCCAGATATGTTAAAATGCAGACAGGCAAAAGGACTGTTTAATTTTTAGAGGGCGCCTTTCTTGGTCCTATTAGCATATAGTAGGCCTACAGTATCCCCAAACATCCAGACTACCCCTTTTCTGCATTTCTATTAATGAAGTGTGCCCACGTCTCTTTTTGCTTTTACCCTAAGTAAATAAACTATCATGGGGGTTAATGAAAGTTTCCTAGAAGAACTTTGTTCACATTATTACAGTCCCAGCTTCTTTCGGCACTAGTAAAAGACGTACACAAATAGAGTTCTGACAATAATTACAGAGACAAAATGACAAAATTTCCCACCAGACCAGGCTGTACAATATTTTTACAACTCCGACAAAAAAGTGGGAAATGTAATGTAGGTTTCTCGCTCAAATTCTCTGACCATTTACACATCACCGAATCCAGCCCCGTCTCCTAAAAAGAAAAGAAATACACCAAATGCTAACAAAGCCACATTGCAATAGGGAAGCAATCCACGGAGTTGCAAACCTGATTTCCACTTTCCCTTGTCATGTTTTGCGAATATTCTCACAGTGCAGCATAATCTTTCAACCATCACCAGTTCACGAATCACTCAAACTGACTTTTGACTCCCACTCTAAACATCCAAATGTGACAAATTTTAAAATTCGTTGTATCCCTTCTACAAAAAATTGGCTTTGATGCCTTATTCAAACGTAATAACAGATTTTAAGGATCTGCTGGATGGAATTATTGCTGCAAAAGCCCCATGCAACCCCTGCTATCAACCAACCTCCCTCCCACAAGTTCCTGACACTATCAACTTGACCACACCCAATAGAAACTTAGGTTAAGTTTTTGATTAAAACCCAGTTGTTAGATGCTTTACCTTTACCAATTGCCTTTGAACATTGACCTTACCTTCGTCGGGATTATACTCGCCAACTTTGAACTTAATCAGATTTACGGACCCACTTCTGCTCGCACACATACACACTCACTTACACGGATAGCCTATACACACTCATTTCCCCATACACTTATTCACATATCTCACTGATGTCTGGGTGAGATCTTCTTACACCGTTTGTCTGGAGAGAAAAAAAATAATAAATATGTGATCCACCTTTGTTACACGTACACACTCTTCTAGGTAAAACAAATATTAAAACAGTGAATGAGGATTTAAAGGGGAATCTTGCAAAATAATCTACAAAAATAAACCCTGAACATATGGACCGATGACTTCAAAGGTGTGTGAATTGTCAACGTCTTAGTGTACGGAGTGATAAGCCAATAAACACACATCTTGGGCTGTAGAACAGGGGGTGTGTACAATGCCGTCCATACTGAAATGTGGGGTGTGATACCAATGTAAAAATTAAAGAAGACCTCCAGGTGACCTTTTATTGGTCTTCAAGCAATAAAAAGGGGAGAGAAAATTGGAGGGAATGTTACATGAAACTGATCTTTTTTACAATTTAAAGGGTACAGCCTATCCTGCTGGAGGAATTATTGCTGCAAAGCCCCATACACCCCCGGCTATCAACCAACCTCCCTCCCACAAGTTCCTGACACTATCAACTTGACCAGCCGTTGTTCAGAGTAAGGCTCGTTTCTGTGATTAGAAATGAATGTTGCCAAATTAATTGTCAAATTTTGATTTTTTGGTCTGTTTACTTCCCTTTAAATGCCAACTTTGAAAACAGCCATATTTCGTTGTAATGCCCACAACTTTGGTACTAACTTAGATCAATGAAAATTGATTTAAGAAGACGGTCAGCAACGACGGCAATCCCTGAGTTGTGAGGAATAGTTGTGAGGATTATTCAGGAGGTGGCAAGATCGTATCAGAAATCAGAGGAAAACAAACTACTGTATATCCATTAACGATTTTCTGTTGTCAAGTTGACATAAGAGAAAAAACGAACGAAGACAGAATTTTTGTTCAAATGCCCCCCCCCCCTCCCCCACATTTGAGTAAAAGAGTAGTATGGCTTTTTGAGTGACATATAGGTTTGTTGGGCAATTGCTAAGTGTCTCGATGCAGATTCTGAATGCAGATTTCGTCAGGGAAATCCTATTAAATGACAAATTTCGGCGCGCTTGGCGCGCATGCGTCACGGTTGCACTCCTTCTCATGACCATTAAAGAGATAATTGTACATGGAACTATTCTGATCACAACACTTTCCGAAAACAGACATACATCTCCATACATCTGTAAGGGATTCGCATCAATATGGGATCCTTCAATCAGTGGCGTACGCAGAGGGGAGGGCCATTCGGCCATGTCCACCCTCACTGATTCCGATTTTTTTAAGTTCCAAAAATACGTAAACTTTTTAACACAATTTACTTCAAAAGGTAGCATATTTAGCACCAGATTACATGTAAGGACAAAGGGGAGGGGGACACCTCATTGGGCCATGCCCACCCCCTCACTGATGCCTATTTTTTAGTTCCTAAAAATACGTAAAGTTTTTAACACAGAGGAAGGATCCCCACTGCTGTATACAAAACGAAGTGCACATAACAATGTGCAATTTAAACGCCTTCACTCAGTTGGAAAAAACATCCGGCCAGTCGAAATTTGGGACCTTCACACCCCCAAACATATCACCCTAGCAACGGGCCTGGTCGGGTCCATGATCCACGCTACGAAGCGTGGTTTCAGCTATTCTGGAACATGATGAAAATAACATCTTGAAGTAATTCCATGCACTCTGTGTATTTCACCTGGCAGATCAGCTATGATGGTCATATTAACTTTGAAATGATAATTCTTATTAGAATAGGACAACGTCAGTCATCATAAGGGGGAGGGAAGGAAAGGGCCTGTAGGAAGCCGCCCCCTCTTCAAAACCAAAGGGATTGGTTTGTGTTAAGTCATGTATGTCCCCGTCCCCCCACATTTGCATACGGATTGATGCCCCTGGAGGACTCCTGCTTTTGAGGCTCTATGGGCTGATGGGACCGTTTACCATGGTAAGGCACTAAGGCTCATTCCTCGTAATGTCTCATACCTGTTACTTGAATTTAGTGCTGATTTAATTGCAAAGTAGTTAAATTTCATTGCCGCCGTTTCGAGCCCCCGACTACGCCATTAAAACTTGGTCTCAAAAAAGCTAGTCGGTCTCAAAATCAACCCATGCCCCTTACCCTTGATAAAAAACGAAGTAACTTATGTACGCCCCTGTGTACGACACTGTATTGTGTCACATCAAACCGAAATCTCAGAACTTGTTAAGCAGCTTAATACTGACAATTGGTCACTTAAAATTAGCGAATAAATAACTCAAGAAACATGTAAAACACAAACTTGTGTTAGAAAGAAGCCTCGTTCCATATATGTTTTTTTTCCTGACGATTGGTCGTGTAGTATGCTATGCTATATTTTATTGAACGATTCGATCAATTGTGGAACTACAGGCCTCGGAGTAGCCTTCACTATAGCAGCAAACCTAACAAGCAGGATATGTCTTGCAAAGCATGGACTGCACCTGTCTTGTACGTGACAGGTCACAGGGTCTGCATTATTCCCTGACCTTTTTAAAAAAATAAAAAGAGGAAAACTATGTCGTGAAAAGGAAAACTATGTCATAAAAACAATTTCTCAGGGATTGGTTAAACGAAGTTTGGTATATATGATGGTGATAACCTGTTCACGCTGCTATGTGAAATCTCAATTTTCATGTCAGCTGTTGCAACTATAAATGGGACGAGAGAAAGGTAGCGTTTTCAGACATACTTATACAAACAAATGCTTACGGAAAGTAAAGGTAGTTGGTTCTTGGTTGCTGATTGCTGAATGTTGGCGGGCGCGTAGCCACGGTGGGGGCCTGGCTGGCTTGCCCCCCCCCATGTTCGTTAGGCCCCCCAAAAATTGTTTGTGTCCTAATAACGTGTAAGAACTATGGACGGCGATCAAAGCCAATTGATACCTAGACCCCCCTAAAAGTTTCATCCTAGCTACGCCCCTCAATGTTGGTTAGGCAGTCAGCCCGGGTACCTCAAACTTTTAACGTAGATTGATGCTTTTCAGAAGGCGAAAATAGCTATATATCTCTACGCTATTGCAGAATCAATACAAGCAGGATTAAATATGCTTGGGAAAGCCGGCATCACCACTACAAGTACTGACGCAAATGCAACGAAAGTGGTGTAAACTGAGCCTCAGTCAGTCCTGACGTCAGCCATGCGTCTTCAGTCAGAGAGGGACCCACATTGGACCTAGTGACCCACTTTAACTCCATTTTATGAGTCCCGGAGGAACATCTTCCCGGTGAGAGACGGCTTGGGGTCCCATACGATTTTGACTTGTAACGCAGCGGGACCACTACAGCAAATCCGCCAGTCGATCTTAAAATAGCATTAGGAGTACCTACGCCAACTCATCATCACGAAAGAAGGTTTACAGTATTTTAACATAAATATTTACATTTTAGGGGAGTACAAGAAAGAGGACCTATAACAATAGTAAAGATAACAAATTCGAGGAAGGATTGCACCTAGTTTGTGAACACATTAGCTCTTATTTTCAGTTCAAAAATGTAAATTTTTCTTAATAGAAAAATGCAAATCACTCTGCTCTTACGCAAAAATTAGATCTTAGGCACTATTCACGTAGTTCAATTTCACGTTGTGATTTTGTAACTAGTATAACATTGCCAGCGGCCCCAGTGGAATCCAAGGGTGACACCCACGGTTCTAGTAGAGACAGAAGTCCAGGACGTACGCTATATGTGTATTGCGTTGACGTGGGGTTGCTGGCAAGAAATAAGCTGACCCCATAAGAGTTAAAGCACACCACGAGGCTGCAAAACTTTACAAAAGTCATAACGTTTCTCGATGAACGGGCCAGTTAGAAGGGAATATGAGCGGCGACAGAGGATTAGGTAATTAATACCAACGGCCAAAGGACTAGAAAGTATGAATCACTATGCTCATTCTATGTAAGTGTCAGTTAAAGGTGACAATTTTTTAAGTAGTCTTCCCAAAATAAAGGAATGCAGTTCTTTGGATCTTTTAGAGTTACAGTAACCACGACGTACTATATGCACGAGAGCAAATGACGTAAGTGTAAAACCGATTACGTTGAATCATACTGGAAATACACTTGAAACGTGATGGTAGTTGTAATAGGCAGCATCCATTATTCACTCGAAATGATATTTGTTTGCTGTTTATCCTCGGTGAAAATTTGATTGGAGGCCATTCCCCATGCCCTTATTGTAATTTAAAGGCTCCCTCAAACTGGAAACATGACTAGTGAAACAGAGACATTAAAAACTGTAGGGCACCTATATTAAATCGAGAGTATAAATTAGAGAATGCTTCAAGTATGACGTGTGAAAGTAGGAGCCGCGACAGTTCTTCACTTCCGTTACATAAATTGAAGTAATATGTTGTCTTCCACCAGAAAAATATGATAACGTGGGATTCATATACAATTATGAAACTGACTGACTGATAGGGCTGCTTTTTAAACAGAAGATTAGCCTATGGTAAGTTGATATTTGTTTGAATTGACATATAAATCAATATCAGGGTTGCTATTTCAATAATAAGAGGGGGTCATCATTGGAATACAAAGACAGCACATTGCCCACGAATAATATTGCCCATTTTTATGGCGTCATGTTTTCTCCAAGCTGCAAAGTGAGGGTTACGAAATTAGTTCTTGTATGGCGTATGGTTTCTGAACTCTGTAAATCCTTAGATTGAAAAATTAATCTAAAACAGTGGGTTAAGGGACAACTCTACATTTGGATTGAAAATTTTAAAGCGACTAAGATTTATTTTCAATCTATTAGACTGACTATTCCAATCGAAATTATCGATCACTAATTTCAGTCTTTTGAATTTGAAAAACAAATGTAAGTCTTGCACATATAGTAGTGTTTGAAGACGGTATATAATTTGAGCGCTGGTGGAACCACTAGCTGAATTCAATTGATTGGCCTCTTTCTGTACGTTTATCAAACTGCCCTATGCAAATTTCTCTAAATGTGGCGGTTTTCATGGGTAGTTATTTGAAACATCATTTAATAAAATGAGTCTACTGCTGGTTAGATCAGGCCCGGATCCAGGGGGGCTGGGGGCCGCCCCCCCCCCCCTCGCCACGAAAAGAAAACGAAAGGTGAAAAGGGAGGAAAAAGAAAAAAGAAAAGGAGAAAGAAAAATAAGGGCAAAAAATGAATAAAAATGTCTAAGAACGTATTCAAAGTATATATTTCTGTAGGAGTTGGGTGGAGCTATAGCTGGATTATCTCTTTAGATATCTTTCAAAGTGGTTGGCGACGAAAATGTTCAAAAACAGGGGAAAAGCTGAGTAATGATCCTTGACTTAGGATCTAAATAAGTAAACATCGTGACATATGCAGTATGGGCCCGGCTAGCTGCACTGAAATTTAGTAACAATTTTGTGTTAAAGAGTGAAATGTTTTGTAATCTAGAGTCGTGGTCGGCAAACTAGGGGTCGCGACCCTTTTGAGGGTCACAAAAATATTCCGAGGGTCGCGAAAAAGATCCTGGGGAGGAAAAAATAATTGCCAAATTTCTCATTAAAAATAGGCAATGGGAGTGATTCTAATCTAAAAGCCAGTGATCTGACTCGTGTCGCGGATACTTCATACGTGACTTATTGGTCAGATGTTCCGTTCCCGGCCAAGCAACCTCGTTTGCCCTTATGATAGACTGATCTTGAGGTCCTTATACCAAGAGAGCCTCAGAATAATATTTGTAACATCAACAAGGTGCTTTGAAAAAAAATGTTAAAGTTGCCTATCTACCTCTCAATAACCGAGGCGTGAGAACGCTGGGAAGGGTCGTTTCCGGCGATCTGAGGAGTATTTTTGTCAGCAACAAATAGTCGGGGTGGGGGGTTGGTAAAAGTGGTATTCTCTCGGGTATTCTCGGCAGGAATTCCACAGGAAACAGACATATTTTATGAAAATGATGACTAAACATGGAATTTAAAAATCCATTTGAAATTGGAACTTGTCTTTAATGTAATACACTTCAATCTTCGTACATATTTGAAGCTCTACTAAGTGATTATCAAACTAATATCGCACACGCTAGATAACAAGTTAAAACTGCGCAGCGAACGTTCAAGCTCATCATGAAAGGATAACCAATGCTCAAGTTTTATCTATTCTGAACTCTCTGAAATATTTTTGTCACGATTAACCTTTCTGTATGCCTCACTGTATAAATTTTATTGAATTTTGTAAGTACTTAAGCTTTACATATCCAACTTCTGAATAGATTAATGAAAAAAATTTAAATGATTTATAATAAACTTAACAGTCCTCAGACTGCTTAATGGAGAAACATTTACAGATCGTCATCTATATTGACATATACCACTAACACAACGGCATACTTATCTACACATATTGTTATTAACGGTTGCCCTTCTTCCATATGATGTTATACATCATTCTATTCGAGTTTGCCCTTGTAGTGAGGTATTCTGTTTAATGCAGATGGTTGCTAAAAGTTTAAAGCTAATTGTAAGGTATTGTCTAACAAGTTACAATCCTTAAATGTAACAACAGCAAAAGTTCCTTGCTGGTAGGACTTCCAACCTTACACAGATTCCCTGGACAATATGTGGCAACTGTTATCTCCATATTCAATTACCCAAGCTAACTCCTCTCCAGGCCGCCTTTCCGCAGCTACCTTCCAATCGTGATTGATTGGGTCTCCTCCGCTTCCACTAAGAGTTTTCCGCTCCCTAATTCAGGCAACGTGTATTAAGTTAACAAGTCACCACTTTTTTGTAAGCCGTCGACTTTGTCGGAGCCTACAAGGACCCAAGCTGCCCCTAGTCAGGGAGCTTGGGCCCTTGTAGGCCAAATTCGTCAGTGGTAAGTTACTATTAAACTTGGAGTATTCTTCAAGTCTAAACTTTCCAAAAAGTGAAATTCCTGAGCCAAAAAAGAAAATGTTGAAGTTTTTCCACTCAATTTAAAATGGAAGATTGCGCCGCAATAACTTGGAATGTGATGCCTGGCAATCTTGTACTACTCGGATTACAGCCTTTTTTTTTTCTTTGTTTTCCGAAAGCTACCGTACTTTTTGCCAAAACGTGATCCCTGTCTCAATATTATGTATTGACTTGAATCTACAATTCCACACTTTACAACATGCTAGGTGAGAAGACAATTATTTTCCAAATGGCATATATACAGTGCATTTGAATTGCAAAAGAAAAAGAGCAGGTAATGTGAGTTGTGAAAGTAGGCCGTCACAATTATTGCGCAACTACCCTTTTTTAAAATTAAGTGAATAAATTTCGACATTTGACATCTAAGCATTGTATTAAGCTATAAAGATGAAAGTTAGACTAGAAGATTTATTTCTCAACCAGCGTCATATAAATTACACTGATGCTATTTAGGTACATTTTAAATAAAGAATTTATTCGTTATTTCCTAAGCTACCTACTACTTGTCTCTATGAGACTTTAACCTTTAAAAATCCATGGACACTGAGGTTCTTGACAACATCAATTAACTTCGTTTGCAGATTACATCAGATCTATTGGCTTTTATAGGATATTCCTGCCTGTTATCTCCCACTGCAGACAAAAACCTGAAAGTACTTGCAAATAGAGTTACCACTCCGAATAAACACTCGAATTATGAGTCCAGCCATCTCGTACCAGACAATAAAAATTTTCCCTACTAATTTCTAGTCCGTCCTCCACTTTACACAAAACAGTTCTGTGTAGTACACCCCTAGACAAAGCTACAGGAGCCTACACTGAGATTAAATTGCGCAGGACCCAGGGCTGTAACAACCGAGTCCGGACTCGGGCTCAATTCCGGACTCGAGTCCGGTTTTTCCTGGGCTCGTAATTGGCCCGGAAAGGGAGGTCCTGGAATCGGAATTGGCCCGGAATGGGCTGCAAATGGACTCGGACTCAGAGCCGAGTCCACGTAAATGAAACTTTGATGCCTCTCTAGCATATTAGCTCATATTTACCTCTGGGCTATCAGCTTATTGTCTGGGAAAAGTGCCCCTGGGGATGTTTAAACTGAAACTGCAACAGTGGGGGCATGAGAGTTGTTTATTGAGAATCAGCTGGGGTTGAAACTTATTCAGGTTGGAATTTTTTTAGGTGGGCAAGGGCTTTTTCTTGGGGAACGGATTTGTTAAGTCCTCCTGGGGCTACAGGCTAGCCAGGAGTACATGGGGAAATTAATTGGTCTGGTCTTGTAACCGATGAACTTATGAAATAAAGACGAGAAGGTTCTAACAAAGATGGCCTACTAAGTTAGATGGAAAAGTGGTACATGATACATGCTTGGTTGAAGCTTGTATCTGCATCCCTAGGTCCTGTAATGGCAACAGTGGCAACCATTGTCATTACCCAGCTACAGAAATCCTTTGAATAACTGACACGTCCTTTCAGGTCATTCAACTTACACTGATTTATCTATTCAAGAAGTGACCACCATGCAGCCTGCAAGATGTGAAGTTAAATACAACAAAAGTGAAGGTTACTGTTGGGCTGGGTTGGAGTCAAGTCCACCTGTCCCAAGTCTGAGCAAAGTCTGAGTCGATGGTCAGAATCCAAGCCAAGCAGAGTCCAGAAGGCCTCGAGACCAAGCTGTGTCCGAGTCAAACCTGGATCCGAGTCAGAGTGTGGCAGCATTTTTGAACATCTCTTTTGATGGGGTGTATGTAGAGGTAGTGGGGATGCTCACTGACCTCTAACTGAATAGCCGAGACCTATAGTGTTTACTTTCAACTCAAAGGCAGTCTAAAAATAGTGCAACAGGCTATCAGAGATTATGCCAGGACTGCCTGAGGGGGCAGGGTTCCCAAAAGTGGGAGGAAGAGAGAAGGGGGACGCAACCTGGAACCTGACAATGGGGAGGGTTGTGTAAGCACATCAAATATAAATAATACAGGCATCACCTAGGGCTTGATTTTTGGCCTTCAGAGGTAAATTTGTATCGACGTCGTCATGGTAAAGTGAAATGGCTTGAAAGCCAAAGTGCATGCAGGCTCCATTGTCTCTGGTTATATTCCAGGCTCTTTAATAAATATGGCATGCTATCTGCAACTACTGCAGGCTTCAGGTTGTATGAACACGTTAGTCTACTAGTAGACCCAACAGAAAAATGTTTGTCAATGCCCATGCAAAACCAGCTTCAGTCATATATGTCTTCATGCATGTACATGCAGTGCAGTGTATTGAACCAATGAATCGTCTACAGCACACGTACACATAGTTAAGTTGCAGCTTGAACAGAATGAGTTGTAACTGTTAGGCCCAACAATATACTGTTCACCACAGTACATGTCCAGTATATATCAGCAGCTGGTCTTGTTGGCAAGTGGATACAAGCATTCTTAGCGCTTGCTAGATAGATTTAACCTAAACGTTTTTAAAAAGCTTCTTATTCATACTGTGCCTGCACCGTGTGTCGTCCATGGGGGAGATGAGTTGTTCATGCTGCAGTAGTAGCCTATACATGATGATGAACTCATTAGAACTGAACCATAAAACCGTACCAGTCAATGAACTGTTTTCCCCAGGTAAGGCTATATATACTACAGGTAGCAAGGAACGACTACGTAACTTAATGTAATGATGAACTTAATAGCAGAACTGATACCAAATTTATACAAATCTATAATCTTCAATTACTACAGGTGAATTCTAATAATACTGTGTGATACAACATACACTGTGGTTAATACTTCAGATCTAAATTAAAGTTTACTAAATTTAAGCTCCATTCATGTTCATGACTAATCTGTACAGTTAGTACTGCAAAATTCATCTAAACATCAGCAGAAGCTATTGACCTGGGCCTATGCTGTTATAGACAGTTTGATAATACATCTGATCTGGATAAAACTTACAAATGCAAGAATTACCCCCTTTGTAGCAGTTAAATGCTAAGCCTTCCTTAGTATATAGTCTACACTGTATATCTTTTTTGTTAAATTTGTTAAAGAGACAGGATGCAAAAAGTATCACCTCCTTCAGAGCCCATAATAACTTTATGGTTTGAATAGGATTTTAGGAGATTCACTGACAATGTACTGCAAGGCAAGGCACAGACCTATGTTCATTGTTTGCATTGTGCAAGGTGTGTAACAATCAATAGGCACATATTGTACCAGTGAATGGATTAAGATCAACTCAAGGTATTATTAGATACCATTCATACAGCTAGTGTAGTTTTTATTTTCCTTGAATCTTCCAGTGCTTTGGAGATTTGTATAGTCTCCTCTTAAAGTCTCAGACCCAGCAAATCTGACTGCTTTTGTTGTAAAAACTGTTAATTGGTTTTGATTGTACTGTAAATAGATAGGTAGTTGCTCCAACACATCTTTGGTTCATACAACAAGCCTTTGGTTCAAGTTGATTAAGCTATTCAAGCCGCACTGCATGACCATCAGCCTTTAGGAAGGTAAGAAGTCCAATCACACAAAATGGCAGTGAATTAGCTATATGTTTTGTAGGCATCAGAAAATAATCAGTACTAATTTGCCAAACTTATAAGTAAGTTTTGTGTACTTAAAATCAAGTAGTGTAACAGGTATGAAAATTGCACTTAATTACTTTAAACCATAGAGATGATGACGTGTCAGTACAGGCATCAGCAGGCAAAATTGTAAGGATGTAGGGACATTTTTTGGGGGGGGGGTGGGGTGGAGCTACAATATGTAGATATAATTTGCAGCTGAGCTTTCGTATGTTTTAAGCTATGTCTTCACTACTAGCCTTTATGAAATTTGTACAATTTTTGAGGGGCTAGGAAAAAATTCGGGGTGCCCCCAGAGAAGGGCACCTGAGTACCAGACATTGCAGTGGTTGTGTTTTAGAACTTTTTTACATATTCCAGATACTGTATATGATACTCATATAGAGTGGCTGCCAAACTCACTACTAAGTACACCTAATTATTCTTGTACTCAGTCACATGGTGGTGCCTGTAATTACTCATGACCAATATACCTGCACCCATACCACCTGGTCAGATCATGTACCCATGCTCATTAAATTTCTTCAAGTTTGAACTTTCATACCCACACTTGGGTATGAAAGTTCCTCGTGACCTGGTATCCATACTCATGTTGTGGTACCCCTAGTCTGTGCTCAAGTTCATGACCGGGGACTTGCACCCATACCAGCTTCTCACGACCTGACACACATACCACACCCAAACTCAAAACCACGTACTCATGACCAGTACCCGTTTCCGGGCTCATGACCCGTTACCCGTACCTGTACCGGCCCCCACTCGTACTCATGGCCCGGTTCCCATACCCATGACTTGGTACCAGTACCCATATACTCATGACCAGCTGGTACCTGTACCTGCACTCATGCTCCTGTATTCACACTACAGCGCTGCCATTTTCCAAGGATTTTTACTGCACATTTACTTATGGGATGGACTCGTACTTGGCTCGGACTGGGGTCCTCTGGACTCGGACTCGGCTTGGACTCTGGGGGTACCGGACTCAGACTTGGCCCGGAATTGGGGTCACTGGAATCGGGTTTAGCTCGGACTCGGATTAGGTGGACTCGGTTACAGCCCTGGCAGGACCATATCTAGACCTTAGTGAGTGTGAGGTAAATTTGAAAAAAAAAACAACTGGCTGCACAAGCCATCATTGACCAACCAGAGTAAAGCTATGGTTTGAATTAATGTGAGGGAAAGTGCAGTTAACAATTATGTTTAAGGATATAGGGATATTCCTAAAATATGTCTGTACTGAGACAAAATTTTAGTTTAGCTACTCAAGAAAAGATGATTTGTGACGTCACTGATGTGCTGCTTTGATTACAGTCTTTCCTTTTCTTTGTTTTTTCCTAAATCTACTGCACGTTGTCAAAATCTGTGTTCAATGCTTGATTGTTATACGGCAATTTGCCTACAGAGGCCCTCTCCTTACAATAAGAAAGGGTAATTCAGCATTACCGGCTCGCCATAGCGAGCACTTGCCCCCCCCCCCCCCAACAAAAAGTTTGCAAAGCATGGTCTTCAATTTTCCAAAAAGTAATAAATAAATAAAATATGTATGATGGGTCAGGCCCTAACTTTTCCTTGAGTGGGTTTAAAACTAAAGAAGTGAATAACTTTCCAATGCAATGCGAAGGTTAAACGTTAATAAAGTGCTGTCAAAACGACATTTTTTCGGCACTTCGCGTGTGTTTTCTTAGTTGAAAATTAGCTTGTTTGCTACTATACATACTTCAGACAGGGAGTTGCTATTTGTCACATAACAACTCCCTGCTTCTGACATCACAAATGGACCTGCCATCAGTGCGAGCAGGGAGTTGCTATTTGACAAATAGCAACTACCTGGTGCGAGCTAAGGTAATCACAACAAATGATCACGCTGTGATATTTGTAATCTGATTAGCTTAGGCATCATAATGTCATTTAAAGAGTGTAACGGTAATGCTGGAGTTAAATGCCCATAGTTTTGCAGACACATAGCTCTCGGGGTCATTAGATATACAACCCATTGGCCGTGTTGATTATCATCCACGACTAAAAGCAGTTTTGCCCGGGTGTCACCTGGCCAGATTAGCATAGGTATCTGTCTACAAAAAGTAACATGTAGCCTAAACGTATTGTGTTTCCCATAGAAGGAGAGGTTTCCCTTCCATCCCTTGTTCAAACTGACAGCGCCGTTGGCCCACGAGAGGTCTTATGGCTGTCAAGTGGCCTGTTATAAGCAAAAGGTTCTCGAGCTCTGTGCTCAAGTATACCGTTTCAACTGATTTAAAATAAACACACCAAACAGTCAATCTAAGCTCAGTGTTATAAGACTTTTGACTAGTGCCCTAGCTGTTTGTATATAGGATGAGGCGTCGTTCTGAGTTAGGGGAATTTCAATATACCCCTTTAAAAACTTCGTTTCGGACCGGTACTGAGATCCAGAATACTGCTATCATTTGATCGTTTTCAGATGTCTTCATGCTTAAAATTTTCGTTAGTTTAACAAAACAATACAGAAAACCAACATTTTATGGCTTCTTGGCAAAGCTGAAACATATAGTGACACAATGAAAGAAACAACAAAATATCTAAAGGTGGGGCTCATTTTATACAAATGGATCAAGCCGCTTTGCCCATTTCACCTGCCTCTTACTCCCCCTATGGAATAGCGATCGGCTGATATGGTTGTATTTATTTTTAAAGTAGTCAGCTCATGACTGACTGCCTGAAATGGTTTTTGAAGAGATTTTGAAAACTTACATGGGGCATCGTTGTAATACATATTAATAACCATACTCCTGTTGTACTATCCGGAGCTGACCATTTATATAGCGTTGGGGGGTCTTTCGAACCTCCCTGAATACGGACTTGAGTTTGCCACCCCCCCCCCAAACAAAATTTCTTAGAGCCGCCTATGCTATTCAGTAATGTAACCTTCTTGAGTCTGCGTCAATAAGAAATTTGAGTACAGGAGCGACATCACAAATTATTGCCAAATCGATCATTTTAAACTAAGTGAATAAATTGCAACAATTATATCTTAGTAACTAAATAGGCTTTGAAGATGAAAAAATTAAACCAGTGCTATTTATTTTCGACCTGTTTTTTGTACATATTCCCATACTTTCAGAATAATGGTAGATTTCATGATAACAAATAATTATACTACAGTGAATACAATCCCTCCGGCAGTGGCAGACGACAAGGATTGCGTTACTACTTCATCAAGTCTGCAAACACGACAGACAATTCCTTCTGACCTTTGCATTGGCTTTAGTTCAAAGTGCTGGTCAACCAGGGAGTTCTAATGGCAACTCTCCAGTAGCGTAGCCAAGATATTTTGAGCAGGGGGGGCACTGGGGGGTCACGAACCTTTCTAGAGGGCACAATTTCTGAATTCTCTCCCTCTCTATAGGGCTTATTATACAGAACTGTGCATTCCAAAATTTTCCACGTGGGGCAGCTGGGGTGGCACGGCTTTGTCTTGGAGGACACGTGCCCCTCATGCCCCCGTACTGAGCTACGCCACTGCAACTCTCTGGGCCAACTCTCAACACGGGTATAATACTTCATTTGGAAAACTAAAAGCGTCTTTTCAAAGTATAAGAATTTCAGTTGAATTGTAAACAAGCCCTTCACACATTTTTATGGTAATCACATATGAGTCATTGTATTTATTAGCGTTTTACATGTGTCGTTAACGAGATAACACCGTTTGTTGAGGCACCTGTTTGTAACTCTTACCCGAGAGTTAGGCTACATTTAAATTGCACAATTTCGTAGAAGTAGTTAGTAGTTCCATATTTGCACTATTTATGGTTACGTCCTATAAAATTTTGCACTCTGTCCTTTGGACCTTAAATCGGCATAAAGTATATTGATTTTGTACCTACTTCTGGTGAAAAGTGACTGTCACCAATTAGAAGTCACAGAGGTCACTTACAAGTGTTTGTGTACTTAATGATGGTAAAATAAAAAAGAAACCTCAGAAGATTAAGATAACTTTATGACAATCATTAAGTGATTAAGTGAGTTCATCTGTACGGTCATAGTAAATATAAGCGTACTAGACTTCCAAACGGGGGATAACAGTACTTTTGCCAGAAATTGTCGTGCATGTTTGCAAAGAATGGCATATATTTTTGCCAGAAAATAACGAAATCCCCATTCCCCAGTCTCGTATGCGTGTAATACTAAACTTTCCTGTCATACGTGTAGGCTATCAAGTAACGTAATCTCTTAGTTGCACTTTTCAAGTGGAATATCTGTTTTTAAACTATTTAAAACTAGCCGAGGAAACGTCAATTGACCGGTGTCTGGCAATTGCAAGCACGCTAGGATCCAAATATACGTTATATAACGACGTTCTTATGAAATTTGTACACTTCCATATACTTACAAGTATTCAGAGAGACAGTTGTTTGAATCAAGTTGTATCGGATATTTAAACCAAATTTTATGTCTACACCATTCTCTTGTGGATACTAGGCTACTAGACTAGGCTATCTCGTCGAGCACTATGATGCCAGCATACAGCAGTTTGTTGTTATTCTCAGAGAATGTTATAAGACAGAAAAATGGTCGCTAATTTGCATGTAACTTGAAGAAGACTTGTATTTCAATTCACTCAGCCAGCCCGTGCATTCAACTGTGTTGTGACACAACTTGTAGCCTACAAAAAGTGAAGGAAGTCCTAACCCGTCATGTCCTTTATATAACTCTTGTGTTCCTTTTGCAGTTACGTGATAGGGCTCTTTAAAGGCTAACCAAAAGCAACCTTCAAAGAGATTGATTCATTGGATTAGGGAAAACTCCCAATGAAGTCAAGCAAAATGCAGCAAATTCAAAGACTTTTCTTGAAACGACCCTGTGTAGGCAGGTAGGTGTAGAAATCTTCCCTGAAAAGCCTAAATGTTAATTAGCACACTGATGCATGTTCCAGTCAAGAAATTAAGCTCTCAATAAAGCTCATGAAAAAGTCAATACGCGGGAGAAGTACCGATGAAGTAATAAATCATTGAGTCAGGATCTTTTACGTTTAGCACTTTCATCTACACTACACCATCTACAGATGAATAACCAGCACGTTAAGATAATAATTGTTGAGAATTGATCCAAAGCTTCTACTTTTGAACACGGTTGTATGAATCAAGTACATTTTTGTTGCTAGTTTTTAAATTTGCCACCTGGCTTGAAACTTCCTATTCGTGATCGATGAAATCATAAAGTAGTGTTTTGCAAACTTTGATACATGCTGGACGTCAATTACATCTCAGCTATGATCTGTGCAGGTGTTCTGAATACCATATTTTTTTGTCTAAGAAATCAAACATGAGATATGAAATATTCTCGAAAGGTTATACGGCGTTTATCTTCATCAGTCATATATTGACACTAAGAAGCCAAGGTTGATTGTGAGGAAACAGTCATTCTGTATGGGCAAGACCATGCTGATTTTCGGAAGGTGATGTGGTACACTGTTCATGTTGCAGTGTCGAATTTTTCTTGATTAAGTGGATACAGGAGTCGATACCGTAAGCAGTTCGGGAGATCCACCTGTTAGGAGAAACTAGTTTTACCTCGATCGAGAGAAAAATTGGTCACGGGAGCGGCTATTTTACCTGTTTTATCCCTTCCTTTGTTTTTGCTAAAACTTGTACATATTAGTCTAGTAAGCCTATATATTGTATTGCATACGTTTCCCCCATTCGGGAGAAGTTTGGTTTTCTCCCAAACGGGGGAGGATCCCCTCCCGGACTGGTAAAAAAGCAAAGGGCATCGTTCCAAGCATGTGTAATTTGTGTATGACCTCATGTGTTGTCGATTTCGGTGTGGAAATTCCCTGCTAAAAATAGTGTGCACATCATAATCACAAAAGACTCCAGTGAATCCCTCAGCTTTGGCTGGTTCTTGAAAACAGCCACAAAGATTTCCCTTTCGGGGACCTAAATCTAAAGAGTTTTTCATCAGTCACAAAACGTGCCAAAGAAAACCCTGAAACCAGGGAGATTTGATGTCTGTGTGTGATTCTCTAAGGAGTATATTGCCATAATCGATTTAAAATGGGAATAAAGTAGTTACCCGTGCATAAGAAAATTACGCCTTTAAATGTCAATCACTCCCTGGAGTGCTGTAATGTGAATAAGGGATCAATGACATAGGCTATTAGGCTGTTAGGACTACACCAGAAGTCCGTGATGTTGGTACTGTGCAAACTAATGACAACTAAAACAACGCAATCGCTTTATAAGGTATTTATTGCTCAATTCAAAGCTTTTAGCAAGTTACAGTTATACATACATGAGTATATTCAAAGTTGATTACGTGCATTAAAAGTCAATGATCTGGGGGAAAGGAGGATACTGACCCACTGAAGAGATTTCCAAGTCTTAAAATAAAAAATCCTACCAAGATATTGTGATCAGCTCGATATCATGTATTGTTTATCATCATAGGCCTACCTTCTAATTTCCCCAGACAGAAGTATGCAACCTTCATTGATAGTGACTTTGTGACGTAGTTTATGACTGCATTCCAAACGAACACAAGATTTCACGTATGACCATGTCATGTGCTTTGTCAGTTTTACGATTTTCGTTAAGAAGAGACCTTAAATTGTAGCTCTAGGACCGTGGTTTCCACGTTTTGCACTGCGTTAACAGTGCAGCAATCTAACGAAAAGGCACAGGCAGGTTTGAATATAAAAATGGCTCAACCACCCCAGCTGTCTTTTTGTAAACTTTAAAAAAGTAACAAAAATTTAATTATATTTAGATTATTTTTTAACGCCCTTAGAAGCCGGAAATTTGTATATAAAGGGGAGGGACCATTTCGTCCAAAATTCCCCGAAGGAAGCCCCTGTACCCCTGTCTTAGGATATGCTTAGATGTTGGAATGTTGGGGTCAGGGCTTTGATCTCACGATTGATTTCCTCTCTTCAAACTCTTCATGAGCCCTTGGTCAGTTACGTACGATGATGGCCTAACTACACGATACAGGCAACACTCATCAAGTCTGCACGGTAATGTTTTTTCTACTTTTCACATTACATCGTGCCATTGTGTGCTTATGAAGGGAAACAGATCAGCAGAACATATTCGTTAAGGTTCTCCCATAAAAGTGATTTAAATGGAGTAGGGCAAACAAGCCAGTGAGCCACAACTAGAAAAAAGGCCGTGGTCGTCCCGACTTGAACCAATTGATTGGAAACTGGGACGTTAAACCTCATCTAACTAACTAACTAAATGAAGTGTCTCTATTTATTAATGTTTTTCATGGAAACCTTAATTTTATAAAACAAAAAAGCTCAAAATAAAAGACGTTTTAGATACAAATTTCAAATAACCTGAAAGTGCCGTTTTCGGCAATCAGAGAAGCACTTACATTACAAATGTTGTAAGTACCCTACGTACCATAATATGGTGGCGCTACGTTTGTATGGTGTCGTTAACTCCCTGATCGGAACTATGTCCGGGCTACGGCCCTGAATTTCTTAAATAAAGTCATTTACTTTACTTATACTTGAAACATTTAAAACTCTTCTCAACACAATTTTTTCCTCTAATGTTGAGTAAAGAAACCACGCAAGTACTTTTTTGTTGACTTGTATAGATTACATAATGATTGCACTGGATATGTACAATTACTAACGGAAGATCTTACTTAATGAGCATGATAACTGCCTTCTGTTTAACTGTTCAAAGACAACTAAAGTTTGAGGAACTTTGTACTGCCATGAACAGCAAGTAGGTAAGATCATGGCAGTAGTTCTGTGGAACAATTCACCGAGTATAACTACCCAAATGTTCAACTTCATGAGTGCACAGGAGGTATAAAACAATTCCTTAAACACTTTTGCAGTGTATGAAGTACAACAAACCTAGGCCTGTAGTGTTATATTACTGTTTGGATTAATTCGATTCAGGTAACAATGAGATAAATTTTGCTGATTCATCTCAAAACCCCGAAAAGCTATTGAATGAAGATTCACTATGTAACAAGTTTTTGTTAAAACGTTGATTTTACAGTCCGGGAGAGTCTCCCATCAGGAAAGAAACCCTTTTCCGAATGGGGGAAACTAGTATGCAACAATATGTAGGCTTGCTAGCCTAACATATTCAGAGTTTAGCAAGAACTATAGGACCACTCAGGACTGTCACAACTCGGCCCGAAGTCGCAATAAAGTGACGCCAGAAACGATGACTGATAGACAATTCTGGTGCGTGTATTTACAGTGGTACAGAGGAAGCAAAGAACGAGGAACGAAAAAAAAGAAAGAACCCTGCAAAAGAGGAATTTAACCTCTTTAAAGACATATCCCAATTAATACAATTCTCATGGGGCATTGCACGATTCACAGCGCCCCCTCAGAGTTGTTTGGGCTTCATTCTGATTTTAAACGACTCACAACTTTATCTCTCCTTAGAATTCTCAGAATTTTGTAAACAGTTTCGATTAAAACATTTTAGGATACAAACATACAATAATACACATATAACCAGATACTAAATGTAAAGTAAATCCGGCAGGGACAAACCTATGCCATCAAGTGTTCCCTTTAAGTTACTCGGTTTGATACAGCTTTCTGCATACGGGTCACAAGAACCATGCCAGATACAACTTTCACACATAGATTTTCCTTACGCTTAGTAGGGTACAGTTTTACGTGCTATAGTCAAACGCCCCTCCCGTTATGATACTCAATGACCAAATTAAAAAAAAGCAAAGAGGAATATGGTGACTTACAGACCATGAATCGGCCCCTAACCTGGTTCTTCTATTAGATACAATTTAGTAGCCCTCAGCGGCTGAATAAAGTCCTCGGCGACTTCATTCTACAAGATGTAGTGTTGGAACCTCGGCGCTCCTACAAAACCAACGATCCTTGTTGCTTTTCGAGTCTTATCTTATTCTTCTCCAAAACGAGTTATAGTCCCCACGCCCAAGCCTTCCGCTTTACTACGTGCGTAAACGCGGGCTTTTACATTGTCAGAAGTTAGATATGCAAATAAGCGTCCCTCACGTATTTTGACTGGGATAAACCGGCTTAGGGAAATTTAAAATACTTTGTAACTATCTGTGACAATGACAATACACCTACCGAATATACATTCAATTCCATAACATTAGACGGGTAAACTTTGCAATTGGTTTCAAACACTATTCTCTTCTGAAAAATGTATATACAGAATGCCAGGGATTGTGGGTAAAATAGAAAAAATGAGAGTGCCCATGACCAAGTTTGCTCCCAATCGGAGAAAAATTAAATTCTTCCGAAAGGTGGAATCCTACCCAAACTGTTTAAAAAGCCAAAAATAAAATATGGTTGTAACCGGTTTTAAGGATTTTAACTGTTTACCACTGTTTTCCTTTGTCATAAAGGGAACTTAAAATTGAATTTCAATGTAATAAATAACTCATTATCAGCATGATATTCTCTCCGTCTGCCGGGAAAATTTTTCGCTCCATAATTAAGGCTATTCTTAATATATTCTTTTCTGAAAAACACACTGTGCTTCATTTATAAAGGAAAGAATTAAAATAAATTTTACAAACAGATTTCAGGGAAAGAACTCTCATGCAGTGAATAAGGATACAATAGGTCCACAAAAGTTAAAAATGTCAATAAATGTTACCTAATTTGCATTTTTAGGTTTAACCCGTTCCTTATTACTTCAAATTAAAATAGTAAAGTAAATGCCATTTGTACACCTAACATGAATGAAATTATTTCACCAATACTTAACAGCAGGCTTAAAATATACCCAAAAGTTTAGTCTGAATGGATAGGTACAAATTCGTCTGATTTTACAGGCATCCGAAATGTTGGAGAAATTGGTATCTTGCTCAAAATTTTGGATCGCTTTATCCATTTCATCCAAAATGGCAGATCGTAGACTGAATACGTTTCTTGAAATTTTCTGTTTTCGTTACCATCTTCTAAGTCCACGTGATCTCTCCAGTGTCTACCTTTTTCTTCAGCGGTTCCTAGACCAAGAACGCAAAAAATGCATTGAGGTTCTGATGAGTTCATTTCTATAGATTTTAGCTTTATTTAAATCTACGGAGGCTCTAAAATCTTAGTGTTCTATGTCAATGTGATGCTTTTTCACACCAATCATGAGAAAGTGCTATGATTTTTACGTTGAGATATCATACTGACAAGGCTGTCAAATCTGACCATAAAGTAGATGACCTTTGACATCTATAAAAAACAACAGCATTCTTTCTCTTCCTATAATGCATCTAAATTTCAAGTAAGAAGAGCATAAATGCCTCCTACCTGTAGATATACTGTTAACAAGCTTTCAGAATGTGATTTTGATAACCTTAGATGACCTTTGACCTTCGTCACAAGCAATAGAATTCTCTTGCACGACATTATGCATCTACATGCGAAGTATGAAGATAATCCACGATACCTACCCTTGAGATAGCTTGTTAACAATGTTTTTATAGTTTGACCTCCGATGACCATATATCAGTGGTTCCCAACCTTTTAGCCATCTAACACCCCTAGGAAATGATGAGTTATAACGTGGCACCATGTTAACACTATCTAAAGCGAAACGCCACCATCTTTTGGCGAGAAACGTCAAAAAAAAGTTTGGGGGCTAACACCCCCCCCCCCTAGGTTGCAAGAGATGGCATTTCCCATGTCTTCTTACTGAGTAGCAAGGCATGCAGTTACTAGTTACAATGTATAATAATTGCATATTCTTGATTTATTACTTTGTTTTTTATTAATTTATTTATTATTATGCTGGCAACACTGTTGGAAACCACTGCCCTATATGATCTTTTGCCTTCACCAAGAGTAATAGAGGTCTTTCTCTTGACATAATGTATCTACATGCTAAGTATCAAGAGATTCCATGCTTCTTACCTTCTGATATCATGTTAACAAGATTTTCCGAGTTTCACCTCTGACTACTCTGCATGACTATTGACCTTCACCAAAAACAATAAGCATTTTCCTCTTGACGTGATGCATCAACATGTTAAGTATAAAGAGTGTCCATACTTCCTAAATTTATCATGTAAACAAGGTTTTCAGAGTTTGACCTCCGATGACTCTAGATGATTTTTGACATCCACTAGAAATAATAGGGTTGTTCCTCTTGACATAATTCATGTACATGCTAATTAAGAAGAGTACCCATCCCCTATTGTTGTGTTGTGGGCCAAACACTCCATGGGAAGGCTTGGGGGATTTTGGTGTGTAGCTCCAAACAAAAAGTTACGCAAAAATGAAAAGATTTCCAGTTGATTTAAAATGATTTAGTTCGAAAGTTTTGATTAAAAAGGCCTGCAAAGAATTTATTATTTACAAATTTACAGAGTACGTTTTTTACGACATGTTTTTACATGTTCCTGTCAACATGTCTCCAGCATGAATATTGAGGTTTGCAGCTTGAGCCTACTAAGTCTCGTGGCTCTACTGAAGTCCTCCAGAACTAATGCAGTCCCTGATTATTCAATTGCTGAGACGTACTAAAGATATGAATATTAATTAAGAAGGTGATATTTTTTGACCAATCAGGAGGCCTTAGAAAGTGAAATTGGCCGCACCCGCAAAAAAGATGGGATAGGGTGAGACGTAGATGTTGCACCTACATCAAACACGCGACAGAAAAATTGACTTCCACGTGCAAGACGCATAACAGCTAATTTGAGACAAACAAGACTGTGTAGCGTACTCGGTAACCTAGAAAGAAATAGTATGTACTGGATGTTATCCGACACTACCTTCAGATATCGTTTTAGCAAGTTTTTTCAGAGTTTGACCTCTGAAGACCCTATATGACATTTGACATTCACCCAAAACAATAGGGTTCTTTCTATTGACCTGATGTATTTACATTCTATGAAGGATGGGTATCCATTCTTCCTACCTTGCGATATTGTATAAGAAAAGTTTTTTTTAGAGTGTGACCTCTGGTGACCCCAGAAAACCTTTGACTTCCACCAAAAACAACAGGGTTCTTTCTCTTTATATAGGGCATCCACATGCAAAGTATGAGAACTGTTGGACTTCCTCTGAGTTTGTGTTAACGAGCTAAGGGTCACAAACACACAGACACACACGCACTACGCGCATACACACAAGCATACACACACGCACCATCATGAACGCATAGGTTTCTTTTTTCATCGAAACCAAAACGCATGGAGTAAACTTAACTTACAGTTTACTTAAACTATAGCTATGAAGAGCCAGAAGGCTTTGAAAATGACAATCATACCATGGCATGCAATAGACAAGAATTACAGTAAACAAATATATTAAATGTATTTGACTAAATAGTCACAATCAATTAAAGTGAAACAGAATAAGCCAATCTTGGTTTCTCCCCTTTATACACAATTTTTGTCTTCCCCAGGATCCATAGTTGCTCACATTCACCTATTTCAAACTATGCTTAGTGCCTTTGAAGCCTCACCAAATGAACTTTGCGTGTGATATGAACAAATCAGGGTACAACTGCCTGCTATAAACATTTCTTCATCTTCATTCTGTTACACTACTGTTATGTCAAAGTTAGACTTCGTGGCAAATTAAATTTGTATACGTATTCATAAAATTTGAAATTGAAAAGAACAAAAACAATGTATTTCATACTACTGAAATATTACCTGGTATTATGAGATCCAGAGTAGCAGAAACAACAGCTCCTATTAGCATACCGTTTAGCAACAGAACTCCCAAAAGTTGGTCAACGGTGGTGGAACCTAATGAGGATTCAAAACATTAGTGTTAGTAGTTAGAAGATAAAGAGAGGTGATCAAGAGAAGGTTTTTAATATATCATTTCTTTCATCAACTTAAGGTTCAAATTTTTTACCACTTTAAGAAGTGTTTTGGTTACATGACTGTTAAACCATTTACAAAGACAGCTAAATAGCCAGCTCTTCGTCTTTGCACACTAATTTAGAACTTAACACAATGCCAGTTGTGACGTGGATTGAACCAACATCAATGTCTCAACGCTTAGCATATACTTCCTTCATAGACAAGAAGGTTGTTAGTATCAGTGCCATTACCTGGTATCTGGCAACCGAAACTAGCATTCAGAAACGTCTTTATAGAATCGTTCAATCCTATACATTGTGACTACTGTGCAATCTCGAAATAGTAATTATTTCGTATTCTTTAGAATGGCCAAGACACGGGTGGGGGATTTGATACTCCAGAAAATGGGGGGATCAAGCTAAGTGCACAAAGACATATTTTGAAGTGAAAGCATGCAGAGTGACCACTCTCCAATTCTGGGATACTCCAGCCACTCTGTAGGTAAAAATATTAATATACCTGTTTTGATGGAAAGAGGATGCTGTTTAAGATAATCAGGAATCCCAACGGCAAGGAATAAGGAAACACCAACAATGAGAAGATTTCTATTGCTTTCTATTTTAACGTGGGAAAAATTTGTGATTCCAATCGCCGTTATCATTCCTGTCGAAAAATGTAAATATCGAGAAGCTCTTTAGATATGGTTGAAGATTAAATGTAAATAGAAAAGAGTTTACAACTCATACGTGCCCTCTCAGTTCAGCAAATCAGTTTAATAATGCTATCAATTATATCATCTTCAAGATAATCATATATCACTTGACAATGTAAAGTGTGCATATGTGACATATTGAGGCTTCAGACTGAACGTTAAAATAACAAGTCAGCATTTGAGTGCCCTTCCTTCAACTTTCAGGCTTACATAAAGAAAGATATATTTTAATAAATCAAAATATGTTATTAATTCTCACTTGCAGGGAGAATTATTAAAGATTCGAGCTACACAACTGCTGATCCACTGGGGTGTGTGCAAGGGCCGATTGTCCTATCGAGTAAAAACCCATTTTCAGGTACAGGTGACCTCCAAAATCATATCTGCAAGTTTTCGAGCGGGGTGTAACATCGCCGAGATCACCAATCTTGTCACATCTAGGGAAATTCAATGACTTACGCAACTTTCGAGTTCAGAGTTGATAATCATATCGCCTTTAAATTAGTTCATGAGAATAGCACCATTAATGGCAAATTCCACGTAAAGGCACGATGCACATGGATCCTTTCATGGATTTGGCAGTAGCACTTGTAGACGACAACAAATTTCTCATTTTTCAGGGGAAAAACTGGCTTCTTAATCGGAAAACAACAGACAACATCAACAATGAATCATCGTTTCCCCAACGATTGCGATTCCGATTGTTTCATCACTCCCCCTTTCTGGACTTCTAGAAAAAAATCTAGTTAGTCATCTGCAAAACATATCTCCAATGGTTTGTTTTTACCCCATGAACTTGCTCTGTAAGTTTATGAGGGATCAACTTTTAAAACCAGGACGAAGCCAAGATCTTTTTTTAGAGAAGAAAGTGATCAATTTTGTTAATAGGAGTAATTATCTTTACAACACGTCACTCAGAACTCGGAATAGATGAATTCATCTACAAAGACAGGCCACAATTGTATTGCATTTTTAACTCTTCAAACCCATTGCAAATACTAAAGTGTATGCTGAGGACAGTATCCTATACTCCCTCAAGATTTCGTTTGAGTCCTTTGAAGTATTGAAGCCCTTTTTGGCAGTAATATCAATTTACTATATATTGTTGCAAGGTCATAACGTATTTGGTATAGGCAAAGAGAGGTAAAAATGTGCTAGTTGTGCAGAAGAAAACTTTTGGTAGTTACAAATCCGCAGAAAGCTGATTTTCTCATGTTGTTGAAGGGGCGTCACCAGGTTTTGATAAAAGGAACCAAAAAGAGGAGACTTTTTATTAGGAAAAAATAACGTTTCATCTGCATAATTGTTTAGTACATAAATGACAGAGGGATGATGAGAGAAAGAGATCCCTAAAGGTGCGTTCATACCAATATCGAAATCTACTGCGTTTTGCGGCGCGGGAGCCGCAAAGCAAATCACTTTGTACGTAATTTTATGGACCTGTTCACACCAAAATCGCGTTTCGAAAAGCGTTTTGAGGGAACCGCGGCGGGTCCCGCATCGATCGATCTCAGACTGATTCAAGCGGGAATCGTGCGATTTTTGTTCGGAGAACAATGGTAGCTCGCCGTACAATAGGGTTCTTGGCCCACAGGTGTTTGAATTTTTCATTTGTGCAGAGCATGATGCCTGAGAAGGATGTTAGAGAGTTAAATGTTTGAGAGTCGAAGCAGATAGAAAATTTTTTTGTGACAAAATTAGCTCTAATTAGGAACGCAATGGTTTTTAGGCATTACATATAAAGTGAAATAGCCAAACAAATATTGATTTGTTAGATTAGGCTAGTGCAAAGTAATATCGTAATATCTCTCTTCCTACACTGTATGATTTGTTGTATGTTTCTGCAGGATAGTTTTTGGAGGGAAAATCAAATAATTTTCATTTATGCAGGACGGAATGAGTCGCACTCTAAAGTTTCGGCCCATGGGTTGTAATTCAATGACATTGATGGGTACGGATCTAGAGGCAAATATACGGGCTAAGGGTAGAAGCTTGAAGAAGGTATGGGGTATTCACAATATTGCGTGCATTAGAAAGAAGTATTTCAGTATCTTAAAATGGCTTTGAATAGTTAAAAGGGGCTATGCAGCAAACAACCCACCCACCACCACCACCACCACCATTCCCGCCCCCCTTTTTTTACAAATGCCAACTCTGGATTGTTGATGATGTTGGATCGAGCTTCTTGGACGTATTAAATTGGGGCTGGCCTATTTCATTAAACTTTGACATATATATTGTTCTTAAATTGCCCAAAGAGAAGAAAGGCGTATACAGTAACAATTATCTTAGTACTGTCGAAGATTGTGTCACGCTGATGTGCGACGAAAAAGAATCACACTTTAAATACTGCTTAAGGTGTTAGGCCTATCTCATTTTTCATAACAAAAAGTATCCATGTTGTCTCCTTCCCTTCCCATTTCACTACACAGTTGTTGATTTGTGAATTTTGTTTACTAAAACATAGTTTACATTCCCTTCTTTAATTATTGATATATTTTTGGCCCGTGCATGTACAAAAAGAGCCAGCAAATGTCCCACATCATCTTCGGCTTAGGCTATTTTACAAGTGACCATCAAAATCCCGCTGCGGGAACCGTCGCTTTTTCCCGCTGCACTGTAAACCCTCTATTTTGCGGAAAACGCCGCGTTTCCCGCGGCGGGAATCGCTCATTTTTGTTGTGAACGCAGCTTAAGTGACCCTATACCCCTCACCCAGAATGTTTGTCAGAAAGAGAGCTGTTACTATAAATTCCTGTTTCAAGACTTGTCCACATGTGTATAATGTGTATAACTTGTCCTCTTGCGTATGCTTACTAAAACAGATGACAAGTTGTCATGTCGACTCCAGTATTTTGCCATTTTAACTTCTAGGTGATCAATACATGAAAACCTACCTATGGGAATACCAGCCACTCCAAGAATTGGTTTAGGAATACCACTCAGGAAAGCACTGATTTTCGTACAAAATGCTACAAGACAGTAAATAAGACCACTTCCAATTAAGACAGATCGACTTGCGACCTAAGAAAAATTAAGAAACAAAGCAACTTCATTCTAAATGAAAACAAGATTGTCTCAACCAGCACACAACGAGAAGATGCATGTGCAATCACGTTGGTGAGAGTGCGGTTCTTCTGTACCTGGGTGGGAAGAGTTTTGATCGATATTATCTTATGATTCAAGTTCCTTCAACTTCTCATTAGCCCCATATGAGTTTCAAACAATCTGTATTAGAAAATCCTGTAATTGCTCTAAAAGGGCAAAGACAGTGAAATTTAACAAATTGAACAGAGCAAGTCCTCGACCTAAAACTTTTTACATTAAGAATTAAAGATAGTACACAATCTAAGACAAAAGACCGAAAGGGGTTACTGAAATGGCTTCATTTAGTATTAAGAATGGAACAGAAGTGATAATTACCCATTTAGTACTACATATAATCACATAGAAAAATATGGTAATGCTTCAACTTTACAGATACTTAGACAGTGGCAGCGCAGTAAGTGCATTAGCAATTGATCAGTTGCATTCAAATGTTACATATGCAGCAATCTAAAAAGTGTGAATAGTACCTTTGTTAAACTGAGCAGTGCGATGTCAGAACTGTAGGAAGCAACTCCAACGCCGAGTCCCCAAATAGCGGCAATGAAACCCCCTATGCCTTCCACGGCGATTCCACGATTCACAGCATGGTCAGGTGGTGGAGGTGCATTGCTCACCTGAGCGCAGCCGTGGTAGTCACCTACTGAGTCCAAAATACTGACTAGAATTGCAGAAAATGTACCCACAATTCCAGCCAAATTAAACGTGGGCCATCCAAATTGACCTATTAACAAAAATGAAAATGTAAGGTAAAAATTTGATAGAGCCCGTGTGGTTCTCGAAGTAAAGCACAGAAATATGAAGTCATCAGTGTCCTCAGTCTCCCCTATATGTCTTTTTGTAATATCCAGGTTTTATAAATCAGGAAATGATTAGAATTCGACACCAGTCAAATAGAAAACCCAATTAAAACTTTACAATCGATTGCTTGCCGAATAATTTGTGTACCTCTATCAGATTGTAACGATTATCTAAGGTTAACAGTATTCAACTGAACATGGGCGCCTACTTTGTAAACTATTTTAATTTCACTATAGAGGGATTTCATTCACGTGACTTTAAACAACTAGACGCAGACGCGCGATCTTGCCCTTCAAAATTGCAATTTTGAAGGGCAAGATCGCGCGTTTTTTTTTTTTTTTTTTTGTTTTGACGGGCACGCGTCCATTGTGTCACAGAAGTATCTATGGTTATGCCGTGCGCGTGTGCTGTAAATACGCTTACTGCGTGTGTGTTTTGCCCTTCAGTGCCTGGGAATCCATTGCTCGTGACGTCAAATGAAATCCCTCTATAGTTGAAAGAAGTATCATTTGTATGATGCCAAAAATGTCACAGCTATCTTACACGGATAGGGAAATGATACCCAAGGGGAATTTCTGAGATTGTCCATTTTCAAGTCCGTCCTTGCTGCATAGCCGTATACGCTACTGTCGTCAGGAAAGACTTCACATGCAGTCAATATGGCACAGATGGTCCACATTATAGCGATTGCCAGGATCATCTGAAAATATTTCAGAACAATTATAAGGCATCAGTAGGTGCAAAATTATGTACACGTGAACACCAACTCATTACTAATGAAGAATGGTTCTCATGATACTGACACTTCTATTATACACCATACATTAACCCACACTACTAAAGGTAAGATTTCATTACTTTCGTGTTCCGAAACCTAAATATATGCCCCTGCAACAAATTTAAAATAGATAGGTGCTGAAAACTGACGGTACTGTAGACATTATAGACTAAAATTCATGTAGTTATCATGAACTTACAGGGAAAAAGGCAAAAATCCGAAATCTTCTCCCTCCTGGTAATGGAACTTTCCACTTGGATAATATCATTGAGAAAATGATGACGAGCGCTATAGTGCTACAAAAAAACAAAAATTCAACAATGAATTCATCTGCGTGAGGAGAATGAAATTATCATGTAAATGCTGAATGTTCTCATCAAAGCGTCAAGGACAAGAACGGGGTCAATTTATAGCAAGGGGCGTTAAAGTTGTATCAGCATCGTATGTCTTTCACATTGTGAGTGGACTGACTAACAACCCCAATGGGTGTTTCAGTTTTACTTAAGGGCTATGTGTGCCTGAAGAGTGTTGAAGAAAATAAAATGAAAGAAACGACTAAAATGTCAGTTTTCTGATAAGAATTTTTTTCAGTTTCAGTGAAAAGAATTATTCTCAATGCAAATATCTAGCCTAATAGCAGTCTGTTATGTCTTTAAATTTTTCACACGTTACAAAATTTAACATTAAAAGTTATTTTTTGCACGAAAGATACTAACGATGAATGCCCTGGATAGTTTTTAACACTAAACTGACACTTTTTGCTTGCTTGTTTCTTGCCAAAGGGAAAAGGGAAGTGCAGTCATGATGAATGGTGAGTATGTATATCCGCTTATATATGTATATGACGCTTAGCTTGTATAGACCTTATGCATATGATGTCATAGAATAAGAAGTGCGCCCCCGAAGGTAAGCGCGTATAGTATTACAACTTAAACCAACACAAACAAAAAAAGATAAGAGATATTTTTATGACTTGAAATTAAGAGATCTTTTTCAATGTTTCCAAGATTGAGAACAGTTTCGTTATTGTCTAAAACGAAATTAAACACTAAGAACGTATGTCAACTCACGGTAACGAAATACACCAATGCGCTCCGACAAAGTTGGATGCTAGTGGAAATACACCAAATCCGATCATAATCAGAGTAACAGCAATTGTGATTGGACCAATAAATTTTAAAAGAATTCCAACCAGTCCAGTGACACCAATTAAAATTTGGATCAATGCTGACACCAAAACAGCCCCCTGAAGCTGAAAGAATATAAAATAAGTACAAATTAATATAAACTGCGCAAACTCAATGTACAAACCATGGCGTTCGGGGATCTGGGATAGCCTTCTTAGGTCAATATCTTCCCAAGCTGCCAAGGTGAACTAAGCCTGCCTGTCTATCATTTGTTTTTATTTGTACTTGTTTTACCGTTAAGTTTGAAAAATGCTGTAATTTTTCACTTTCCATTTTGCGCAGAGGAAGGACACAGGAGTGTCCGAAATATACGCTGTTTTTATCGTATCTTTGCTGTTATTATGTCATCTTTGGAATTTGTTTTATTGATTCATATATATATATATATATATATATATATATAAATATATATATATATATATATATATATATATATATATATATATATAAAGGTCTTATATAGAAGCGTATATATGTGTGTGTGTTATGGTATGCCCTAATATAACATTACATGTCTCAACAATAAAACCTAAGACAGGACGTCTTCTGGCAATGCAGCTTAAGAGGTTTCAGACGGGGTATGAAATGTGAGTATTTGTGGACACATTCATCCATGAGTGGTAGCAAGGTATAGTCACGAACTTTATCAAATAGATAAATGACTGGGGTTCACGATCGTGCCTCCAATAATTTAACGCTGTATCCTAATATGGGGAGAAAGGTATGGAGGAGTCTATTTACACCTCTGGGGACAAAGCATCAGTTGCTGCCAGCTGTTGGGTAATTATTAACTGTAAATAGTTAAGGTTTACTGTACGCAGACTTCAATTCAGGATTATACAAAGGTGACTCATGTTGTACGAGGCTAACCTGAATTTGTTAGAATACAAAGACTAACACCTTGAAACAAGTGTATACGAGTCTCTCCTTCAGGAACTATTAAAATTTGAAACTTTTTCAAGTGATTTTCAGAATAAAGTAGGCTACACAATGATAAGTATAGTTGAAAGTCATTATGAAATAAATTTATACCATTTTTGTTACCTTCTACAAGTCAGTGATGTATATAAGCACTATTTGAACATAACATCACCGCTTTTTGTGAATGAACTTACATGAAATGTACCAGGATTTTATGGTATCACGTCCTATAAATGAAGTTTCTTGTGGTAATGGATTTATTTATGTTTTTGTCTTATGTCTCTCATACTGCTATACTCATTAATGATCATTCTCAATATAAAACAGAAGACTGAAGTCAATTAAATTGCGGTGTAAGGCAATATCTGATAACTGCAAGAGTATTTGATACCACATCTGAATACTTTTGGCAGGTTTAACACGTGAAACATCAACTTTTGGAATTAAAAAAATCACGTCGCGTGTCAAGGCGTCACTTAATTTTACTTATCACATGCAACAGCCCACATTAGTAGAATCTCGCTCATCACGATCCTCATATTTTAAATGACACAGTCCCTACAGAGTAAATCTAAGCAAGTTGTAGTATAATCACATCAAACACAGAAAAAGATGAAGATTCAATTATCATTTGGTGTTGTTTTCAAAATAAAATTACTACGGTTTTGACACAGGATTCAATAGGCTGTATAAATAGTTTACATATTGTTAGTGTTGCATCTTCTTTCAGTGGAAGTCACTAACTGATTAGACGGTTAATCCACCATGAAGATAGCATTACACGCAAGACCTGTTTTGGGGGCCCCTCTTGAGCTGTTTGAATCTCCCTTAAACAAAAGTGCCAGGGACCGCCCGTTCTTGAGCTGAATTTTTGTGACAGGTAATGTTACAAAAGTTCCCACACAGCATCAATTTCAGATTTGTTTACCAAAGTATAAGTGAGGCAATCGGATGGCTATTCCATGTATGAAAAGTACCATCAATTTGAAATATCTAAAAGGACTATTTTTGGACCCTAGCAAATCAATCATTGAGGTGTTTCCGTGGCTATGCCGTCTACTTTTTACACATCTGTGGTCAAAATTTATCAGCTAAAATATGAGGGCCCGTGGACACTTCAAATAGGACCCAGGTGAACCCAAAGTGTGAAACAATGTCTCCCTGAATTGAAAAATTAAGTTTTTGAAGGCCAATATTTTCAAATATACCATAGCTACTACAGTTGAGATGAAAGATTTAATTTATTTGACTAGGTTTGACTTATCATACAATTTTTCAGTATTGTATCTTGATCCGATTGAAAGTTATTAGACTGCTACTAATATGCACTGGATCTGTTTTAAGCCCGTTTGGCCATTGGATTACCTAATGCCAGAAGCCGTCCTGCCTAAGGTTATACTTTTTGACAGACAATGTAAGGGAATATTGTGGCATGAATTTCAGCTTTCTTCTCCAAAGTTTAGGTTAGAGAATGGAAGGAATTTCCATTGTCCTATTTTGAAGTATCATAAACAGCCTTTGAAGTGACAAAGTTCAGCCATTTGATGTCATTCTCTGACCATATCTATCACCAAAAATAGCCCTTATGTTAAAAAATACCGCCCCATGAAAGAGAAATGCTAAAACGAAATGGTACCCCTTCCAGTACAACAGCTCAAAAAGTGAAAGTACATTGACCCAAGAATGACGTCAGCTCCGGAACTCAACTTCACAGTGTGTGTATGTACAATGCACTTCCCTTGTAATGTTCTCATCACGTCAATATCGATTATGTACAGAAACTTGCCCTAATTCGCCTATTTTTGACTGAGATAATACACGAATGATGACAAAGGGCCACATGAAGAGCCAGTCTGTGGAATTTAGCCCAACTATCTCAAGTCGCTGGCCTAAGAACAAGAAAAAGTCTGACAGTGTGAGGAAGACGGCGAACGAGTAGTTCAGAGAGACTCCATACTTCTAGTAACGTTTTGCTCACAGATTGTGTAGCTTGAGTCCGTTACTGGCCATATAATTTCGTAAAAACGTATCTGAAGAATGTGCCAGCATCAAGCAAAAAATATATATAACATAAAAATTTGAAATTCTTACTACCCAAAAAGGGATGTTCGTCACTACTCGCTCGAGCTTACATCCAGACCCTGTACATAGAAGACATACACTGAATCTTGCTATCCCGTTCGCAATGGCGTCCGATTGCCCCCAGTTTTTCAAGAATTGGTATTGAAATGGGATTTTAAAACTCTGAAATGCTCGTAAGCATAGAAGCGCAAGTTAAGGCAGCAAACGGAAGCCATTTTCTCTCTTCTTCGTCCGTATTTCTAAGTTATATTTTAAGCCCATCAGTTTGACTTTGCAGACTACTTAGCTGAACTTCAATTAGACAGCGACCCTTTGCAAAGAAAAAGAAAACATTTAACTCACGCTTAAATCAGATTGTTGGGTAAGATGGCTGATTTATCTCCCAATATTCCTTTGAAATGCTTCCTTTCCAAGTTGTCACAAACGTTAGTTTGAAAATCGAACAATGGATCTCGTACTAGACTTTGAAATGCTTGAAGCTCAAATAGTAACTTTATGTCAACTTCTGAGAAAAATACTCAATACTTCCTTAGACAACCAAAATTTTGGTCTCCCTTCACACTAAAATTGCCTCTGTTTTATGTTCCGTTAACTTTCTGCGGTCCCGTTTTCCCGTTTGTACGAAGTATAACCGAAGTTGTTTGCCACTATGTAGAATAGTACAGTTGTATATGGGCCTGTGTATTCGGGGAGTTGCCAGCCTGGCAACTCCCTGAGTGAACGAAACACTACTTCTCACCCCAATAATAATAACGGTTACGTAACACTGGAGGAGAAATGGATGCAATTACGTATCCCCGGGGGATATTGTTCTGTGTGTATAACCTTTTACCAGGGAACTTGCATTTGCTTGTATACCAGACTGCCAGAGATCGAGTCCGTGGGAACTCTCTGCTTGTATGAAACCAGATGATTCAATGAAGATTGTCTTGTGAGGCAAACGAAGGTTTCTTAGAGATATAACTTTGATGATTACATCAATGATTTTCTTTGTAAGCTATGCATCATCTTTATAAAGTTTCTGATAAATACATATCGTGGAAAATTCCGTAATATCAACAGTACAAGGTATGTTCAAAGCGCATTACTTACACACACTCCGAAGTTGAGTTCCGGAGCTAACGTCATTCTTGGTCAATGTACTTTCACTTTTTGAGCTGTTGTGTTGGAAGGGGTTCCATTTCGTTTTAGCATTTCTCTTTCATGGGCGGTATTTTTTAACATAAGGGCTATTTTTGGTGATAGATATGGTCAGATAGGCTCTTTAAAGTACTGTTTTTGGACCATCACTAATTAATAAGGATTCCTTAACTTATAATCAGGTTCAACGTCCTACCAAAGTGTACCAAAGATAAGACCATTTTGCAGCATCTAAGCCACCTCACATAGAGTAAAACTTCTCAAGATGAGAGGTACCGTACCCTTCATTGAAGAGTACCTCTTGCCTTATGTCAAGCCAAACATAGGAAAAGAATACTAAATACAGACACCTTCTATAAGTATAATCAGTTCAAAGTTTTTCCAAAGATAGAATCACACCTTAGCCAGGCCTTACATGTCACCCCTCCCCTTAGCACCCTCCCTATTTATTGTTTCAATGATCCCCGAGTTGTCACCTGATAACGATAAGTATAAGAGCTTTAATTATTGCTTTTGTGTAATGGTCTCCTGTTATGACCTACCGAATTTAAAGACAGACAGTCATCACCCCAAAGTATATTTTTAGTGTATGTATATCAAAATTCTCAGTTGGTGACTGCTCTTTGATTGACATCAAAGTTTGAAAATTTGAAAGATGCAGAGTAGCTCACATTCCACACAAGGCAGAGAGAGTACTTTTATTACATTTTATAGCCTTGTATGCTCACCAGGACATGGCCTTAAGCAATAAAACAGGTTTATTCTTGCACAAGGAAGACCTCATACAGTTATGGGAGGAGCTAGAAGATGCATAGTTGGGAGAATTGGAACTGTCTGGGATCATGAAAATTCCCCTTTAATGGAGGTGACCATAAAACGAAGTCTTTTATTACTATATTATTCCCAGGAATTTTGAAGCATTACAAATTATATATATATATATATATATATATATATATATATATATATATATAAAGATAATAATAAGTGGAACACACCACAAAGATGACAATACGAGAGCACATGCAATTACGTATCCCCGGGGGATATTGTTCTGTGTGTATAACCTTTTTACCACCTTTACATATATATATATATATATATATATATATATATATATATATATATATTTAACTAAATTGTCACTTTATGCGACATATCGGGTGAAAAAATGGTACTTTTAGGCGACATTGACATTAGATGTACATAAATGTTTACAACGTTATAACAACCATTCCCTGCATGTTATTTCAAAAGTTTTGAAATATGTAAAAGTATCCTAGCGCCCTCTGTTTGGGGTTACTATAGGTAAGTTGCACTAGAATCCCATTATGTATTAATTTACTGTTGAAATTTGGGGGTGTATATCATGCATGTAAAAAATTGGTATGTTAGGTGTACACACCCTTATTGCGCAATACAAATTTATTTCTCTTTTATTTAATAAAACGTTGTGCGTACGTCACACAGATAATGGGACATATATTCAACTTGAGGGCGTTCCTGAAGATCATTAAGGTATTTTTTGTCTAATTTTTACTTGCATGAATATGCAAATATATTTAATTAACTGGTTGTCGCCCAAAGTAACCATTTTATACCGTGTCGCCCAAAGTGACCATTTAGGGTTATATATATATATATATATATATAGGCGATGATAAATAGTGTGGTACACCGGGATGACATAATAAGAGCACGATACATATATGTATACAGGTATATACGTGTATATTTCAGGCACGCCTGTGCCCTTCTTCAGCACAAATAATGAAGTGAAGTGGCTATATACAATGGAAAAGTATACATGTAGTACAGTGAACTTAAAGTAAAAAGCCCAGACGGTCACGCTTCACCACGAATGGCAAAGGAAAAATCACTGAGTGCACCTAAATCCAAGTTTAATCCTTTGTTGTAGGTGTTAAGCTTGATAATCCACTTACTCTCGGACCTAAGTCTATTGTTGAGCGTGCGGTAATTCGAGCCTAACAGGACACACTTGAGATTGGATAAGTTATGATTGTGTTCACTGAAATGCTTGGCAACTGGAAAACTAATAGCTTTATCTTTGACTGTCTTTTTATGATTATTAAATCTAAGTCTGAATTTCGAACCAGTCTGACCAACATAATTACCATTTTCACATTTATTACAGCAAATCAAGTATACGACATTAGGGGTATCACAATTGAAATGACCGGGCTGGATGCGGCATTTGGTACCAGGAGGGGTGAAACAAGGGTCAGTAATTAAAAAATTACATACCTGACATCTAGGTTTGCCGCATTTCTGATTGCCAGTACCAGGCATCACGGGGAGTCTGGAGGAAGTGAGCAGGGATTTTAGGTTTGGAGGTTGCCTACGGGACATGAGAGGGGGGTCCTTAAACAGGTCTTGAATGGAAGTGTCGGACTTGAGAATGTCAAAATCTTGACGTAACACTTTGAGTAGCTTATTTGTTCTACTGGCATAATCCAAAACCAAAGGGATACGAGAATTACTGGCTTTTGGTTTCTCAAGCAAGAGATTGTCACGGCGTAGAGCCGAGGCTTTATGAATACCCTTTTTAATAATGGAAATAGGATACCCATTAGAACGGAAATGACCGGCAAGGTTGGCGATGTGTTTTTCATACTCGGAGTTGGAAGAACAAATACGCTTAATTCTGATACATTGGGAGTAGACGATGGCCCTCTTGAGGCTGTAGGGGTGGGAACTCTCAAAATTAAGGTAAGTATGGGTATCAGTCGGTTTGCAGTAAAGCGTGGTGACAAAAGTATTGTTGTGCATTCCAACTAGTACATCCAAAAAGGGGATTTCTGTATCGGAGAACTCCAGGGTGAACTTTATGGTTGGATGGGTTTCGTTACAAGCAGTAAAGAAAGAACGCAGGGCGTTCTCTCCATGCGACCAAGTAAAGAAAATGTCGTCAATGTATCGACAATAATTAGAAGGCTTCAAAGGGCTGTTGGAAAGAATTCTTTCCTCTAAATCAGCCATGAATATAATGGCGTAACTAGGCGCCATTCTACTACCCATAGCTGTACCACTCGTTTGTAAATAATGTTGTTTATTGAAAACAAAGTGATTATGGGTAAGAACAAACTCTACAATGCAAGCAAATTCTTCAATAAACAGTGTGGAAAAATTATTTTTAGCCAATAATTTTTTGCTAGCCAACACTCCTTCCTTGTGAGGAATATTGGAATAGAGGGAGCTCACATCCATAGTAACTAGAAGGGAATCTGGGGGACAGCGCTCAATGGTTTGGAGTTTCCTGAGGAAATGCGAAGTATCTTTTACGTAACTCTCTAGGGAGGGCAATAATGGATTGAGAATACTATCAATATAACCAGATATGTGTTTGGTGAGGGTACCTATACAGGAGACGATGGGTCTACCAGGAGGGAAAATGTCGAGGGATTTGGCTAATTCAAACAATCTAGGGGTGCTGAGATTTTGAACCTGCAAATCAGGTGAGATATTGAGGGAAGTGTCAGAGGAGGACATTTTGGTTTCAACTAGTTTAGGCACCTTATGCACCTTGGGTAGCGTGTAAAAAACACCCGGCTTATGGGCCTCGGGGATACGTAACCTAACCTGCTCAAGTACTTCGGATGAGAATGTACTTATCAAGTTATTAAGTTCCACCTCGTAAGTTAAACTGGGATCGGCTGGCAGCTTTATATATATATATATATATATAATATATATATATATATATATATATATATTATATATATATATATATATATATATATATATATATATATATATATATATATATATATATATATATAATCTAACTTTTGTATAGGCATCGTAGGAAACAAAGTTGTGAACGTTCTAAGTTTCAAGATGTTGGATCTCCACGATCTCTTAACTAATTTCAGTACGTCCTGAGATTAATTGTAAGTTTCTAAGGAGGGTATACGAACCTCTCTAATCCTGCTATAAGCCTCTTCTTTCAGCATATGTCTTTCTTCTTGAGTAGAGTTAGCTGCAGAACAGGAACGTATATAAGAACAATAAACTGATGTCATGTTTTATGAGTTAGTTACCTGTTTATGCATTGTTTGCCTGTGAAATAAAATGGTTGCCTGCGTAAGACATTGGTTGATTGGCAACTGAGTTGGCTGCCTGCCTAATGAATCGGTTGCCTACCTAATATACGATAATTTCTGCTAGGAAAAATTGTTGCCCGGCTTGAAATTGGTTTGTTTATCTGCAGAACAAATGATTACCCACATGTAGTATCTCACAGTAAAAAATAAGGATTGAGCAGATATCTCCTTGTTGATAGGGACTATAGATAGCGTAGCCTATCGGTGAAAATGCTACGAGAATGTGAATGCGGTAACAGAAAGGGGAAGACTTAAGTATAAATCTATCAATACGATTAGGAAATGTTGTGATCAAGATAAAGTTTAGTGAGCATTTTACAGTGACTGCCTTCTCTCTCCTCTCGCCAAGAAGAAATTCGCTTGTCCATGATTTCGTGCAGTTTAAGACTGAGCAATGTTCGCTCTTGTTTCTGCATCATTCTCTGAGACGTCACATGAGACAACTTTAGAGAAAAAATACTTTCTGCATGTTTCAAGGTAAGCTTTAGACATGCAGCTTTCCCGATTCCTCTTTCGGGTAGCACACCTTTAATTTAAGGGAACTTTCCGCATATGTTATTACTCCCTGAACTTAGCATCCGTAAAATTTTACGGGCACATTTGTATTTTGCTGAAGACTGAAGTTATGTGTTCTTTTTGTGATGTGGATGTGGTAGGAAAGGAACTGAAAAGCTTATTATGCAAAATAAAAAAAACAATTGAAGGTATTTCAGGCACATTTTGCATAATATGCTTTCGAAATGCACAATGGCATTTTGAATGAAGTGGAAAAGACAGGAACCACTAACCTATTACACAATCTCAGTTAGATCAAAATTTTAACAGTCACACAAAGGTACAAAATTTGAAAGCAGTGAGAAAGGCTTAGTTGTGTGCTTTCATATGAGAGGTAGCTTGTACCCAGTGAGAACTTCTACATGGGTACTGAGGCCACCAAACAGACCAAGTTTAGTGTGTCAGCCAATGAAGGAATAACTAGTGGTGTGCTACAGAGTTTGGGTGTGCCCATTTGTTCATATAAAACATTACTTTGGGTTGGAGACTCCACATCAACCCCATATACAAGTATGGTTTTCCAAAACACAACGCTCAGACACACACTTGTGGGCAAGAACCTTGGCAAGAGATTTCGAAACTGTTATTTCATAGCCAGCCAGGCAGACGAATTGTAAAATAAATGGAGCAGTACTGTCTGATAGTTCAAATGCCATTCGCCACATCGTTTTGTGTATGTAGGGAGGTAAAAATAACACCTCGTCAGGGTACATGATGAGCAAGATCAGTAGTTCAGGACGTGACAAGCTTCATACTAACTTTATGATGTGACGGTACATTTGCACGTTGAACTTAAAAAAAGAAAATAAATACACATGCTTATGGGATAATATACGGGACGAAAGTGTTGACATCTTAAAAGGTTCAAGTTAAAATATATTGAAAAAGGGATGGGCGAAGTTACATGTCTAAGGTACCTGAACGGCCATACATATATGTAGTAGGCAATACAAGTTTCGAAAAGTTGTAGTTTTAATAGAAAAAACTTCTTTCAAATTATGTGGGTACCAGCACATGTTTTACAACTTGCTTACCAGGTGGTTAAAACTGTGTAGCTAGGTTTTTTATAACCAAACAACCAACATGTAAAATTTCCTACCCTATACGTTTTATTGCAATAATTTAAATACAAAAGTAGTCCAAAACTTCAAATTTGGCAGTAGTTTATTCAATTTTGGAAGTCATTCATTGAAAAAATCAAAATATTATGTTATGATAACAGAAAGGAGAATTCTAGAGTTCTTCTAAAGGATCAAATTAATGAAATTACAAATGAAAGAAGTATTTTAAGCATCAGTCGACCAAAACCCGCCCATTATATTTTAGAGTACCCTATGAGGAGAATTCATCATACACATAAGTATTCCCTTGAAGGGACCGTGTATGCGGAAAATAATTCACAGTGCCTAGATTCGTATTTTCTCAAACAATGGGTGTTTATTGAATCGGCGCTGTCTAAATTTTCACAAAAATTTAAAAACAAAAGAGTCAAGCAAAAGTCTTTTTGGTCTTACTGCCGAAACTTTGTCACATTGGCAAAATTAAAGTCGGCACTTGGCGCAAGCCAGAATACTGAACTATCATAAAGTGTGATCACCAATTACCAGAGGTTCATGATTGAAGTACCTTTTCAGGAACCCTCCCCTCCCCCACCCCCTTTATTTGGAATTTTGAAAAAAATAACTTTAGTGCGGGCATTGCATCACCCTAAACATATTCAGAACCCCGAGTATCTCCCTTCACAATTGGTGTCTATACTCTGAAAGGCATTAATTCAAAGTAGTCTCACTCTGATTTTTCAATGAAATTGTGTGCAGATTAGTGAAATATGCATGTATCTAGAGTGGTCTATTGCATTGGCAAATAAGAATACAGTAGCATGAAAATCACACATGGCTGGTTTACTCTACAGGATGTTAGTAACTCAGTAAAGGCTCCTGTAGCTTTTGTCTAGAAGGTGCAGTAGACAGATATTTATTTTTCATATAAATTGGAGGAGGGGCTAGAAGTACACAGAGCTGGGAGAATTTTAATTTTCTGGGACGAGATGATTAGACTTTCAAAGTAATTTAAGAACAAAGCATTCCTTACATTACAAAAAAAAACAAATACTCAAGAAATACGTTTAATAATTAATTACACCATTCTTACACCCTAAAAGTAAATAGAACGCGAGAGTTTTGGTATTTTCCCCCTCCCCAACCCAGGGCACTTCTCTAGAATCCACTGGAGTAAACTGCTTAAGCCACTCGTCCCCAAAAGCGAACTTTATATTCTTGACTTAGGTGGAGCCCTGATTATTCATTGATTTTTACCTGTTATTGCAGCCGGACAATCTCCCTTGACTTGCAGCATTGACAACGCAGGCACTATAAAAGCTGCACTTGGGCCTTGAATGATCGGCAACCTATTCACCGTGAAAGAAAGAATATTAAAGAAAGTCAGTTGAAATAACATCTGCGTGATATCAACACATACACGGTAAAATATTGAATAATGCATTAGCCACACAAGGGCATGAAACCAGCTGCACTAATATCCAAAATCGTTGCATTGAAGACTGGAACTTCTGGCCGAATTTTAAACAGCAATACCATTTGACCAATGGGCAAACTTTTTTTGTAAAAACATTTCTAATACAAAACATCACTGAACACTAGAACTGCTCAAGTTTGTGGGTTACTTTATAAAATATAAAAATATGAAGAAAAGTTCAAAACTTGGCGAAAACCTCATTAATGGAAAAGGAATTAGGTCTTTAATCCCAAAAAGTGTGTTGTAATGCTTTGAAATTTTAGAAAGCTTCCCCAAACATGCATTTTACTGTCCATATTTATTGAACTTTAAGAAACCCAGGCTTCATATCAAGCTGAAAATTCAGCCACTGTCTTGTACACATTCATACTTCAAAATGTTTCAATTAAGCACTGTAATCTTGCTGTCAGTGTCAGTGCTCGTTGATTTTGGATTATCTGACTGTCTTCTATTTCTGTCTTACTTCTTCATTTATCACGGGTGGGAAAGAGGAGGGCCTCGACGGGGTTCTATGTGGGGGTGTTCCTTTGCTTTTGCAGTTAGGTTTTGCCGTGGCCTGTGCATGTTGACCATTTCTTAACCTTCGTTGTATTGTCTTGTTACTGTTGTTTACTAGGTACCGAGAAAATATCCGAAGCCCAGTGAGGTTTCTGTGCACTTCCTTTAGTCTCATGTACGAAACATTCTGAGTATATCATTTTTGTTATGGTTATTCTTATGTGTTTATATGTGATATGATAAAATAACCGAAACGGAACTAGTGGCAGATTTGTTTTCCAAAAGACAGGTATATGCCCACTACACGTCTGACATATATAAGCATCTACACATCTGGACTTTCAGTGTCAGTATCAACCATAAAACGAATGTACTAAACATTGCAGCTCTTACCAAATAAATTCTTGAGTAACAAAGTGCCCATTATTTTTAAGATAAATTCCGCCAAGTCGCACCTTATTTTTTCGTCATATTGTCTCCGTTTAAAGGTAATGTGCAGAGCCTTGTCAATGTATGATTGCAAGTTGACACGAAAAAGCTTGACTCCCAGCAGAAGCGTGTATTCTTACACCGCAGATGTGAGGGTATGAATAGATTTGGACTGCAACAGCAATATCATGCATAGCCGTAGGGAGCGAGGCAGGGGCTAAATCCCCCTCCCCGTCAAAAATAAGGTGGAGTGGAAGTTTCCTCCCCTCCATCCAAGGACGAAAACCCCTTATTCGTTACCTCTGGGCAAAATGTCAACAATTTGCAGTAATTTTTCTTACAATTTGCCCAAATTTATGGCACCGAATTGCATCTAAGGACCCTCAAATGTTCATAAATTTCCCAAAGGGGAGGGGAAGAGATAATTGCAATAATGGCTAATAGACTGCACGAAAACGAAACGGAGGGATGCTGGGCGAGCCTAAAACAACAATTTCGTAACACAAGGTCGAAATTTCACTACTAGTATTGACAATGCTACAATCTTGGACAGTACTGTTGGAACACCTCCCACCATTGTACCATGTACAATACGATGTCGTACGTGATTGACGAAATCCTCGTCCCTCAGTGCAATGTTGTGCAAGATTTACGAAAACCCCGTCCCCCAGTAAAATGTTGTGTTCAAACGAAAGCAGTGCATCAATTGACATTATTATCTCCAACATTGTGCGGGGGAGCGGGGGTGCAGGGGTGTTTCAACGAGTTTTGTCCAAGACTAGCGTTTTGATGCTGTTCACATCAACGCCCAGAACAAGCGTGTGGGACTACTTTCGATTGGTACTGCGGTACTTTTGCCCAAAACTTTAATACATGATTGCCCGAAAGTAGAACATATTTTGTCCAAAATAGCCAATTTTATCAACGAATGGGGACTGCATCCCCCTGGCCTTCTTCCCGCCACATACGCCTATGACGCACAGGTCATTACTTTTACAATTTTGTCTACCGTAGACCTTTTCGTCGTTGTTGAAAAGAAAGTACCATGAGGTTATTTTGTTCAGCTAACGTACGCCTGGTTACTAACTATGAAAGCATTAATCTTTGATATTGTGCAGCACAGGCCTAGTTCACTTCAAATAAATGCTAGGTAGGTTACTGTATTGGCAAAGAGAACTTAACACCCAAAAGAATTACAACTCCAGGATGGGAAGCCTAGGTATATTTGCGTCTGATTTTCCAAAAGCTGTAATTGGTATCAAAAAGAGAGCTTGTTCCACTTCCCCCTTCCCTGAAAAAGGCACCGACAGAACCCGCCCTTTACCTCGGAACTCCTGGTGCTACGAATATTTTCTTTTTCACCCTTCACACAAGTTTCATACATTTTGAGTAGGGAATTATCTTCATTATACTCGTTCTGTTTCAAACATCTGCAGCGTAACTTCTAATGGTGACTTATTGTTAAACCTACAGAGGAATTACCTGCTTCCAAAGATTATTTGGAGAAGTGTGCTGATTCCAGATACGAAAAAGGCCGTAGCTATGAGCTGGGTCAATAATGCCGGGTCTTTGTCGAAGCAAAGATTTCTTGATAATAGGAATGGTATCACGAGGCATCCATTAAAGTTGGCTGAGAAGTGCTGCAAAGTAGGAATTTGGAAAACATAATATTGATCTAGCAGGAATTTGGAAAACATTCAGTTGACAAATCGGTAAAGTTAAAGTGTACCTCAAGTCTAAATTTACAAGAATATACATATCAGAGGTTGTAAAATTAACCTTGTTCTCTCAAACTCCCATTGTCATAGCTTATTCCATGCTGAGATATAAAATATTGAAATTTATTCAGTCAATTTTAAATAGTCCATTGCGCAATAATTTGTGACGTCCTTTTTGTGCAACTCACATTAACTGCTTTTGTTTCCTTCCGAAATTAAAATGTTTAGATGACCTTAAAAAACATCTATTTGTGCATAGCATGTTTTACGGAGAGGTTTTGTATAGTCAAGTCACCCTGTAACAGTAAGAAAGTGATAACATTTGGGCACATGGTGCAGTGGCTTTCGAAAAATCAAAGAAAACAAAGATTGTAATTTGAGTAGTACAAGAATAACATCATAAATAATTGCCCAATCTACCATTGTACACTGAGTGGATTAACTTCAATACTTCACAACTTAGCTCAGAAATATCCTGTGAAGATGGGAGTTGACCATTTGGATTTATTTTTCAAGCTTTGTAATGTGACCAAACGGTTGTTTGAAAATATGGGATAAGGATATATAAACAGCCTCCAATACTGCTTTTTAATTATGAATTGATAAAATCCAATAAGTTTGCGTAATACATTGGATAAAACAGCGAGTGTCCTGATTTAAGAATATCTGACTATAACAGTTAGGGACGCAAAATGTTTATCTTGAGGTGAACTCTACACCTTGCCCTCTATGCAATGTTTGGACACTAGAAGAAAGTGTTAGTGCAAACTGCTTCATTGTCAAAGCATCATGGATCCTTTGCAATTAATGACATCAAGAGTTATTTTACTGCCTATCATCCATACAAATCTGTTATTATTTCCTGTTGAACTGTCAGCAATTAAGATGTCGCTTTCTGCCGCATGATCAACAAAACATAACTTACATTGAAACTGGCAGAAGTCAATGGAGATGTATTATGTACCAGTGTTTGTAATGCTTGAGGACTGCTATTTTAAACTGAACGTTGTTTGTTTTTTTAATTTTTTAGTATTTTTGTTTTAGTCCGTATATCCAGGGGCCAGTCTCACTCAAACTGTCCTCACAAAAAAGTCTCCAAAAGTCTAATTGAAAATGTGTGTACAAGGAAAGGTTAGTTCGAATAGGGAGTGTTTTTAGGATAACATATGCCAGATGAAATTTTGAAAGAGGATAATAACTTGACCTGTACTACTTCATGCGCAGGCACATCTATGAACCGGTAAAGTCGTGTTGTTTCGTCTACCCAACTTGTGAAAAGCATAGATGGTGACGTACTCACATAATCTACCACTCAATGAACTCAAGCAGAAGAGTTCATCCTGGCAGCAACTTCATGCTCATGACCTAGTACCCAGGGGAGCGGACATCGTTTGCTCGGCCCCTCTTTCAGGCTTTCCAACCGCCATATGCCGTACAGCCTGCTACGTAGCCAAAGGGGAAAGTAGACTCAAATGGAGCCACAGCGGTCGTTCATTTGCATTGAGCTTGTATGCACAGGTTTGAGGGGCTGTGTGGAAATCCCCCACATTTTGAAAACCCACCCCTCACATAAATTAGCTTAAGCCAAGATTTCAGTGAAAGATCCTAATGATGGATCCGCAGAGTTGTTCGCCCAAACATAAAGTTGTCCCCTCCAAATCTGAGAATCTGACTAACCGTCTGACTTGCACTCACCTATGTAGCATACCACTATATCAAGATATTTCCTACGGGCCAAATATTCCTGACAAATGCGTTCCCTTAAAGTATTTTAGGGTACAGTTTTTACCATGTTGCTGAAAAGATAAACTCAATTTCTAAAGTGGATATTGCAGCAAATGAATTGCTCATTGTGCTAAAATGATGGAAACTGAAGATATTTTAGGCATTTTGCTATTATTCTTCAGCTGCAGAAGCCGTCATTCTGAGACTGTAAGTGAAGTGTCGATGGGGACCTATTATAGCTCTCACAGCTCACCTTTCAATGGTGATGTTCCACAGATTTGACAGTACTGCGAAAGGCCTACTCAAGCTTTCATATGAGTAGCAGCAGGTATCTGTTGAGAACTTCTAAGAAGGTCCATGGCACGTCACAGACCAGATTAAGTGTTCAGGTCAATGGTCAAATAATTAGTGGTGAGCTACCTTTAAAAACTCCTCGACTCACCTGTAGCGCCATGATTACAGCGACCAGCCAAGGTGGCCTTTCAGTTATTCCATAAATAAGATTCCCTTTCTCGACTTCATCATCCTCTGCTTTGTCAATAACTTCTATTTCCATGTTATCTACTGCATGGCTTGAGTTAAATGGCTCTTCTGAGATCATTTGTTTTTCAGTGATGGAACTCATATTTCAAGGAAGTAGAAGACGTCAAAGATAGAACACTTGATGGCACTCAGTTTGTTTCTTCTCTCTTCTCTCTAAAAATATTAAATTGTCTAGTAATACGTCTTTCGAGTAGATTGAATATATTCAAAAGTTCATAAAAGTCAGATTTCGGTAAACTAAATGTTATAATAAAAATAACATTTGCAGCTTGTCTAGCTTCCAGGGGTGGAGCCAGGATTTCCCCGACAGGGGGGCCAAGCTCCCCGACGGGGGGGGGGCCAGCAACCCAAAGTCTCAACGAAGGAAATAAAGTGCCAAAACGATGTTAGAAGGAAAATTTTGGCGCGCGAAGCGCGCCGAAAAGTTTGGGCCCTTTCTGGAGAAAATTTGAAAAATTGCCGGCATTTTCCATGGAAAATTTGAAAAAATGGGGCTTTGAAGAAGGAAATTGGAAAATTTGGGGTTTCTATTGAAGAATTTGCCCTAATTTAGACCAAAATTAAGTAAATCGTCGGGGCGACTGGGCGTTGTCGGGGACTACATATTTTATCGTATACACAATAGCTCCCCGACGAAACCGAAAAATTTCCCCGACGGGGGGCCAGCCTTTCCCGACGAGGGGGCCATGGCCCCCCGCTGGCGCCACCCTTGCTAGCTTCAATATTAATCACAAAATAATAACTTACCTCAGAGGTTTTTCTTTGCTCGCGTGACTCAATTGACAATACACAACGGCTGCAATATGCTCCTTTCTCACAAGTTTATCGTGCAAGTAATTCTGATCTTTCCCACTGTGTAACGCAAATTTCAAAGTGGTTAATGACATGAAAACAATAAAAGAGCTGTATTCGTGAATGTATTTTTATATGGTACCACCATATCTTATAATTCGGAATAAACACAAGTTACCATATGCTCCGAATATGTAGTTAAAGGAAATGTCAGGTCATAGGTCATAGGGGTAAAGTGAGTAAACATTGTACGCAACAGCAACGCTTCGGTATGTCATTGCCGTGGTAAATGAAGCCTTGAAGCAAATTGACGACTTCAGCAGAAAATATTGCCGCGGCGAAAAAATGTGGGACACAGGGGCTTACCGGGAATGAAAATTAAAGTTACATTTTCAAGTTTTTACAGAAAATCTTGATTTAAAGCTTTTCGATATGATCGCTATTTACGTACCGAAACTCGGTCTGTAGTGCTGGGACCGAATAGCTAAGCCTTCTCGCTATAGGGCACAACCGAAATTCGAACCATAGGGACAATTAGTGTTACAGGTATAGGGCAAAAACCAGAAAATTCATGATATTTACTACAAATCGGAATCATATCGGAAATTCTTCCAATATGTTCTTCCTTTTCACAAAACTAGTTAGATTATGCAAAAAAAAAAAAAATTACAAAATAACACTACCTAGCTTGAAAATAAGATGAAATTCAGCCACGTCTGAGCGTTCGAAAGTGTTCGTTAGGAAAGATGATTGCACAATAAAATCAACTTGTTAGCCTTGCGCCAGTCATTTCTTTCTCGTGAATATATTATGTGTACTTACATAGTACTTTCAAGACATAAGAAACGACTGGCACAAGGCTAACACGGTGATTTAATTGCGCAATCATCTTTTCTAACGAACACTTCCGAGCGCTCCGACTTGCAGAAAATCACCCTATTTTCACGCTAGGTAGTGTTATTTTGTTATTTTTTTTTTTTTTTTTTTTTTTTTTTTTTTGTACAATCTTGCTAGTTTTGTGTAAAGGTAGAACACATTGTAAGGATTTCTGATATGATTCCTTGAAGTAAATATCTTGAATTTTGGGGTCTTCGTCCTATACCTGTAACACTACTTGTTCCTACGAGAGGAATTTCGGTTGTGCCCTATAAACCGTACACAATTGAGGAAAATCGGTTACAACTTACAAAAATTAATTATGCCAATACTCGAAGAAGCTTTCAATCCCCTCCCTCAGATATCTTACAAATGTGACATCTCAAGATCACCTTAATCAACCAATTGTTTGTTGTTTTACACAAGAAACAAACGGTTTTTAAAAGTCATCGAATCGTAAAACTACCAAGACACAAGCAGTGTGATCATAATACAAACTCAATGGGGACTTCAATGCAAGAACACACACATTTGTATTGACGTTTCTCGAGTTGTGATTGGCTGGTAAGCTACACCCAGTTCCGCGATACATGTTTCGGTCGGTACTTGCATGCTAAAATGCAATTAGGATTCCTCTATATATCACATTCTCTACGTACGTAAGTACGGTGGCTCAATAAGGACATACAAAGAAAAAAAGAGCTCCCTGAAAAGTCGAAATTTTGACTTTCAAAGTCAAAATTTTTACTTTCAAAGTCGAAATTTTGACTTTTAATCTCCAAATTTTGACTTTTAAAGTCGAAATTTTGACTTTCAAAGTCGAAATTTTGACTTTTAATCTCGAAATTTTGACATTTAATCTCATAATTTTGACTTTTAAAGTCGAAATTTTGACTTTCAAAGTCGAAATTTTGACTTTTAAAGTCAAAATTTTGACTTTTAATCTCAAAATTTTGACTTTCAAAGTCGAAATTTTGACTTTTAATCTCAAAATTTTGACTTTCAAAGTCGAAATTTGACTTTTAAAGTCGAAATTTTGACTTTCAAAGTTAAAATTTTGACATTTAATCTCGAAATTTTGACTTTTAAAGTCGAAATTTTGACTTTTAATCTCGAAATTTTGACTTTAAATTGGCGCATTACAGGTGAAACTAGAATTTTAGTTTTACAACTTAATATAGGCAAGAACAAAATAATATCAATAGAAAGGTTCATTTATCGCACCAGTTTACTGCAAGAAGTCAATTGTGATTTGGACGGAGGTTTTCCGGCGTATACCGTATTATATTATTACGGACCGTGCGCAAAGCCACTATATACCAGCCCAGTGTTTCCACTCTTCCCGAAATTACCCGAAGTTTGGGAAATCTGGGTGCTCTTCGGGAAATTTTCGGGAAGGGGGATAATTTCGAGAAATTTCGGGAAATTTGAAAATAACTTATGGCGTATGGAAATGACGTATGTATTGTATAACATGACACCACTTTGCGTCTATACATACTTATACCCAAAATTCTCCAAGGGGAAGGGTAAACATTCCTTTAAACCCCAACCCAGCCCGTATGTTACCAATTCTTTGTCCTCGCATCAAACTAGCAAGTCAAAATTTCGAGATTAAGAGTCAAAATTTCGACTTTAAAAGTCAAAATTTCGACTTTGAAAGTCAAAATTTCGACTTTAAAAGTCAAAATTTCGACTTTAAAAGTCAAAATTTCGAGATTAAAAGTCAAAATTTTGACTTTAAAAGTCAAAATTTTGAGATTAAAAGTCAAAATTTTGACTTTGAAAGTCAAAATTTCGACTTTGAAAGTCAAAATTTCGACTTTGAAAGTCAAAATTTCGACTTTGAAAGTCAAAATTTCGACTTTGAAAGTCAAAATTTCGACTTTGAAAGTCAAAATTTCGACTTTTCAGGGAGCTTTTTTTTTCTCTGTATGTCCCTATTGAGCCACCGTACGTAAGGTATCACCATGCTACAGCAAAAAGTTTTGAATAATCGTATGTGAAGTATGGCTGCTGGTCGAGTTTTGAATAGGCTAAGCCATCACTGGTCCTTGTCTGCACGGTGGCTGTATAGTCGACGGGCGAATAGGCCCCACCTCGTTCACTCGTGATCCCGCAAAATTTTCGGCGTTTACCATTATTGCTAATATTCGTTGACCGTGCCAAGGTAGAGTATATTTCTACAGAAGTAAAACCGTTATACTTCGGCAATTTTTTGTCGTAGCCAATTTCTTATTCGCAAGGGCTGCTCGCAGACTGTGGAGTATTGTATACCTTAGTAACGTGAACTGTGTAAGTTAGTGCAGTGGCAGTATTTGCTTTCAGAGTACCCTTATGACCCTTGACCTGTTAGACATCGCTGTAACTCTGAACTGGCTTATTTGTGTTGAATAATCGCCTTTAGTTTCAGAGATCAGTAAATCGAAACATTTATAGAGAATTACGATTCGCTCTGAATGGGTAGAGTTTGGAATTTTGTTTGCAAGGACCAGGGTGCATTTTACGCACATTATTACTTTTAGTGACGCTCATTTCAGAGCTTTAAGTCACAATACTGTAGCGCGTAGGAGAAGCCCATGCTTTGAAAGGAATTTTACCGCGTCAGACAATATTTTCAATTGTATTGGTCAGTTTTCTCTGGGGTTGCACGTAACGTGCGCAGAAAAAAATCTTCTTAGCATTTTTATGGTATTTGATATTAATGGTTTCTTTTATTAAACAATAGGCTGTTGAAATTCCCATATAAATTCTCTAATCTCGATTCTTTCGCTCATTTTTTACTAAATTATGTTTATTGTTTTTAAGCTCTGGAAAAAGTGGGGGACAAGTGCCCCCTCTCCCCCTCCCCGTATACGGGGAGGGGGACAAGGGGCCTCCCGACTATGATGCTGAACATCCGTTTCTTATAGAAACCAGTAATATTGTCTTCAGATGTAGTCTGGAATTTCTAGTGGTTGAAAACTCTCGCGATTCCAGTCGATTGATATCAGGTCTTTTGTAATGCGAGGTCAAAAATAGGAAAATGAGTCATAACATTGTTTTCGTAAAGTACTTTTCAAGATTGTTTTCCAAGAATTTGATCGGATGTAATTAAATATCTATCCAGCAGAAACAAGGGCGCCATCCTGATCTGGTGAGGTCAGGATCCTGGCAGATCGAAGCGAAATAGGAAGAAATGGGGATGGGAAGACAGGAAAACGAGAGAAAGTGAGAATTTGGGGGAGGTTACACTCTTAAAAAAGATGGGCCAAATTTTGACCAACACTGGGCATCTATTCAGCAACCTAAACAGTTGGTCAAAATTTTGACCAACCAAACTTGGTAAAGTTTGAACCCAATTGTTGGGAGGAAAATTACCCAACTGTTAAGTAAATGAGCATTTCAAAACATGCCTACTCATTGGGCAAGTCTACACAGACACACACACGCGCGCACACACACACACACACACAACAGTAACGTTTTGAATTCTGTTCATTATATAAACTCCTATTCGGGCGTGAAAGAGAATACCCCCAGTATCTGAACTCTCATTGGATAGCCGTTTGGCGATCAATTCGAATTCTCGAGTTGTGTGCTAGTTCGTAGCAGTATTTTAACGATTTTGTGGAAATATAGAGATCGATTTTATGGCCATACATCACATGCGAGTTTTCCTCTTTTGCCGATGTGAAAGATGTTAAAAGGAACAGATTATGGAACCAATGTCTGGTTATGAGAAGAAACATGAAACAAAATCGAGTCAATACACTCTTGTGTTTACAAATAAAATTACTTCAAAATCTAGAATGTCAATGCTCTTCTGTACGTGATAGCGAATACCCCGTTCCGTGATCGATAACTGATGTCAAAACTCACACAAAAGTGTGCTAGTTCGAAGCACTATTTTCACACTTTTTGTGAAACAGAGCCCTATTCTGCGGCCAGACAGATTAATGTCCGAGTATTCATTCTATGCAAACGCCTAATATGTTAAAAGCATTTTTCGGAGTATCAACACGAAGCCCCATAATTAGCAGAAATGCAGAGCCAAATCGAGTTAAGTGTTCGGTTGTTCGCCGCAAAACCTGTAGCGAACGATTTGCCCAACTTTTAAGCAAACACTATGCTAATTAGCAATTAGTTGCTCAAAAAGTGGGTAAATAGAAAATATACCCAACCGTCGAATATAAGCTTGTCACCATTTTAACCAATAGTTTGATAATGCAATAAACGTGCATTGAAGGGGAGTTTTAACCACTATTTGGGCAAACTTAGTTTGACCAACATACAACCAAAATGTTTTACCCAACCAAAAAATCACCCAACTGTTTTTAGAGTGATGTTGCTGGGTAATAAGCCTCCTTCTAGTATAATATGTTGAGAGTAAAAGTATGATTTACTATTGATTACTTTAAAGTGGCTATGCCACGTGTAAATTAACGGTTTAAACCCTTTGGTATCTTTAGGAATACGTTTCCTACAACGAAAATCAACCATTCAGTTTGTTTACAACTTGTTTTTCCGCTCGAAAATTGAGAAAAAATACACCCTCTTCCAGCCTTGAAAAGTTAGTCTTCCCGAAAATTTTCAAAATCTTGTAACGTCATGTGACGTCACTTTAGGAACTGATCGTTGTTTGCCGTGATATCCTTCGGACATTTGATACAGTGTTTGCATTCCATTGTACCGGTTACCAAGGTCGATACAATGTAAAACCTGCGTGAAAAGTTGTAAATTTTGGAATTGTTATCCCTTTTCTCGTGCTTACCAGTTGTTTTAGTCAATTTAATTCATTTCACGCAGGTTTTTCGTCTTGGTGGTGTCATGGTAAGTAGCTGCATGTACAAACATTCACAACGCAACAGCATAGGTACAGCATGGAAGTACTCACTTCCATGCGTACAGTACACAGCATACCTGATACTACACAATGTATCACCAGCACTGTTTCGAAGTAGGTACCATGTGAAATCAAATTTAATACTTTCTTTGGATTGGCGGATCTGAGCCAGGGAGTTGCCCTCTAATGGCAACTCCCTGATCGGACAGGAATGTTGGAATGTCGGTAAAGTGAGTTTTCTTGGATTTGAAATCAGAAAGGCGAAGGCGATACTGAACAAGACGTCAGTGGTGCAGATGGGGTGAGTAATTCGTTACGGCGCATAGGACCGTATCGATTTGAGACTGTTAGGTGAGGTAAAAGTACAACACCACAACAATTCGAGCATGAGAGAAGCATTTGGAGCAATTGAAAGGGACTTTAGCTTGGAAAGTTTTATGTAGGCAGTCAAAATATGAACTTTAGGTTACTTTCGTGCAAGTGTCAGTGGAAATCGTGGAACTAGCCTATGATCGAGTGTGCACAGTGTTTCACTGGCTGCTGCCAGTCCACTCACTGTACGTATTACTGCAGACCGAACCGAACAGTACACTGTCGAGTTTTTTCGTTATTCGATTATGAATCAAGAGTATTTGTAATTATTCGTAATAGCCTACTGCAGCCCCAAAATATAACAGACCGACACCACTCTCCAAACAGACAGAATAAAGTTCAAATTCAAGACATGCCGCGAATTACAATCATTACTATCTCTTACGTACGTATAGGCTATGTTGTACGCCAGGTTCGGTATACGGAGGCTGGTGTTCCTAAAATGACGTCATCATTTTGTTGGCTTGAAATCTCATTTCCAACAGTCTATTTTTTGGTGCAATTTTTTGAAACATTAATTTCTTTTTAATGCTCAAGGCTGTAAGGGTGATGAAAACAATTTTGGAAAGATCTTTTTGTGTACTTTAGGCTAAATTAGTCTCCCGTTATTCCAATTTACGTGTCATGGCCACTTTAAGTTTCCGCATTCCTGATTTTGCGTATCTGAAAGCAAGGATTTGGAGTGAAATTGGTGTGAAACCCGGTGTTTTTAGTCTTCACATAGAAAGCTTTTTATGAATTTGTGTTTTTTGCATATAACATGTAAATAATAATCCAAAGCTAATAGTTCTCTTTAAGATAAAAAAGTATTCATATGGATTACCGTCTCCTGGCCTCCTCCCCCCCCCCCCTTGCAGGCGCGGTTCTAGACCGAGACTTTTGGGGGGGCTTAGCGGGGGCTGGAAACGGAAGAATACAATTTTCTGTCATTATCAATACTGACATTGTGGAATGATGCTAAGGAGGACTCCATCAGTGGCGTACCCAGGATTTCTTTCACGGGGGGGGGGGGACATGCAGTATGTTGTGTGATCGCCGGCCTGGGGGAAGGGTCTAAGGGGAGGGGTGTCCCTCCCCTTTGAAAATTTTTGAAAAATTAGATGTACTTACATGCAATTTGGTGCCACATACGCTACATTTTGAAGCAGAATTTGTGTTAAAAAAATTTACGTCTTTTAGGAACTTAAAAAAAATTGGCATTAGGGAGGGGGCATGGCCCCACTGCGTACGCCACTGATAGTTATAATCATAGGCGTATGGGACTCTTACAGTTTAGGGTCCAGAAAATTTTTTGCCGAACTTCTCAAAAAGTTGCCAGAAATCCGTTGCAGTTCAGGTGCATGAAATAGACCACTAAACCACTACAGGCGCGCGAAGCGCGCGAAAATTTTTGCACATTTTTCGGGCATTCGATCAAAAATTCGGGAACTCAGTAGAAAATTAGGGCAATCTTTTCAATTTTACTTCATCTCTGCCGAAATTTCAATTTGAGTAAGGTATCAAATGTTGTTCATGTCTGGTCTACTGTTACAAAGGCATACTGAACTGGATTTGAGCAATCACTGGATTTGAGACCGACTTTTTGGCGCTCAGAGACCGACTTTTGATTTTCACGCCCCCCCCCCCCACACACACCTGTATTTACGCCCCTGGGACTGGCGTCGAACGTAAGAATGCAGCTGGGTAAGCTAGTAGGCGCCCGCACTGTGTCTACCGTCGTAATACAGTACTAAGGCGAAGCGTGGCTGTCGTACTACATGCAGTCAAAACAACGGTGTACGTACGTGGACGTGAATACAAGAAACGTGATCACATGCCTATCTTGCATGACACATTTGAGAAACTAAATCCACTGGACTAAGATGTGCACAAATGTATTGGACAATTTTGTTTTTCTCAATACAGGCAAATATAGCATGAAGATAACACACAACCTCGGAAATTTTTTGGGGGGCCTTGAGCGAATTTGGGGGGGTTGAGTCCCCAAAGCCCCCCCGTAAAACCGCGCCTGCCCCCTTGACTATACAGGCCTGCTTCGTACATCTGCGCTTTCACTGTGCGTTGGAAGCAATGATGCCAAAGACACTGTACTATAGAGCATGGTTTTATATGGTAACGAATTAAGTACTTAGTACCGTAAATCGAGTTACCAAAGACTAATTTGGTTTGAGATTGGGCTTTTAGTGATTTTCCTGTCTTTAATACTTTTCTTATTCCCTTCAGAAACTCTAGATGAAAATAATATTACACACTGCCAGTTGAGAATGGGTCTTGTTCTGCCCACCCCGCTAGCTCACCTGTTGGTCTGACTTAGCATGATAACACAGCTTAAGATGGCATTTGCTACACCACATTCGGAGTGGGATTAAAATTTTCATACGCTTCTTTTTTATCTAATGACAATTAATATATGAAGTGTTCCTAAACTCTTGCAAACACGTAAGCAATTAATATCTTATTGCGTCTCAACGATTTAATATTTTGCTGAACATCAAGGTAATAGTTACCTGACGTCTAATTCTTTTCAAAATGTTGCATAAAAGAAGTCATTACTCACTTCGGTCTAGAACAATTCAACATTTTGTAGAGAAAACAGTGAGTTACTCACTTAGCAGATCTCGTCAATTCAGCATTTACCAATAAAGTGATAAGTCACGCACTGATAGTTCTAGCCCATGCAATATTTGAATGAAAATGATTTTGTCACTTTATAATACCAAATAAACCCAGCGTTTTGCAGCCAACACAATTTACTCATTTATTACATCTTAACAATTCATCGTCTTGCAGTCTTGTAAAAAATGAATGTTTAAATGTTTTATTTCCCACACGGTCAGAATACAGGTAACTGCTCTTCAGTGGCTTTTGAAACAAGATATTTTGAAGTTATTGATTAAACTAGCCATTGCAATGCTTACAAAATAAACCTAAGAAGGTAGACGGCGAAAATTCAGAACCGGGTGAGTATGGCCGTACGGAACTGTTTTTCTCAGGGAGGACGGTGATTTTTGCCCGACTCCAGACCTAATATAACTGTCCAACTTTCCGCCCGACTGAGACAAAATATCTGCCCGATTTAGTCAGGTTTCTGACATTTAGGGCGGCCGCCCCCCAGCCCCAGCGCCCCCGGCTCGTGAGGCCATGCAGATGACTTCATTGTTGAGACTAGTATCATCAGTAAAGTTTGATAGTGGCAAAGTACCCAGTGCAACAGGTACATCCAAAGTAATTCTTAAAGCGAGAGAAAAATAGGCTACAACCTAAATATTTTGAACTAGTCAGCGGTCGTTGCAAATCAACATCTTGTTCTTCCCCATTCTACGCTAGAAATAGATTTAGTGTTCCGTATACCTCAAATCTGCGTTTTGTGAGATGCCAGTCGAGAAACAGAGAGAACAATCTAAATTCATATTGTAGAATAAGAAATTTTCCCTTAAATGATGGTAATCATCTCAAGATTCATTTTATAAATGTTCTTAGCACACGCTTTTACCCTTTCAATTTGTTTTCTTTTCTACACCCTCATTCATATAATCTATATTAAGTTCCACTGATCAATTTCAAATTAACTTTTTGTGCCGGTTCGCGTTCCGCTATAACCGTGGGTAGCTGATGATTTGGGGATATGGCACCCCCCCCCCAAAAAAAAAAAAAACAGGGAGTTGCAAGAAACCCTACTACCCAAACATATTTAGGTATAGCCCTAGAGTTCTGAATACAGTTCATAACTACACTTTGATAGACATTTATTCAAATAGTAAAGTCTTACTCTGGTTGGTCAGCGATGTCTTGTGCCGTCAGTTGTGTTCCCAATTAAGCTCACACACACACGCTGTGTTTGACAACATTGCCTTAAGCAATTTAACTTCAGTGCACACTAGGCATGGCTCTGTCTTAGAGGTGTACTAGACAGGGGTTTGGTTTAAAATGGAGGGAGGGGGGCTAGAAGTTAACTTAGTTGGGAGAACTGTTACCCTACCGTCTGGGGTCAGATAACGTATGGAAAACTAAAATGTTGAATTTTCCTGCACTCTCCCCTCCCACCCCGTAGTGATCGTTTTATCGCATGATAGTCCAAAAATCTTTATGTGAATTATTTTTCTAAAAGCCTTTAATTCTTAACAGTAGTCCAGATCCAGATTTATTTTCTATGTGTTTTAAAGACACTTAGTTTAAACTAGAAAAGCTTTAAATTATGGAGGGATTTTTCACTTTCAAGACAGTTTTATGTCTTGTTGTTCAATGAATTGTTTAATATTCAAAAGGCAACTTCTTAGACTGTGGGTTTGGGTTGCATAACATCGTGTATAGGTAATCAAATACATTACCGGGATGTCTCAAGAAAGATTTGAACGGCTTCATACGCACTTAAAAGTTTTTTTCACTCCGAGCAAAATCATTACACCGTGAGAAAGAGTATCCTACTAGTAATCTAAAGCCACATTTACGTTGTCACTTCACCAGCTCCAATCCCTATGCGGTTACGAGCAACTCTAAGATTATACAATCACACTGGCCTACTATATATCGTGAGACGTGTAAAGTAAAATTTTGCGTGGCTCGACAAGCCAATCGTTTCATCAACGTATTGACTGCTTATGCACTCATTGGACTTGCCTTTGTATGCTGCATGTTAACAAAACATCCACAGTAGTGAAAAAGTACCCAGAGACTGCTAAAATGATTAAAAGTGCATGACTTTGGTAAGCTGTCAAGCACAAACAGTAAGCACAAAGAATGGTAGATCAACGTAACAACGCTTTGTTCACCGACCATCATACCCACGGATTCCTTTCTTCAATTGGAGCTCAACAATAAATTGTTAATCATGATGAATAAAAATAGTACCTTATATCATAACTGAGTCTTACTCGTTAGCAGAGACTGGTCATGAAACGAAGTATGATGGGTGTTTATCTAGGTTTCTCTAGTTAGCATGATTTTTGTTAAAGTGTACCTAAAGTCTGAAGATTCAAAAATGTATATTACAGAGCATGAAAACTGAATTCCAATGGTCCAATTCCCATCTCCACAAGACTTTCTTAAGCTGAGATATAAAATGTTGAAGTTTATTCACTCGATTTAAAAAGGTAGATTGCGCAATAATTTGTGATGTCATTGTTGTACTACTCAAATTACAATCTTTGTATTTCTTTGTTTTTCTGAAAGCCACCGCACCTTGTGCCAAAATGTAATCGCGTTCTCACTGCTTTGGGGTGACTTGACTATATAAGCCCTCTCTGTACAGCATGTCATGCAAGAAAACAGGAAGCAGTCAAGGTCATATAAACATTTTTAATTTTAAAAGAAAACAAAGCATTTAATGTGAGTTGTACAACAAGAATGTCAAAAATTATTGCGCAATGAACTGTTTGGATTTAAGTGAATAAATTTTAACATTTAATATCTCAGCAATGGAATAAGCTATGACAATGGGAGTTGGACCAATAAGATTAATTTTGTAACCTCTAAAATATATATTTTTGAATTTTTAGACTTTAGGTCCACTTTAAATGCTTTTGACCAGTATTTGCCACTACTTTCCACTTTTTTTCTAAAATTTTCTGTGGGGAAGGAGAAATATTTATATTATATTTCCCCAAAAATATCCTACTTGACAATTCATTAAATGTGGTGGCAAATGTTGTAACAATTGATGCGCACAGCAAAACGATCTAATCAATAGGTAATACCAACAATAGCTCTAACTGACCTTGGTCATCCCAGGGAGATGGTACGGAAAAGCTAAAGCTCTTAATCCATTTTCATCTATCAAACAATACACACTTGAGAACAGTTTATTCCTTTTTTGAGAGAGAGACTTTGATTGACATGCCCTTTAGTTTCTCATCTAAATTTGTGTGACTTGACCTTTCCATTAAGAGTTTGATCCTTTCATATTAATTAACGTAATCCTCAAATAAAGGCTTAATAAGGACAATGCTTTGAGTGATGTCTGATTCCCGGCCGACCAAGGTGAAACCTTCTTCACCTTTCTAGTCTAAACGACTGTGTGGGACTGTAAATGTTCTTTCCATTGATAAACTCTAAACTATTCTAATTTCTTCCACAAATTAGTAACATTTCTGTTTGGCAGTGTCTGTAAGTTCTTAAGTTATGTTTATAAACTTTGAAATGATTCTGGATTCTTCCTGGAATAGCGAAACATGTAACCATATTAGATTAGGCTAGTTATTTCAAGCGCTACTACGTAACCTTGCAGAAAGTCTTTTGAAACTCGAGTATAGAAATGGAATATTTTTGGTTTTCCTTGACAACTGGCAATACCACGGCCATAGGTGAAATTATCCCAAGAACTGTTTGAGATCTAACAGAAGATAAGAATCATTGTCGTCACTTACTTAACTTCCAAGAGAAGGACAATCGGGAGCTAACTGTCGGCACACAACATAATTTCAAACGAGGGGAAAGTGCTTCATCACCTTCCGTAACAGCTCACTGGAATCTTAATGAGTTTATAAAATTTAGGTCCATTGGACAAACACATACTGAGTATAGAGACAGTATCTGTGAAAATATAGCTGAAATTAAAAGGAACAATTTTAGGTCCACAGTATGAAGAAACCATAGTCAATCACGACTAGCCTGGCAACCTTAACTGAGTGACTTAACAAAAAATTCTTCATTTCATAAGGCTCCAGAGGTAAGGATTACAGGCACGTAGCATCTGCTTGCAGTTACAAGTCCACTCTGTATGTATACACGGCAATACACGGCAATAAAGATGAGAGGCGTATAAAACTCTTGCCGGTATAATTACACCTCCACAAAGAGTTAGCAGTGGCAATGAGTGAGAAGGGTCATTGAACAGAGTTAGTAAATAATTGAGTCGTTCATCTCGTGTCTTATTATTCCCCACTCCTACCCCAGGCTTTAACTCCCAATTCTCCCTGGATAGCCATATGTTTCATTCTAAAGGTTTTAATTCTTTGAATACCTCAGAGGCTGAACCTCCACCGGAGCGCTTCCCCCTGGACCCCACCAGGGGCCCCTGGACCCCACACCTTCAATAGAGCTTTAGGCGCCGTTTGGGATTCCACCAGGGTTTGCCTCACACACACATACACATATCATGACTGTACACACCACGGGTTCACACCTACACCTACACACACACACACTTTTAGACACCAAACCCTGTCCCTGACTTTGAGAAAGAGTTGCAGTGATCTACTTATTCGAAGGAAAATGCGCTCGACGTTGCAGTCAACAAGTAAAATAAGCAAAAGCTCGAAAAGCTTGCCCTATACAAGCTAGGATATACGTGAAGACCTTTGAACACAGTGGATCGAAGAACAAGGTGGTTGGGTGAGTATTACCACACTACGTTGGGTTAGATAAGCAAAGGACGAAAAGTAACCTCGCTTTCAATTTTCTTTTCTTCTGTTTGGATTACGCAGGTTGTTTTTACTAAACAATTACGAAAAACCCACACTGCTACAGCTCAATAACTGTGACCAATGTTATTGTGGAAACCCTTATTACCGTGGTTATTAATTATGACCGTAAAAAGAGACCAGCAAGGGAAAGTGCATCGATGCTAAAAGAACCCGAACAAATAAAAACAAACACTAACCTGTGTAAGATTTAGTTGAAGAACCCAATTGAACGACTTCCTCCGAAGACAGTGCAGTGTGCTCTATTGTGGTATGGAATATAAATACTGAAGAAATATGCTCTTACTTCCTAGTTGCAGTATAAAGTTAACGAAACACTTTTGCCTTGAGACTTCCGGAAAAATCAGCCTACAAACTTATGAAGACTTAATCAGGTCACCGGACCTGGTTGCAAAGTCAGTCGAATAGGTCACACAAGATCACACAAACATGCAGGAACTAATCATTTAATTGCAAGGTCGGTCGATTAGACTTATTCGTAATCGTAAAAACATATAGCAAACTCTTATCGCTGTTATAGTTTACATAAGCCGAGGTTGTTTCTTTAGAAGAGAAATGACAAACCCTTAAAAGTTGGTAGATTAGTCCTAAAAACAGGAAAACAAGTGGGCAGTTAATTAGAAGAGAAATCTATCATCGAAGCCTTTATTGGGAACATGATCACAAAAGCAGACCCTTATCGCCTGATCACTGTTAAAGTCCGACAATAACAAACCAACAACAGAGAACTAATCTTTTTTAATTTGGACATTCATTAGTAATTTTTGAAAGACAGGTACTGCGTTGGACAAAGGATATAACTGTAGGGGACCATTCAAGTCGCCCCCTAGCAAAGTCGCCCCCTACAATGTCTCCCCCTAACGAAGTCGCCCCCTTGGCCAACAAAGTCGCCCCTTAGCAAAGTCGCCCCTTACAAACTCGCCTCCTAACAAAGTCGCCCCTTGACAAAGTCGCCCCTTTTACCCTTTACCTTCATACCAGGTGTTGAACATGTACTCCTCATTGGTATTACGAGTACAGCCAATATAGGTATAGGAGTAATAAACGTCCGCCGAGCGGGCTGGTAGACCCTTGACTTTCTAGTCGTCATACATCCGTCCTCCTGATCAGTCTGGGGGGTTCTCCCGTTTGAGGGTAAACCAAAATTGTCCCGAATGGGGGAAAATTTTTGCAACACGTTGAATAGGCTTGCCAGCTTAACAAAGACAAGGTTGAGCTAGGGAGCTGCCACTAGTGGCAGCTCCCTGGTTAAGCCATAGAACGGAAACCAATCAAGAACTTGCGCTTTTCTCAAAACCGACTGCAGTGGCCAAGTGGTTAGAGCATCCGACTTGCAGCCGGAAGGTCTAGGGTTCAAATCCTGGCCGGGTCATACCAAAGACTTTAAAAATGGAACCTACTGCCTTTGTGCTTGGTGCTCAGCATAAGCAATGGAGTAGGGCAAACACGCCAGTGAGCCACAACTGGAAAAAAGGCCGTGGTCGTCTCGACTTGAACCAATTGGTTGGAAACTGGGACGTTAAACCTCATCTAACTAACTGCGCTTTTCTCAAAAACGGCGAGAATCACCGTTTAGGACTTGACTTTTCGGTAGCTATATGACAATGAGCCTTATCGAATATACATTTAAATCCATTACATAAGATCCACAAGTTTTGCAAGGGGGTTCCAAAACCCATTCTCAACTGACAATGAACACAAAAACGTGTAGAATGTTAAGTAAAATAGGCAATATGGCGGCGCCCACAACCAATTTTTTACCGATTCGGAAAACTATATAGATTCTCCTAAAGGTGGAGTCTATACCGAACTGCTGTTAAATGCAAAGTCGAAGGAAATCAAGTGCTTAAGATAGCCTTTGTTATGGACTCTCTTCTTCAAGTAGCGTTCATGTCATCAAGTGGTATCACAACTCGGTAAAGTAATGTTATCAAACGTTTAACGACTTCTGTGACAATACCTTAAAATAAACGATGACAAAAAATAATAAAAATTGTGATATTCAACCTAGCTGCATTGAGTAATCGGTCCTAGGAACAAACCGATGACAAAACCGGAAGGCCTCACACCAAATCACACCGAATCAAAACATTACCGGTACTAGAATGTCCTGCAATGTTATTTTTGGTGACATGAGCAGATACATTAAGATGGGGTAAACGTTGCTTTAGAAACTGAAATGCTAAAGATTTGCTCATTGTAGCAGGGGAGGATCCAAGGGGGTTTAGGGGTTTAAATCCCCTCCCCTTTGATTTTCGAGGATTTTTTTCATTTTATATAACATTGTTTATATTCCTCGGTATGTTTTGAAGGTTATTTTCGTTACAACAATGCAATTAACATGGCATAATAACTTGCTCACAGCGTATTATTCCTTCTATCGTCCCGATTCTCTCTCATTCAAAATCCTTATAGAGTCAGTGAGTCCTTCAAGAGGAGGTCCACCTGTATGCAGGGGCGGCGCCAGGGTATTTCGATAGGGGGCAAAGCATGAGATGAGTGATCGCCATCCTGGAGGAGGGGTCTAAGGGTTTGGGGGTGTTTCCCTCCCCATTGGGAAATATTTTTTGTTAATTGAAGGTTGCTTAGATGCAAAATGATGATGTCTTTGGTGCATATTTTGAAGTGATCATATATGACTGGAAAGTTTAGAATTTAGTAATTTTAATTGTTGTTTTGGGAAAGATACTTTTCTGGGGAGGGTGTCCCCTCCCCTTTGAGAAATTTTTTATTAATTTAAGATTGCTTAGATGCAAAATGGTGATATCTTTGGTATATTTTTTGACCTGATCATATATGGAAGAAAGTGTTCATAATTTATTGAATTTTAATTTTTGCTTGGGGGAAAGATTCTTTTCTGGGGGAGAGGTCTAAGTAGAAGGGCGTACCCTCCCCTTTGAGAATTTTTTATCAATTTAAGATTGCTTAGGTGCAAAATGGTGATGTCTTTCAGTTGGTATTTTTTGAGCTGATCATATATGGCTCAAAAGTGTTAATAATTTATTGAATTTTAAGTTTTGGTTTAAATCAGTGAAAGGACAGTAGCGTTTGTTGTCTAAGAGAAGGTTATGTAGTCCACAAACCTCCTGAAGCCATCTCCCTTTTATGTATGGAAATGTTTTCACTCAAACATAAGTGCGTTGAGTCGACAGAAACACGAATTATTACGAATATTTTCGTTGTGTCATATATGCATTATACAAGGTATCTAAAGGCTGGCAGACACAGGGCCTCCTGGAAGCTCTGGACTTATTATATGGATCAAATATATGCCTACCCCACCCTCCTCCTTTCTTCTTTCTCCTTCCCTTCCCCTTCTTCTCTTTCGTTTTCTCCTTTTCTTTTTTCCTGTTCTTTTCCTTCTCTCTTTCCCCTATTCTTGCAAATGATAGGAGGCGGTTGCCCCCTGCCCCATGTGGCATTGCCCTGTTTTTCTTTGCTTTTTTTCTGATTAACTCAAGATTCCTTCATACAGTACAGATTGTGATGTGTACGGCCATGCACCTACTATTTAAAATTCGTTTTCTATGGATTACTCAGTCGAGACAACACCAAAATAAAGCACAATAAGGTATAGGCGTAGGTAGCTTTTCGAGACTGGGGGATGAACCTTGTTTCGGATCTCCGTCCTGTGGAGGGGTCTAAGGGGAGGGGTGTCCCCTTCCCTTTTGAAAATTTTTGGGTATTTGAGGGTCCTCAGATGCAATCTGGTGAAACATTTTGGGCAATTTTTAAGGAAAATTACTGCAAATTTTTTACATTTTTTACAATTTTTTTACTAAAGAGACAAATAAGGGGTTTTGGCCTTGGATGTTGGGGGCAGAAACATACTTCAGTCCCCCAGATTTTTGACTGGGGGATTTAGCCCCAGCCCCCTCCCACTTTCTACGCTTATGCAAATAAGGGAGACATATAATATTACTTCAAAGGAAATTAGAATTTTATTAAATGTTTTTTATCACTTATTGCATGTACAGTCGTTAAGAATAAAAGACTCATGAAGGTTTCAATATATATGTTCACGTTCTAAACTTTAAAGCATTGTAACTATCCTGGGAATGAGGATTAATTTAGTATGAAACGATCAAACTCTCATTAGGAGGGTTTCAGTCCAAAGAAACTTAGAAGAGGAACTAAAGGACCTGTCAATCGAAGTCTCTTCACACAAAAAAGATTAAAGTACTCCCGAAAATATATTCCGAGTAACGGGTAGGGCTGGGATTTTGGTTAGATAGAGATTCATGGATCAGGCGTATCCCCTGATGCACAAATTAGCTGTCTGTATTTTTTGGTGTAACTTGCTATGATACGCACCTTTTCTCCAAGAGAGGGAGAACTTTTTGCTCTGTGACCCCATATGTGTATGGTCTCATAATAACTTGGCGTTAGGGTATACTACTGTATTGTTTTAGCTTTACTCTCGGTTCCTATGCTGTTTTTGTTTGCTCGTTATGTATAATAGCCTTAATGTTTATGTAATACTAACCCTGGATTCGAGTAAACAATGGAGAAAGCAGAGAACGTTATGCGTACGGGGATTGCAAGTTTCAGGTATTTTGTAACGAACAATTTAACTAATATTGTGATAGATGGTTGACATACTGTAACACCTCACCCCACCCCCCTACAAAATTATGTGTCTTGAAAGGTTTTTTAGACGATTTTATTTTGGGGGTTGAAAAACCATAGGGGGCAAATGCCTGCCCTGCCCCCCCCCCCGTGGCGCCGCCCCTGCCTCTATGATTAGCTCACCAAGTTCAGCGCTTACCTAATCTTCGTTCCCATATGCCATGAAATCGCATCCAGTAGTGCCTAACTCTGTTTTAAAAAATGGGAACGCTACTCCAGCTTTTTGATTGTACTCCCGCTGAAAAATTCAAATATTGTGTTGGCTGGTAGTGGTTGTCGTTGAATTGGAATCACTTAATATAATCAGAAATCGAGAAGGCCAATTATACTTTGGACATCCGTTGGATTTAAAGACGTTCAGGGAAAAATAGACTTTTCAGTGGGATCATACTTCTAGAGGAGTTACCATTGTTCTGGAAGGTATATTATAATCCAAAATTCGCTTATATACTGGGTCCCCTTTCATCACTGGGGAACAGTGAGAGAGCATTGGGTACCGTGATTGAGTCAGGACTCGAACCAGGGACCTAGCTCTAGCACGTGAGTACTGTAACTATGTGTCACCACCATTGTTACACAAGATATATTCCTTTTTCATCCAAGATTACGTTATGACCAAGATCACGTTTAAACATTATTCCATGGAGAACAGTGGGTCATGGGCGTCGATTTGGGGGACGGGGGGATATGTCCCCTCCACTTTTTGAGAGGAGGAGACACTAACACATTTTCCCCCCTCCACTTTTCCAGACCTGAAATTAAAAAAGTGAGGTAACCAAAAAACAACATGTAGGCGAGTGGTGGTGAAGACATACATTTTCTCAGAAAGTATTCTTCTTGGCTCTTTGTCAGGTCCGCAGGCAGTAAGTTCTGTAACAATTCTTTCTTTAACTTCAAAAAAATTTCGCGCGCTGCGAGCGCTTTCATCTTCAGCCTAGTTCTATCTAGCTGTAACGTCCGCCATTTCTAACATATTGGATTTATTTAACGTTGAAGGTTCCACAAATGTTGTAGTCGTGATTCTAGAGAAATACGAAAATGCAACGTTGCGAAGTTCTAACCTCCGCTTTTTCCTATCTTTTGGAAGATTGCTTTTTCAACCTCATTATCGTGGCAAACATATTTTGTAGGAAAATAGATTTTTCAGTTTCGTCTGGGAGCCTTAATGCGTAAGATTACGTAAGATTAAGAATGTAGGCAACTCCTCGACGAAGACCATGTAGTCGCCCTATCAAATCTTTTGGTTTGCTCTTAAGTAGGGCAGATTTTTCAATAACCCAAACATTTTCAACTTAATGAAAACAAAAATATAAAATCTTTTTCACTATAACACCAATTTTTCGGCACGCTTCGCGTGTCATATACTTTGAGTTCGGCATCATCTCGGCAACCCATTGCATCTGTCGAGGCTTAGAGTAGCTGTCCCCCAGTCGGGACACTTAGCCCCATGTCGGCAAATCCAAGCACAACCCCTGGCCGAGCCTGCATTTCTTTGGGCAATAAAGTATACCTCTAATTTTTCATAGTATACCCCCAAATATTGAAACATTGGGCACCATTTTGCATCTGGACCCCCTCCTCTCAGGCTCCTCAACAGGATAGGAGAGAAGCTTTAGACCAGATGCCCCTCCCCTTCCAAAATTAAATCAGCGCCCCTGCAGTGGGTTGCCTGGCGTTTCTTGCACATGGGAAGTGCCAGTGACCTTTAGGCAGTATTTTAGCATATTTTCCTTCGTGCCTCTAGACGACATGGTTGTATGTACAGCAAGGGAGGGTATCAAAGAAACGTAATGTTTCCATGGAAATGACAGACATAGCCTACAAAACATGAAACATGAAGATGGCCTAAGTATAGATTGTAAGGTCTGAGAAGGGTCAATTTTTCTTGGTTCACGCCGCGCCAACCGATAGTCGCGCTCCGCTTCGATAACGAGACAACCAAAAATCCCATGCATGCGAGCAAGCCTACCAGTTGAATTTTGAGGCCCCAATACCAACAAACTTGCAGAAGATTTCAAAAAGGGGAAACCAAATTTTCTTTATTGAGCAGAAGCGAGCAACTTTTAGTGAGTCACTGTGAGCGCCTAGAGAGAGCACAACAAATGACTCAATACTCTGAACTCCTAACGCCTATGATAGTTATCGGGCTGTAGAATATGCATCCAGTCTCACAAGAAGGAAGACAAATTTCTGACAGGAAGTTTATCATAAAATTTCTGACACAGCCTGGGAATTTCAATGAAAGCTTGTTTTTATACGGATCAAAGAGCCTAGGAAACGCATGGGGAAATACTATTTCCTGCAATCTGGGGGTCTTCTGGACCAAAAGTTTTCTCCGCACGCTTCGCGCCAACTCATGGTGGCGCTCCGCTTAGATAGTAACTATATTGCAAACCCCGCCCCCTTTAGTCAAAACCTGCATCCGCCCCTGTGTAGTATTCAATTGTATCCAATACAACCCTCTTACGAGCTATCTAAAAATTGGTATTCTTTAAGGCTCTTTTTAAGGAAAAGGAATCGTTCCTTTATCGCCACAAGATATCAAAAATGGCGTCAAAATTGACAGGTAAACAAATAATAACGCCATAAAGATTTCATGTCGAGGAATTGTACCGAAATAATCAAACTAGTGTTAACTTATGGTATAATTTTAGCCTGAGTAACAGTTGCATGCAAATACCATAAGGTCTACTTGTTTGCATTGTAGAGAGTTAATGGTATCCGGGGCATGTAGTATAGTTTGAGACAGTGATGTATGTATAGTGTAAAAAACACAAAAACAATACCAGCAACACTTAGTAATGTGTGAAATGTGCGTAACTGCTCATAAAGAACTGTGCAATGTTGTGCTGTATATAGTGTTGCGTAAACTGAAGTGAATATGTTATAAGTGTAGTTAATCCACCCAAAATAAACCATCTGAACTAGGCAGTTGATCACCATAAGAGTACGTAGCGCGTATAGTTATCGTCGTTACCACTTCAGAGCTCAATGCAGACGGTAGCAATTAAATATACTGAACGAGTTCGATTAAGATTTTTTTTTGAAGTTCGGTAAATGCTTGAACCACCAATTCACGCAATAGTTTAATTAATATATGATCCTTCTTCTAGTTATCCATATATCATGTTATATCTATGTCCTATAACAATTTGACCATTAAGGCTAGTATCGGCTCATTAAATTGGCTTTTATGAGCCCTAATCAAAGCGTCGCCCTCCTTACAGAATTGATTACCTGTTTAATTGATCATAGGTGGTTAACCACCAAACCACAATTCTCTCAGAATATGGAATGGACATGCTACGTCACGGAGGTAGGTGATGTACATGCTATGTAAGTTTTTATCGAGACTATGGGTGAAAATAACAATTCAAGATGGGCAACGACCTGTTCTTTCTATTTCATTTACATTCACGAAATAGGGGTAAAACAGGCCCATATACAATAACAGAGCCTGGGTGTTTTGGAATGATCACTATGCAGGCTAATAACCAGGGTGTTGGGGGTAGTACGACTCCCCCCCCCCCCGCCCCAACATAGGGTTCGCTCAAAATAGCTCTTGGACATATATATTATATATATATATATATATATATATAAGGTCAAAGTACTGCGTAGCACTTATGAAGTAGGTAGGTAAAAATGAAGTAGTACTATTTACTACTTCATTTTTACCTATATATATATATATATATATATATATATATATATATATATATATATATATATATATATATATATATATATATATATATATATATATATATATATATATATATATGTATTTACTTCAAAGTTTGCGAAATGCTGCACTAGGCGGCATCTAAGCACCCTCAGACTTGATTATTAAAACATTTCCAATGAAACAGCTCCCACGACAGGGCCCCACCTCCAAGACAGTGTTCATATTCATCAAATTCGTAGCCAAGGGAGAGGGCCAGGGGAGAAGCCCCCAAGGAAAATATTCACCCCCTAGATATTTCAACTTGCCATTGCTCGAGTAGAAAAGCAAGCCACAGTAAAGGCCGGGTCATACTTCAGTATGGTACTATAAAGGTATGAAAGGTGAACACTATTCAACTCTAGAGCTATGTAAGAGAGAGTGGCGCGACAGGATATGGTTCTTACAGCTTTATAGCGCGTGAAAATTTGGAAGTAGAACCGGCCTGTTATGGAGTCAATACTCATATTACTGTGAAATGACCACTCAAATTACCATAACTCATTTTGATTGTAAGACTATTTGTTAGCTGATTAGGGGAAGTTTATAGTGTAAACTTCGAATCGAGTATATTCTGATGTCATTTCATATCGATGAAATGCACAATAGCATGCACTGTTGACTGCCCCCAATGTACCCCACTATTCTTTTGCTTAGTGGAGTACATCATGTTTCAAACCCCATAGCATGAGGCCATTGTGAATGCAGGGAGCTCTGAAATGCATTTCTGTGGAAGACATGTCAATCAATTGACCAATAGGTAAACTGGGAAAGTAACACTTGACCATTTTAGGGAGGTCAGTGCATCATGGCAAACGCCACCAACTTCCCAAAATGTATTATAATAAACTAGACACACATGAACATCATCTAATATGGAAATTCAAACTTATTTGTCTCTTCCCATGAAGATCAGGGGCCTGTGTTTACCCCAACTACGGTCTTGTTTTTACTATAGTTGTATTAGAGCCCGCATACAGCCCTTCACTCATACTCTCAGTCCACAGTTTCCCTGCATTATCACACCGAATGTTAGTCCAACTTCCACTTTTATAAGAAAATGGTCAAAGCGTCATTTTTTGTGTGCTTTTAAGTGAGGCACCAGTGGCGTAATGGCCGAAATATTTTGGGGTTGCGCTGAGTTTTCTAAATGAATCATTTTAAAACAAACAATTAATTGAGATACCTACCCACAGGGTTTTGTATGTCAAAAAGGGTAACTGTAATCTGTAAAATATTTGGCTTCACATTGATGGTTCAAAACTTTTGAAAAACTTTGGGAGGTTGCAGCCCCCAAGCCTCCATCCCCTTCCCCCGCCACCCCTACCACCAGCGCTGTAAGAAACCAATGCCATCTGGTTATATACTTCATTGTTTTGCCTGAAATTTTTCAATTTCCGCAAAGCCTTAAAGTCTTCACTTCGCTTCTTGCTAACCCACCAAAGAGTATTCCTCAGACCCAGCCCCCTCTAGCAGAGCCCTGGAGCCCACTCACTCAGGCCGAGCGCCTATCGCTCCTGCGGTGTCAGAGTTGTTTACCTGGCTAGAGATCTAACACCCTTACCCAGTAATTCTGGCTTGCCACTTTCATTCCGATGGTATGCCTGCCTGAGTCTTAAAGTTGGCTGTGCCTCATCATCATTATCAAATCCGAGTCCACTTGTCTCCTATGTATTTCCGAAAACGTTTAAGTTTCACTTGAATAAGTCTCTGTTTGGGGCTATATATAAAGTCTTTAAAGGGGCCAATGCATCGTCCTAAACATATTAAGGAATATCCCCATATATTTATTAACAATTGGTGACTCACTTTCATTGGCGTAACTTCTAGCAATAGAATTGTCAGAAGTGTACTAAATGCATAGTAGACAGCTCACACACACCTGTGTTTGGACATGGCCTTGAGCAATTGAAACTCAGTACATACCAATATAGCTTTTGTCTGGGACGTGCACTAGACAGGTTTTTTAAAGTGGGTGTAGGGGCTAGAAGAAAACTTTGAAGAGAATTTTTTGACTGACCGGGGAGAGACTTGTTGCCTTCTAAAAAAACCAAGGCAAAGTTCCATTATGTCATGAATTTTCTCGGATCTTCGTTGACTTACACCAGGGGTTCTCAAGAGTATTGGGCCGCGGGACACTTGTACTTGATTTAATTCGTAATTATAATCGCAGTATGGCCATCACAGATAGATTCTGCTCATTTGCAAGGTTACTTAGGACAATACTGAGGACATCGAATTGTCTTCATCGGACAGTCGTGGACTCAGGAATTTTGTTAAAAGATGGAGGGAAGACGAGGACAAGGGCGGCGATTTGTGTTGGGCATGGGGGGACATGGGTCGGAAACCTCAAAAGGATCTATACGTTATGTGTATACATATACGAACATGTATATACCTATTTGTTACGCATACTCATATTTACAGGTGGACGTATCCATAGATTTTCATAGACATAGGTGTATACGTAAACGTATGGGAAAATGTAAACGTATATGCTTAAATGTGCTGGTGACGAAATGTTTCATTAGCGGCGCCGAACACCAAAAGAGCACAAATCTTCCCTTTTCTTAGTCGCAAGTAGCATTGAGTGTGCATTAGAAGTCAACCAAAATTAACCTTCCGCTTTCAAACCAACAGTCGATTGATTTGTCGGAGAGGTCAGGGAGTCAAATAGCAACTCCCTGGAGAGGTTGACAGAGAGGATAAAACACCGAGGATAGCAAGAAGGATGCTGACAATGACATGAGAAAGGATCCTGACAATGACATGAGAAAGCTACACAGAAAAAAAAACGCCTACTGAAGAAAACTCGGATTGTATGGGGATATCCCAATGAAGTGCAATATGAAGGCCCTAAATAAGCTTAGCATAGATATTTTTTTGATATTTTTAGAGTTATATCTTTTGATATTTTTAGAGTTTTCATCAACAAAAATTGCAAAAAATAATGATCAGTGAAAAAGCACGCTGGGGCTGGTTGAGATCCCCCTCTGTATCCACTCCTGCCTGGCAACACGTACCTATTATGATAATTTCGGACTTTTCAAACGGTTTGTGGGGCATTTTTATGCATGTTGAGGGCCGCAAATCAGGGGAACATATAAGCTAAAAGCTGAAGTTAGGTAATTGCAATTGCCAAACTACCTAGTTCAAGATAACTGGATGTTATGCGATTATAATCTAGACAACAAGGCTGAAGAAACTTCAAGATCAAAAGAGCACTGACATAAATATCCTGTAAAAGGAAATAATATTTTTTTTCAGGTATGAAAGGGGTTTGGCTGCAATTGTCCCCACACAGCCTCCTACTGGCTCAGTCCTTGCGATGTACTGTAGTGAAACGTGTGCTCACGAATGAATTTGAAGAAACACTAAACAAAGAACGGAGACAAGGTTTTGCAGCTTTTTTAAATAAAAAATATACTTCTTACAATGTGAAATAAAGTTCAAGGTGAAAGTTAATAAAATAATATAAAAATATGAAATGCAGATCTCTTGGATTTGGGAAAGTTAAGCACAGCCTGAGGAACTTCTGTTTAATGCTTGGATGAATACTCGTGTTAGGTAGTCAGAAAAGGGTTCTTAGAAAGTGTCAGTTTATGCATCATCAATTTTTCTAAGGCACTGAAGTATGTAGATTCGTCTGAAATAACTTTAACTCAATCTGTTGGATGACGTCAATTATCCTGGGTCTGTGCGCTGTATTCATGTTCATGCATTGACCTCCCATCTAGTTCAAAAAGTCTCTCGATGTACCACTCATATCCTTAAATAACAAGCCTAATGCATAAACATCAGAGAATGACGTAAATACACTTTGACCCATTACAACTTCCGGTGAGACATGTTTACAGGTTTCGAGAATCTCGACTTGTTTGTCCACCGAATATTGGAAACATTCTTGACGATCGTCAACATGACAAGACAAACCAAAGTCAATCAATTTAATGTTTATTTTGGCATCAGTTGATTCAGAAATCTCAGTGAAGGCAAATTCATCACATTGTTCCCAGGGTGTATCAATATCAGATACGTCCCATTGGTTCTCATCGCTTGTCTCCTCAAACTGCAATAAAATATTGTCGCCTTTCAGATCGCAGTGCAACCATCCTCTGTTGTGCATATCTTGCACTGTGCGAGATATCTGCAATGCTAATTGAAGAGACTGCTCTTCCGAAATGCTCCTTTTTTCTATGGCGTCATATAAGGACGTTGCATGTAGTGAGTTGTCATTGCCAATGTACTCCTGTACTATCGCAGGAATAGCGCCACCATCCATTGCAACTGTGACGCCATAGAAGACCGGGACATTTTCAATTCCCTCTAAAGCCTTCAAAACTCTGACTTCACGTAGGAAGTTCTGAAATGAATAAACATGAAACAGAGATGCTTAAGCATATATATTCATTTAATCTGACATATCACGTATTCATCTTCCAGGAATCACTGCAAGGAGATGATGACTTTAGGATGCTCCATTTTTTAATTTCATCAAAGTGTAAAATGTTACGGTGATTTTTTGACAAATTTCATCATTTTCCACTCTCTAAGAAGTACACTATGAAAGTTGGGGAAGGGGTCTGTAGAAAGAGTACGTTCAGCCAAGGAGGTAACACCTCCCTGGTTCAGCACTCTTGTGAATGTGATAAAAAATGGCCAACCTCTTAAACAACGGTACTGCTTAATGGGTTCTTTAATTGAATGTATACTTTACCAAAGGCCCTCAAATCAGTGTGAGCAGATTAAATGAGATGAGTCCTTTTCGGTAACGAAACAGCATTTTAATGGTATTTTTTTCATCAATTAGACAAGGGAGATGTTAGTTTGATTCACTCGGGGTGAATGCCTTACAACACGAACAGAGGTATGACCCAGTAACTGGAGAAAACCCAGAAAAGTCAAGCAATTATGATTTCAATTTTAGTTTAGCTAAGCTAACTTGCTGGTTGATATGACTGTGCTGGCTCTTCACAGCACACAGTCTTCTTGTGGATTTGCTTCTCATCAACTGAACAGTTCCATAATTCCCTGCTCCTAGAAAGACGGGCATCCCGAAGCTGTCCTCGACATCCTCCAGGTCTTCAGGAAGGATGATGGGAACGTCAGAGAGACCCAACATCGAACAGATGGAGGAGAGGTGTTGTACGGAAGGATCAATGAGATCTGACAAGCTGTAAAATACAAAGGGGCATCATTTCAATTTCACTGTAGATGTGAAGAAATCTCAAGGCAAAACTTTACTTACCATTGGAACGAACAATGGAATACGGTTTATCACTTATCGATAAAAAAGTATTTCTCAACGCAGACTCAACGTGAATTTGATTTTTAGCTTAAATCAAAGATTTAACAAAAGCATTTATTATGTAATTACAACATGGATGGTCGGGGAGGTTTCCTTAGCTGGTACGATAGAGCATAGAGAGCCCAGACGGTGAAGGTCGCCCGGGCGGTTTTCATGATTTTGCTCTCAGGGAAGCGAGCCAGATTCTATAACACAAACCCAAACTTTTCAAATTTTCGTCAGGAATGCCCCAAAATTTTTCAATTTTTCTGAACAAATTCCTAATTTCTCAAATTTTCTGCAATATAAGCCCCAAATTTTTAAATTAACCTACACAAAAATCGAAATTTTTCAAATACTCTTCCATAAAACCCCACAATTTTCGGCACGCTTTGTTCACCGGAAAAAATTACTTTCCCGAACATTCCGGCAACTCGTCACCTTTGTCTGAACTACTGGTTGTTTCCCCCGTCGGTCAAACCCTGGCGCTACAGCTGAATTACAAGTTTCAGTCATGTTCCTGTTTGACAGGTTAAACACTCTATAAGGTGTCTCCATATTGGTGAAACATACTTGTTACATCTTCATCATGGTTTACAGAAAATTAGTGTGAGAAAACAAATTAGACTTACCGATCTTGTCTCTCATTTTGGGAGCTGGACTCGTGATTCTTGCTGCTCTGATGAGGCCTTGCCTTAATCACAGAGGAGCCGTTCTGAAGTACATCTGCGTTTGAAAACTAAAAGAGAAGACATTTGTGTGAGAGGGGATAAGCAGTAACCGCGAGTAGTTTTTTTCTTTTTTTTTGTTAGTTTTTTTTTTCAAAATATATGGTCAACTCTTACAAATCTCCTCTTATATTCCATACATGTATATCCAGGGTGTTTCCCAACATGGATATTGCATATTTACGGTTACCAAGGAGTATTTCTGCATTAGTTGGATAGTTCAGCTGCATAGCCTAAACTCAACAATTAAAGTGCGAAAAATATAATCACATGAGCTATTCATTAATTAGGATACCATGCATGGCCGTACGGGACTGTTTCCCTCAGGGAGGGCGGTGATTTTTGCCCGACCCCAGACCTCACCCCCGGAGCAATTTTCCCCCCAACTAAGACAAAATATCTGCCCGATTTTGTCAAGTTTCTGACATGGGAGGACACACTACAGCGATTTTCAATCCAAAATCCGATCTGAATTTTTCTAACTCGGACCAATACTTTTTTATTCAGACTTGCTCTAAGGATGGTCACGCTATATCGATAACTGTTCCTAGTTTGTCTCACGATAAACTGTTCTGCTATCTTTATATAACTCACACCGCTCAACAGAGAGGTATTTGTTCGAAAATCAATCCGATGTTTGCATGCGTGTCCGATAAACGCTGTCTGCCGATGTGACGTCACGAAATAGTTTGTTCATTTTCGTAGTCCTCAAAGATGCAAATCTTATATTTACACGGGTTGGCAAATTTTTGGCTCTTTCCGACCAGAGACGGAGAAGATTTTAACTAAAACTCACAAAATGTGTAGAAAACTATTTGGAGATGAGGGTAGTCTGTAGGGGAACACAAATTGCTACTACATCAAAACAGTCGGAACTTAAAAGAGTAATTACATTGGGAAACTTACCTGATGGTTTTCTTTCGTTTGGTCACCACTAATTCCTATTGGAGCTGGTGAAGCTTCCTCCTTCACATTGTCTGTACTAACATCTTCTTCGGAAGGTCTTAAGCAGGCGAACCACCAGAATAATTTGTTCAATAAAAATCTACGAACAAAATCAATTAATTTGTCAGCTACCCTGGCGTGTCTCGAAATTAGCAATTGCTTCCACCTCCAATACATGTTAAATGAACGGTACATTTAGTTTACTTGTAACGGTATTACGCCTTAAAGAAACGATGTTTATACCCTAAGTTGCTGCTAAAAACATTGCTATTTCTTTTAATTTTACATTATTTTTGTTTCAACTGGCTACTCAGACATATAATGAAGACATTTTTGTCTCTAATTAACGCTAGGCGAACTATCAAACATGGTTGATTAAGGCTGGTAAACTCTTGAAAGCAAAATTAGTCTGTTACCTTCTGCGCCTTGACTTGTTTCGTATTTGTCGTCTTCTAAAAAGCTTTTTCCCCATTGCTAAATAAGAAAGTTAGAGAATATGTTTCATTTTCCTTTTTAACATTTACATGCGACTAAGGAGAGAACGTCACCCTATTGTTAAAACGGGGTTTGTCAGGGGTTCCACCTGGGGTTCGATTTTGCCTGGGGTTCGGTTAGGGATAAGGTTGGGGTTAAGTCAGTTTAGGGGTTAGGTTAGGGTTAAGTGGCCTCTAAAATAAGCAATTTTAGAACCACAAATAACAAGGATATCATACGAATGAGTACTATTTAACCGTATTTTGGGGTTTAGGGATGACGTTCTCTCCCTAGACTCATGTATTTAAAGTCCTCTAGTCATATAGGCTATAGCCTACATAAACAAAATATGATTTGAACAATTACTTTAAAATCTTGCTTTTTTCTCTCTCATGCATGCTCAACAAACTTTTGTCAAAACGTTGAAAGGCAAGTATGAACACATTGCAGTGAGACAATGTTATGATGAGAAATTTAAAGTTTTGTATATTAACGAGCAATTAACATCCAGATTCTGGTTAAACCTAATCTTTAGTGTTAACTCCACATACAAAGGTTAAGCCGGTTACATATGTGTGTACTCACCTAATGTTAAGATCTTTTCCTTAAAATGTAAACCAATATTCCTTTCACACTTGTGTCTAAGTTCAACGAAGTTGAAATGAATCGTCTAAACAAAGTTGCTAAGGAGAACTGACTAGTTGTGCGTTAAAAGTTTTCAGCGTATGTGATAATTTTTCACGCGCAGAGTATATGAAACGACGCGCATGCTGCACAACACGTTCTGATTACTTCGGAAATCTATGCGCGCCTTTCAGAGGAAGTCGTGTGAAGCAACGCGTTTGTCACGCCCACTGAGAAATTTTGCATGACTCTACATGAGAATTCATGATTGTTTCGTAATAAAAGAAACACTGCAACTTGGATTCATTATTCAGTGTACAAACGGGTCCTTTTGTACCATGATTGAATAGACAGAGCTATGAGTAGCAGGGCCGTACACAGTGTGGGCAGAGGGGACAATTCCTCCCAGGAAGTTTCAAAGTGTACCTTTCCCAACTTCGAAAATATATGGGGAAAAAACATATACAGGGGAAACACCGTAAACTAGAAGATATTTTTGTGATCGTAATGGTTGAAAACAATCTCGAACATAGGCGTAGGAGGGGGAAGGCTGGGGGCTGCAGCCCCCAACCAAATATTTTTGTAAAAATTCGAGCACTGTGCAAAGAATTTTTCGGGCAACGACTGAAAGAAAAATAATGCAATGATGTAGCTAAAGGTAATCAATAGTTAAAAAACTTCCTTGGTAATAAAAATTAATTTAATTCTGATTTGAATTACACCAGCACCTAATTATTCGGTATTAATTCAACAGTGTGTAAACCTATATTACGATTATCAGTGGTGTATTTAGGGGACATGCCTCCTTCAATGATGCTGATTTCTTTTCCTTTGTACCTAAATATATAAGTTTTTAACACATATTTTACTTCAAAGGTAGCATATGTGGCACCAGATTACATGTAAGAACACCTAATTTTTCAACTTATGATTATTAGTGTTGGATTTAGGCGACATTGAGCTATGCCTCCCTCATTGTTGCCGATTTTTTTTCCTTTTTAGTACCTAAATACGTAATTTTTTTAACCCAAATTGTACTTCAAAGGTAGCATATGTGGCACCAGATTGCATGTAAGGACACCTAATTTTTCAAAAATTTTCAAAGGGAAGGGGTAACCCTAACCCTTAGACCCCTCCCCCAGGCCGGCGATTACACAACACAATGCATGCTCCACACCCTCAATGAGAAAACAATATTATCAATATGGGAAGGGTAGAAACATGGCAAATTATTGTATGTAATTGGCAAGCGATGTGATAAAAACGACGCATGACTAATATATATATATATATATATATATATATATATATATATATATATATATATATATATATATATATATATATATATATACGGCTTTTAGTCCAGATTATCTTCAAAGAGTGCTCTACTTATGTAAAGGAGCGATATACAATGATTACACGAACTTTAGATAGATTATGTTTTCGCCATTTTAATTCCGACAAACTTGTTTCGAAAGGTGTTTTCACGGTCTCCTCTCATCAGGGCATTATGCATAATGCCCTGATAAGAGGAGGCCGTAAAAACACCTTTTCGAAACAAGTTTGTCGGAATTAAAATGGCGAAAACATAATCTATCTAACGTTCATGTAATCATTGTATATATATATATATATATATATATATATATATATATATATATATATATATATATATATATATATATATGTATATATGTATATATATATATATTATATACATACATACATTAACATGTTGAACGCGCGTGGACCTTACGGACTTCTGAGGTCAAATTTTTCGGGCAAGTCTTTACAGCCCCCCCCCCCCCCCAAAAAAAAAAAAATCAACTTGGGCTCCTACGCCTATGATCTCGAATAGGCTTCATCAAGGACCTTGATACTTTCATGTTGGAAGAAAATGTGAAATAGCTATTGTTTCGTGACTTTTCATGTAGAAGGGAGTGAATACAATTATTCACGTCACAATAGCTCCACCGTACACCCCACAACGACAGCACCTTCTGTACGTTGGAATTTATGGGAGTTCTAATGTATAGGTACTGATAGGTATACAGATTTATGACACTGAAATCTCGTGTCAGACCTCTTAAAAACCTTAATTGCCAGAAATTCCCAGGGCCTCGTTTCTAGAACACTGCGATTTCCGTCAGGCATCAGGCCTGATGTGCAACAAACCTCTTCTTTCTTTGCGTACCAGACGACCAAAACAATGACATTGATCACAAATTTTCGGTCCTTTAAAGGCGTGTCAAAAGCCTAAATACCAGAGCTTCACCTCCATGGCCCCATGGCCTCACTAGGGCTTTACTCCTACATACATAGCAGCAATTTATTATTTCAAGGAGAAATATGCACTGTATGCAGTGCGATGTTTATTGTGCAACCTAACATGAACATCGATCGAGCGCACTGTGATATTCTCAACATATGTTGCCGAGAAAACGTGACAACATCGTTATTAGCAATTATTTCCACCAGTCCACCTGCAAGTCTCCTTTTTTTCGACAAATCCGATCGGTCACTAATCTCAGTCCTCAGCAAAGTAGAGGCTCACATGCCTGTATGAGGCAAAGTTCTTAAGGTGCGTTCACACCAAAACCGAAATCTGCTGCCTTTTGCGGGCGGGACGCGAAATTTTTTTTCCAAGACAATTAGGGGCAATTTTACACCAATGAAAATTTTGAAAATCGCCCCATTCGTTCTGAGATAACAAATTTCGCGTCCCGCCCGCAAAACGCAGCAGATTTCGGTTTTGGTGTGAACGCACCTTTAAGTGGGACAATAGCAACTATATAAAATCAAAAGATGGCTAAGACTTTTTTCATGATTATTTTGGGGGAGTAAAACATTCGTCACCACTACTTTTCGTTTACATTTTCAAGCTGAAATCCACTCAAATATTTCACCATTTGCGATCTACGACCTTCTGAAATTACAGTTTTTGCCAAAGGGGAGGGGGAACCCCCTTAGACCCTCCCCCCGGCCACAGATCAGTAATATCGCTCCCCCCCCCCCCCGCCAACCAAAAATACTGGTGTACGGTCTTGATGAGTAGAATACCGTAGGTACGATAAAATATGTTTTGAAATCCTTAGACCCCTTAGGAAGTTCTAAGGGGAGATATTCTCATTAACACTGGTATTCATAGGGTATAGAAACAGAATAAAAAAACATGTAAATAATGGTCGACGACAAAAGCTCAATGATGTAGCAGCATGTCCAAAATTGATGGGGAAGGAGAGGGTCACAATTTCGCACATTATCTAAAGTCAGCTTAGACACACTTTTCCCTGAAAAGGGGCCGGAACTGACGGTGAGAGAGACAAGTGGTGAGCACGTGAGGATTTATGTACCTGAACATACAATACAAATTAGTGAGCACATACGTGTAAGCATATATCTATGTATGCACTACTTACATGTATTTATTTGTCTGTGTTAGGAAAAGGTACCTCAGAGCAGGAAAATATTCTTTGTGCATGGGCGTCCGGAGGGGGGCAAGGGGGGGCACTTGCCCCCAGTGCCCCCCCCCCCCCTGGAAAATCAAAAACTTGAAAAAACGAAGAAAAAATAAAGAAAAAAACGAAGAAAATACAACATCAACATTTCTTAACAGTTCAATCAGTGGGAATTTGTACTCTCAAAACAATAATTTAATAAAAATAGCAACACTCAGGCCCCAACAGCCCCCCCCCCCCCATTCGAGCATATTTTGGGTATTTTTTAAAGTTTATATTTACGATATTGCTTATGTTTGCCCTTTTTATATGCGGTAAATAGGCCTTGGAAGTGCCATTTCCAGCGATCTTGGAAGCATCTTGGGCCAAAATTTTCCTTGCGCTCCGCGCCAACCCATGGTGGCGCGGAGCGCTGAGAGTCTGTCTATGGGCTTCGCCCCCCCCCCTGAAAATTTCTGGCTACGCCTTTGTCAACACTGTGTGAAAAGTAGCATCTAAACTCTTCTGGGAGTAAAATATTTCCCATGAAAAAAGTTGCCCCGCCTAAAAAATTTTGCCCCCCTTGAATTTTTTTCTGCGGACGCCCATGTCTTTGTGTGATCATAGAGTGGCAGCAGGGTCACCTCGTACTCATAAATGAGCACATCAGAATTTTCAGAAAAACGAAATAAATCCTTCATGTCTTAGGTACCTTCACAAGCATGTTGTAATCAAGAACATAGAGTAGTATACGGGAACTAGAGTGCTCACTCCCCGAAACAGCTGTGATCGCATGGGGGAACTCGGCCGCCATACAGTTTGTACACACATGCTCGCACACAGCATAGCTTCTTGCCTCCACCTATAACGGTGGACGGGTCCCCATCACTGATCTACATGTAGATCAATGGTCACCGTGCAGTCACAGCGGATTTATGTGTATTAGGAGTGCGCACTTAGTTCCTACAGCCTTACTCTATGTTTTTGGCTCATCAGTATATCCTTTCGGGAAGGCAAGAGGGACAAGCTTGGGTGGCAAGACAACTGGCTGGGTTGGGGGCTTCAGTATCTTACAGTCGGTGGTTATGCAAGTGCTACAGCTGGGGTCGCTATATCTGGTAAGGGTCCCTCGGTCGCCGATAATGCTGCTCACTGCGCCACTCCAAAAAATCACGTGAATGGCATTGTCACCCATCCCTGTAGCACGATCCCCTCCTAAGCCCGTTTGAAATAATTTTCCGCTATGACAATGGGAATGCACTCTTGGAATTGTTGCCATACGGCTCCGGCAACAACTCCGGCAACAATTCGATAAAATAAAAAAAGTCAAACAGTGAAACATGCATGAAGCCCTTAATTGGTACATTTCTCCAAAGGTGAAAGTTTACCTTTTGTTGTGCCCTTGCAACTCATCCGTCCTATGAAATAATTAGGTTTGTGATATTAGTGAGAAATGGGTATAGATCCTTCCCCCTCCCGCCCCTCTCCCTCGCCTACGGCAAATGCCCTCACCAAAATGAGTTGCAGTGAAGCAGGGCACCGGGCATCGGGTGAAAAATCTCTGCATTTCCTGAAAGCTGAAAAATATTTAACTTATTGCCCCTTTTCATAGGAAAAACATTGCCTCGAAAAATGTGTTGTAACCCACCCTTCTCATTTCAACGAAATAAAGAACACATCCCTCCCACTTTTGTGAAAACAGACAAATATTAATTTATGACCCCTACTTACATGGAAGTGCCCCTTGGAATGTTTTGTCTGACCTTCCGATCTTATAATCCTTTAGGACAACATGACAGCAGGCCCACGTGCCCCCCCCCCTCCCCATCTGCACCACCACCAAAAATGAAAGATTTGTGGAAAACGTGAACTCGTTGTTTTAATGTTTGTTTCAAAAGAAGTCTGGAAGTTGTCGAGTACCTGTTTGGAATCATAAATTCATAATGCTATAAAAAGGGGCCAGGGCACTCTCATTTTAAAGGGGCATCACATGAACATTTTTTTGCAGAATAGTATGTGAAGTACGTGTCCCAGTACCCTCCGATTGCTAACCCCGGCAGCTAGCTGTAGGGAAGTCTTATATCAAAGTGGTAAATCAAAACATCAGAAAAATATTTTTAATAGCGCAATAAACAATAAAAAATATTTCCCTAAAAGTAGGGGCGTAGCCAAGGTGGTTTCTTTGGGGGAGGGGGTGTAGAGACTATGTTTTGCCGACAGATCTGGTAATGCGTAGCGCGGAAACGAGCTTTAGCGGGTGGGGTCCAGGGGTCCGCATTAGGGCCCATGGTGGGGTCTAGGGGCAAAGCCATGCGGGATGGGGCAGTGGCGAAGCCCCCGGAAACTGAGGTTTAAGCAGATCTCTGGGTGAAAAATGAAATCTCAGGATGGATATTTTTGTTCATAATGCATCATCAAATGCAAAGATTCCCCATAATTTTGATGTATTAGGCTATTCCTCTCGTCAAGCCGCTATAGTTTTAAGCGGTTGGGATCTAGAGGTCGCCAGTGTTTCAGCTCGGACGTTTCTCAATGCCACGTTTACTGATCTGTGGCCTGGGGGGAATTTTTGGAATTTGAAAGGTGCCTAGATTGCAAATGGTGCAATATTTGAGTGGATTTCTGTCCTAATGAGGAACCTCAAAATTTACACCCGGGTAGAATTGCTTGTCAGATTTTTATTGTGAGACATTTGTCGCCATATGTGCGACATTGTCACACAAATAGGGGCTGGCCTAAACACTGGGCCCGCCCTAAGGCAACTGGGTGGGGGTCCAGGGGGCGAAGCCTCCGGAAGCTCTGAGGTTTTAGCATAATCTCTGGGTAAAATATTAAGTCTCATGCAGGACAGGTATGTTTTGGTTCATAATACATTATCCAATGCAAAGATTCCGGATAATTTTATGTGATAGGCTATTCGTCCCGTCATGCCACTATACTTGAGGAGTTGGACCTGTCGTTCAGAATTGGAACACTATGCGTTCAGCGTTTAAACACTAGACGTGTCAGGCGTTCAAATACGTTAAGTGTTCAAATGGGCGTCCTGCGTTCAAAAAGGGAGAAAAAGTGTCCAGAATCTTAATACAAGAGTTCAAAATATGCTTTGAACGCCAGGACGGGTTCTGTATCTGTTTCATTTTGGTGTTCAAAAATTAAAAGCCTGAGACTGCAGTGAAGGGAAGACACGCGCGGCACGCATTATTTTTTCCCAGAATGCATTATTTTTCCCAGGATGTTTGTTGGCAAACCGGATCTTCGGGAGTTTGCTAAATGTGTTTGAAGTCAAGGTTAGGGTAGAAAACGGGTTAAGGATGCCTACTCCATGGGTAATGGGTGCTGCTCCCCATGATGATAATAAAAGTAAGGAATAATATGCAAAAAGTGGTTTTTCAAGAATGTCATATGACCCGAAATAGTGAGCTTATATGGAAGCCTTTAATTCCCTTCAGGCCCCCTGTCAGGATTTGCCCGACAGGGGGCCCAAGCTCTCCGACGGGCCAACAACCCAAAGCCTCATCGAGACCGATAGGGTGCCGAGACGATGTTTGAAGAAAAATTTGGCGGGCGAAGCGCGTCGAAAATTTTGGGCTCTATTTCGAAAAAAATTGAAAAAAATTGGGTTTTTACCATAGAAAATTTGAAAAAATGGGGTTTTAGGGAATAAAATTGGAAAATTTGGGGGTTTTATTGAAGAATTTGCCCTAATTTCGACCAAAATTAAGTAAATCGTCGGGGCGACTGGCCGTTGTCGGGGACTACATATTTTATCGTATACATAACAGTTCCCCGACGAGATCTGAAAATTTCCCCGAAAGGGGGGGGGGCATGTCCTCCTGCCCCCACCTGGCGCCACCACTGATTCCCTCTCTTTCTCCGAGTTGCCGACGGACTCAGTCACTCGTCCAATTACACCGACGGCTGTTGACACGTCCGTATACGGCCGTCACATGCATAATCAGTTTGCCGACGGGCCTTCAACTTGAATGGGCATTAGATGAAGAGCTGATAATCGAAATAGCCGATAACATACTAACCACGCCCTCCCGTTCTCTCTTTTTTCTTTCATTCTCCGTCTCCCTTCTTACTCCCTTCTCTTTTTTTTTCCTCCTTTCCTCTTTTTCTTTCCCTCTCCCCTTTTGCCCACAGACCGAAAATCTGCGGACGGCGACCAAATATTAAGGGTATGACACCCCCACACCCACACACTCCGCTCGCTACGGCCCTGCCAAGTAAAAGATTTTAGTACGAGTTTGCTTGGGGGTCAGAAATGGATAAATGGAAACGTAAATGTAGTGTAACATACTGTGAGGAAAAAAGGAATCCGAACGGCATTGTGAACGGAAGAAAGCCTACCGGCCAGCTGACACGCTGGACCACAGTGGGTGTCCGCAGGGGGGGCCCAGGAGAAAAAACAGTTGATTCCAGTTGGATATTGCAACTGGTTTTAACTGTGTCCAACTGGTCTCAACTGCTTCCAACTGGTCTCAACTGCTTCCAACTGGATTCCTTGGTAATCCCAACTGAATCCAACTGGTCTCATGTGTTTCCAACTGGACCATGACAAAGTCCCATCTGGAAATTTCGAGACCAGTTGGACCCAGTTGCTTTGTACTGAAACACAGTTGGGTTGTGGAAATCCAACTGAAACACTGTTGGGAAAAGAGTCCAGTTGGAAATAGGTGAAATAACTGATGAGTACAGTTGGATTCCAGCCATGTACCTGTAGTGTCAAGATGTGAATGAGAACAGCACTAGTTGGGGGTATCAAGAGTTGAGTTGTCGAGTTGTTGAAGTATTGATCATTTACTCTTACTATATTTTTTATTTGATTGTCTTTGAATTTTAGGCTATTTTATTATTAGGCTAAATTATATTCTTTACCTATTACTTATGTTGCATATAATTAGCTACCCTGTTCTTCTACATCACACTCCCGTCCCTACATTACCGTTCATACAACCTGGTTTTTTAACTGAGCTTTCTAAATATATATTTTATGTGACTTTTCCAGTATTTTGCATTCAGTGAAGAAAATAACTGGTGCAAGACAACAGAAGTTAAATGAAGCCTTGGACTGAACGGTCCTGACTATACATGTATTCCATATTACTTTATCGCCTATATTAAGTTGACATGAAACAATACATGGAAATGGAAGTTTATTTGTTTTGCATTTTTGGTATGAAACAGTTGGAAAATTCAGAGAGCAGTTGAGATCAGTCGAAGTAGAAAATAGTTGGAATCACTTGAGTGTCCAGTTGAATCTAAGAAAGAAAAAACAGTTGGAAATTCTCAACTGGTTCCAGTAATTATTGTTACCAGTTGGAAAAATTTTGAATGGCATGTCAAACCAGTTGGAATAATTTCCATCTGGTTTCAACTGTTTCCAACTGGTTTGAACCATTTCCAAATGGTCATATTCAACTGGCTTTACCTAATTTGCATAATCGAGCTAAAATGCATTTTATCAGCTCAGTCCTTTTGTAGGATGTTTTGTGATGGTTCCATTTTTAAATTTTATTTCCAAAATTTGCAATTAACACATTTTAACAGTTTATAACAGGGTAAGCCTATTACTGATTTGTTTTTATCATTTTTGTTATGTTATGTTAAGTATATCTCACTCTCTACATACTAAATACATAAGACTTGACACAGCACAGCAATGTCTTTACATGTAATATATTACTGTAGACGTTTTGGACTTGCCTCAAAATGCTCCCAGGACCTGTGGGACCTGTTCTATTCAGCCAGTCTAGAACGGGACCACTGCCAGGTGGTGTCAGTTAAGTCAAAGTTTGTCCCTCGGGGACGTTGTTACTCCTTCGGGGAGCAGAACTCCTTCGGGAGTATTGTTTGGTTTTCGCCCCTGGCTCTTCGCCAGAGAGTCAGGGGACTTTTGGAAAAAAAAGCCTCAAAATGCTTCAATGCGTTTCGAAGTTCACCAATTACATCTGAATGATCCTTCTTTGAGCCACACATTCCTGGCTTAAGGGTGCTCATTGATTGGGTGCCCGTTCTCCTGGATCCAGTTCAACTTAACTGGAAAAGGGTTCCCAGTTGAAAACAGTTGATCCTGGTTGGAAACATGATCACAACTGGAAACAGTTGTGAATTTTTCCAACTGGTCCATAAACACAGCTTGGAAACATGGTCACAACTGGAAACAGTTGTGAATTTTTCCAACTGGTCCAAAAACACAGCTTGGAAATTTTCTAACTGCTTCCACTCAGTTGGAACCAGTTGAAAATTCCCAACTGTTTTTTCTTCTGGGGGGGGGGGGGGTATGAGATTTCAGATGTTATGGAAAACTCGATCCTGTTGACAATTACGTACTGGGTCTGGTTCTTATCTTTGCCGCGTTTACTATGCAAAGTAACGCAGGCAATAAAAAGATGCACTGTAATGAGACTGAATAAAATAAATTGTTCAAGATATTCATGCAACTTCCATGATTTATTGGTTAGACCAGGGAGTTACTTCTCGAGAAACAGGTCCCTCCAGGGGTTAGATGTGCCACCCGCACAATACCTCCATTGTACTTTATCACTGGGAGTCATTACAATGTGTACTTGAATCATGTTAAAACATTATGGACATCCAGGGACCTGTTTCACAAACGGTTAAGATCAATCTTAAGTACGTTTTCAATAAGATGATTGCATTGCAGATCAAACGTAAAATCCATCATTACTCTTTATGAAACAGGGCCCTAGTTGTTGAAAAAGAAACTTTGGAGCAAACGTTGTTCTAATAATGATGCTTTCCTTTTCATCCTTAGGACTTCTAGTGACTTTCCTAATCTCAGTCTTGGATGGCATCCCAAACTTCCTGCTTGATGAGTCGACTTTACAACTGAAGAGAGAGATTATGTGTCATCTCATAGCATTGCTGTATCCGATTCCACCCAACCCGATTCCGAGCCAATTTCGATTCCAGTGACCACCATTCCGGGCTAATTCCGACTCTAGTACCTCTTATATCCCTAGTCAAATCTGATTCCAGGTTCCCAGTTCCGGGCAAATTCCGATTCCGATCATTTGACAGTGCAGTATCTCGTACAACTGCTTTTTGTACTATTTCGCAATTACACTTACATTGAACAGGGAGGTGCTATTAATATCACCTCCCTGCTTTAGGAGTCAATTTCAAGCTGGCTTACCCTGTCATTTTGTTGACTGTATGTACCCATTTACTTGCGAAACTACGCACCAGTAACAATGTAGCATGAAGTAATATTTATGAAAATTATTTTTATGGACTCGGCTGGAATCAGCTCCCGAGTCCGAGTCCAGCTGCAGCCATTCCGGGCCAGTTCCGATCCTGTGACCTCCCATTTCGGGCCAATTCCGAGTCCGACGAAAAACAGACTCAAGTCCGGAATACAGTCCTGTCTCATAGCAACGGATAGTAATGTTGTCATGTGGTACAGCTATGTGGAAGAGGTTGTTACCTAGAGCTCATTATAAAATGAAGGGAAGAATTTAGTGCACCTTTCTATTCATAGTATGGATTCCGCGGCTGTATTCCACTTATTTAACCAAAACGAATTTGTAAATTTCCTTCCTTTTAAATAAAAATTGGGAATCTAGGGAATTTAGCTTCTAATAGCAGTATGCATTTTATGAACATGATCAGTCCATTCTCAGATATAAAGGCTGGAGCCTGATCATTTGATATTTTATTGGCTGTATGAAAACAGAATGTCTTCTAGGTTTTTGAAAAAATTTCTTTTGTGATCTAGTACAGTTGAAGACTATGAAATATGCTATTCATAAAGGTTTTCTTTCATATGTATCCAGGATTAATCTTGATTCCAAAGAGCATGTCTTTAGATAGATTTAAACAAATACTGCGAGGAAAATGCTACGAAAGGTGATGCAATTATATATTTGTGAAAGTTTACCATACTATCAAATACTGAAAAACAAAGAATTTTTACATTGAAGTTGTATTTCTATCGATTAAATCTTTTCATTATTTCCAAGCAAGTACGAAATATATATTTATATATTGCTGGTATAATTATAAATTTATCGTTCATATATAATAAAAAGAGTAAAGCAAAGATAATTTTTAGAGTACCTGTAAATAGAAGGATGGAATGGTTAGCTGGCAAGACAGGCAGGAATTCATATGGTAGACATTTTAACACTTAATTAATTTTAAGAGTAAAATATTCTTAAGAGCATCATTAAATACCACTGAAGACCCCGCCCTTAAAACTAAGCTTTCTTAAAATATGACGTAACCTAGAGACAAGAATTTACCGTTCTGCAAAAGCTACATTCCGTTTTGAAAACCATTTCCTAAATTCGCATTGATTTGCTTCTTGTAAAAGTGGACTCTCGTCTTGTTAAGATTTCGCACAGTAGTAACAGTAATATACGCTGTTAATTATAACAACTAACGATGGAACTTCAAGAAGGCGTGTAGTGTTCACATTTTTGGTGGGTTTATGGAGTCTCAGATTACAAATTGATCTGACTTAAATGACATGGTATTCATTTGAAAATGATGAGAATTTTTTGAAATAATACATATTTGAATTTTTTCGATTTTTCATGTGCATTTTACTTAATTTTGTAGGTTTTCCGCATAATGGCAAACCTTTAAAGAAACCTCACAATACCCAGCAATGCCTTGATATGTGCTTGATAAAGCAGGGCCCAATAGACTAAAGGTTCATTAGTATGAGGGTTCTCTAATCCGATGATGGTTAGTCCGTTATTGTAACTCTTACCCTTATTCTTACCAAACACAATCTACAATAGACTCTTTTACAAATAGCAATTACAAAGGATTGTGGGATAGAGTTTTGGTAGGATTATATATTGTCAATGACATTTTATTGAGGCAAAAAACGACGCATACCAAAACTCTCACCCACAATCCTTTGTAACTGCTATTTGGGAAAGAGTCAATGACCATGTTCGGCATTAGACCTTCAGTATATAGTATGCATCTCATGCTTAAACCACATGCCTTACAGCATGTCTTTCCAATGACTTTTACATTAAATATGGAATAAAATTAAAATCTTGAATAATGACAAAATCAATTAAATTAATTACACAGCGGAACTAAAGGTAGTTTGCAAGTTATACTATGAGGTCAATATCATCTCATGAAGAAAGCAGGTTGTCAGTAGGTAATAATGAGGTAGGCAGCATTAAAGAAGGTTACACAATAAAAATAAAAAACATTAAACATTTCAGCTGAGGAGGTAATAAACTTAAAAAAAAATAAACTTCGCTTGTAAAAGAAATATATCAATTGATTAAAATTTCAAGAGATCTTATTGGCAGGATGTATTAGAACTTAAAATATTACAATGGAAATAACAGTCTTTTCACAAAATGCGTATGTTAAAACACTATAAATTAGGCTTCTGCAGGTAACCCGCTTCTACTTCAGAATCGCAACTCCTGGCTGGCAGTGGAGTAGCGATTCCACTTTCCTTGGAATCGCGACTCCTGGATTATTTTCAATACTTCCAGATGTATGCATAACATCATATTTCTAAGTTTGCATTTACTTTACGGCAGAGTTTTTATTAAGTTTGTAACACCAACTGACTCTTGGGATCTTTTTTCTCTATTCGTTAGCGAGTTTTCTCTTCAGTTGGTTGCTGTGGTTCTCTGTCACTGTCAGTTCGGCACATCAGCCGTTGAGAACCCTGTAGTGTAAGCCTACTGGTGTACTAACACTCATCTGTTGGCATAGTATTTGACACTTTCTCACTGCTAAGGTAAATGTTCCAGCATCAGTTATGAAGTTACTGTAAGAATCACAACTCCTTCAGAGTCAAGACATTAATCTGGCAGGTACCTGACTCCAAAAATATCGTGAGTCACCCAAGCCTACTACAAATACTACAGAGGAATCATTTGGACACCTTGAAAAGTTTTAAAGTTTTGCAATGTACTTACCTAAACTTTAACCAACAACTTTAACCAACAACTTTTATGACTGTAACAATTTATTATTGCAAATTTCATTCAATAATGACATTCAGAATATTCTATATCACCATTTTAACAGTGGTGGCAGAAGGTAGGGTGGGTGCAGGGTAGATTTTCTTTGATTTTCTCTTATAATTTGCTTTCATGAAATAAATAGCAGTCTTTCCCCCTTATCTAGTTACCTTAACTTACTTATTCATCCTACAAAGTGTTTTTATTTTTTCTTTTTCTTTTCTTTTTTTTTCTTTTTTTTTTTGCCAAGGGAGGAAATTTCATCCCTAATAGTTGTTCTCTTGTATGTAGCCCTATACAATGTAAAACAAGTTATTCCTCACAGAAGCAGGTTATATTTTTGCTAACCATCAGTACATATTTTTTTTACTTCTATTTCAAATTTCTGGCACCCTTCGCAGTTCTGCAGTCCATATTTACAAAAACACTATAAATCAGCACAACACTGTTACAGAGTAGGCTGTCTCCATTTGGAATGGACAGTGCCAGCAAGTTTATGATAAAAGTGTTTGTGTTTTCACTTTTTAAAAGTATGTTTTGCTTTGTTTCACAAAAGATGCTTGTTTCCAGGACACTAAAAATGACAACTTCTAGAGCATGAACACACATGAGTATATAAAATATGATACTAAGGCCCCATAAAAAAAATTACTTGTTTCTCATCACTGACTTCTGAAAAAATCCGTCGCCCGGTCCTTTTTTATTTTTTATTACCAACCAATTTTCAGTGTGTTCTGTCTGGGCCCTATTTTATACTATATACCATGTATCCGGAGTGTTGTCAAGTCCGCCTTTCATAGAACATTAAGGAGTAACACTCACTCATCTGATATAACAGTTGTGTGTGATTCAGTATCATTACGGACTTGCAGCACATTTTAGTGAATCCACAACGGTCTGTGCGCGGCAGAGCATATTGATACAGCAATGATCGCAAGTACGGGAAGAACGTTTGATTGTGGGATTTGGTCAGAGTGATTTGGGGCAATATATTTATGCAAAAAACGTCAGAAACGATGTCAGAGATCACATTTTCTTATTTAAAAAAAAAATGCAGACATGGAAACGATAACGTCGGCCCGGGACGTTTTTATTTTTTAATAAAAAATAAAAAAAAAATCCACCCGGCGTCCAAAATCGGCCCGGCCGGTGATGAGAAACAAGTAATTTTTTTTATGGGGCCTAATGACACCATTTTTCACCTAAGCTGCCTCTAACTGCAAAAATTTTAAAAGGCAAGAGCACATCCCTCCTCAAAGATCCCTCCCCACGAACTTGTCTCAAATGTCCAAGTATAGTCTTTCATGAGAAGTTTCCCATTCCAGATAATGCTTGTAAAGGAACCTTAATTTAACTTTCTTTTGGAAGGGTAAAAAATTTCTACACCATGAGATATCAAAATGAAGAAGGTTTAGATGCAAGGTCTGCGAAGTGACACTTCCTGCAATCTGGGATCGCCTTTGACAGAATTTCCTTGGTAAGCTTGGCCCTCCCACATGATACACTTTTCTTCGATAGCATCACAAACCCTTCAACAGGCTACTGATCATACATTTTCCTTTCACACCCCAACCCCCACTCCAAAAACCTTCCTACACCTATGGCCCACCATCAAATCTTTCCTTGGAAACCTAGTTGTAACAAAGATAGAAAGTCCACCATCCGAATCTTTCCTTGTACACATACTTGTGGCAACCATCAAATGAACAGTCACTGTGCAGCTAATTGAAGCACACATTAAAAGAGTCCACTGCCCTATCTTTGTTTGTACAACCACTTGTAGCATACATTCAATGGCCCATCACCCATTTTCCTTATTGTAATAGATAAAGTACCCTACTGACCAGATTTCTAAATTAAAACTTCCAACAGCTGAATGTAACGCCTCTTAATTTCTTCTCTGTCCTTTAAAAATTGTGTAAAGACCTGCTTATTTAGTTCCCCACTGATGCCTGCTTTTCCAGAAGATTTGTAAATGAACAACTTTCTCTCCATCACTTCCAAGTATTCTGAAAGATAAAAAATCATTAAATAAAAAAAAAAATAAAATCAACATTTGGAGAAGGCCCATCAGTACAACTGACCACAAATATCTTGAGCAGTTCATCAAGAGAGTTAACAACAAGTGCCACTGCTGATGGGACTTGATTTATGTGACTGGCAGTCTCATTCTGATGAAGTCAGATACTTTGACCCAATTTCATTTTCCAAGATGGATGAGATTTTCCCACAGAAACTGAAGTGAGGGAGAATGATGTCCTGCAACATAAAGTATTAAAGCCACTAATCCAGTTGTTTGTATGGTATGAAAGCAACAGTGCATAACAAACACATTGACACGTTGCTTTTGCCCTGGTTAATGGTGGAGGATCTACACGTTTTAAAACTCGGGAGTGTGTAGCAAAACACTTATAGCACCATGACTTATCTCTGTTGTGAAAGTTACTCCCAATCTTGCAAAAACATTTAAAACAACATTTAACCTGCACAGCTGAATGCATACACCATCCATTTATAGACACACAAGTCAGCTGGCTATTTTGTCATCCAACAGCAGCCCCTCACAAGTTTTGTAGCTTCACTGATTTAACACACAGCGATACACTGCTTCAACCTTCTCCCTTTCTTCAATTTCTATGGAGATTGCAAAGTTCACTTCCCGCCCCACCTCCAATTGAAAAATAACAGTCATTGACACCTTCAAGATACTGTAAAACCTTAGGCAGAATTGCAGGAGGCCAAACTGCTGAGTTCACTACTGTGTGTGATGTAGGCTACCCTACTACACATCTCAAATTTCACTAATCTGCACATGATAATCAAGTAAGCGAGGTGGGAAACTTCGATACACAATGCATGCTGGGAAGGAAAGTGTACCATAACAGATACTGCATATGCAAGACAGATATTTTGTGTAAACATGCACAATTTTCCAGTTTAAAATTATGGTTCTCTAGACATCAAAGCACATGCATGATAAAATTATGGTTCTCTAGACATCAAAGCACATGCATGATAAAATTATGGTTCTCTAGACATCAAAGCACATGCATGAGGCATTGGTGATGCCATTTTTCATACCTAAAATAGAAGAATTAATGGAGCATGGCTGGACTTCTTTGAATAATTCTTCCCTTTACAGATAAATCAGAATACACAAGTACATCTTAGAGTTGATCTAATTCTACAGCTTACAGACAATAGCACTTCTTTGATTTTTAAATAAGTCTAAATCTTATAACTGTAGAGTTGTAATCAAATTGAGACCCAAACCTGCTTCCAATCTTTGGCTAAATGCAACATACTTACCAGATTTACAAATTTCCTAAGGTATTACACTCAGTCAGAAAATAAGGTTAAGAAAACATGCAAAGAGTTGTAAAAAGGAAAAAATAACTGAAAAATATGATTGCACTTTGCTCATCATTCTTGAGTGGATGGAGTTAATTGCCCTTCAACAATACTATATGTCATGTCCTTCTTTTACAACATAAAGAATGATACCACTCATCTGCAATTTGACAGCCTCTAACACACTTTCTTCTTAGTTTATAATTATATCAGTTTTATCATCATACTGATCCATCTCGCAAACATTTTGAACCAAGCAATTAACTCCTTTCCCACCTTTCAAATCAATGTAACTTTCATGGAAAAACTCGGGGTCAATGACTTGAAGCCAACTATCGTCTTCATCTTGGTCAGCCTCCATGGTTTCGGCTCTCCTCATGAGTTCTGAAACCTCAGGAGTGTCTGCATGGTATCGATTAGGTCCCAGGGTCTCCTTACAGTGACCATGTTCTTCACAAACATCAATGCCATGAGGGCTTTCTGTTAGACTTTCACCAATAAGTTGTTCCACAATCAAATCCCTTTTTGCTAACTTTTCAAGCAGATGATTCTGTCATAAAAAGGGAGGTGAACACATTAAATGGAATTTTAACATGAGAAAGCAACTTATTACTACATAAATGAAGGAACACACCACTGCATTTATCTCAGTATTTATTTCTGTCCCATTTTTCAATAGGAAGGTTGATAGCCTAATACAACCTTACACACAATGCTTCATGAAAAATAAAAGGCATTATTGCATGGTGCTTTTCACAGAACTCATCATGGGTCCCTTTGAAGAAAGCATTTTAGAAGCATCTTTCTAGGAGACCCCACCACCCCACTGTCGACTGACCACTGTCAAATGGCACACACTAGAAGACCCACACTGCAAGAAATTTTGGGGGATAAGGAAACTATGAGATGCCAAATCCTAAAAAACTAGGAGGAATCTACCATCATAAAATCCTACATTTCACGAAGTTACAATACAAAATTAGCACTGTGATATTCTTGTATGGATTGAGTTTTCATAGTATGACATTCAGCATTTCACTGTGTATTTTCAAACTTGACAAACTTTGCTGATAATACCATGGTATTGTCATGATGCATTTTCCTAAAGAGCCTCCTTAAATTACCATGGCAATTCTTTCCTATAGGACCTACTCCTACCAAAATCCGGCCAACCATTACTCTGAATACAGCATACAGCTCATGGCCAAATACCCTCATGCAGTTTAAATGCTATTTTATCAAGTCAACCGCAAACTTAATGCAGACTGCTTCTGCTCATAAGGCATCAACATGAATGACTGTTCTCAAGAAAAACTGATCCATCACGTAACCAACTGCTGCCATATTCATGCATCACATACCTGACCTCCTGTCAAAACAATGACATATCATGCAAATAAATATATCAAAGACCTTAATTAGGCTCCTAAGATAGCATTCATGTATCTCAAACATGACCCCCTGATAACAGGCTAGGATCTCCTGATAACATGCAAATGTATCACTGACAATATTAGCCTGATAACAGGCTAATTCATCTCATACATGACCTCCTGTCAACATGCTAATGTATCACGTACATGACTATAGTCTCATTCATTATACTGTTTATTCTCCTTTCCAGATCATCATCTTAAGATGAGAGAGGGCTGGGGATGACAAGCATCAAACCAAATATATGCAAAAAGGGAACAAAATCGCCCAATATGATAGTGAATTCATGAGTCCTTGAAGACTGAGCTCTGGGCAACCCATTTTGAAATATATGCTACAGCTGCAATACTTTCTATTCTTACTACTTACATAGTATTTTTTTAAGACTGTAAGTCCTGCATAATGCATGTACTCCTCATGTGCAAATTCTTGTTTCAAAGCTTTTTTCCAAGCGATCCATGGCTTCAGAGACAGTTTCACAGCAAATGTAAATCTGGATATGAAGGTAAGAGTCATATAATCATTCTGGAAATTAGGTTAAACACATTACTTTGGCATTTACACTAAACATATTCCTGTGATACTCTGCCTTTGCAAAGAAGTCTCAAAGACTAGGAATTTACACCTTAGTTAGGAAAGGAATTGTGTTAAATACACATTAATGGAGCTATGTATGAAGACAGGACTATCATGATTCACCAAAGCAAATCATTTCCCTCTAAATTTTATAGGGAATATTTTTTACCTTCTTAATCAAATGTTTCAGCATGTGGATTAAACAGTTGCAGAAACTATTGGGGCAGCAGTACAGAATGAACTTTGTTAACAACCACACAGTGTAACCAACTACATCTCAACATCACAGATAATACAATAAGGATATGGGACTTTCACTGCCCGAGGACAGAATTTCACATGAAAAGTGACTGATTTTGTCCCCACAAATTTGTGCAAAAGAGAACTTTCTTCCTGATAAGAGCAAATTGTCAGCCTTGTGGAGGCTGCAGCCCCCAGATTCCCCTGCCCCCACCCCTTTCCCTCATATGCCTTTGATCAATACCTAGCCACACTTCACCAATATCACTTCCATCCTGAATCACTTCAGTAGTTGTTATTTTTTCAGTAAATGAAAGAAGACTAAACTGAGAACAGACGTTTTTAACAGTATTTCAAATATTGAGAGGCCACAGGTTTCAAATCAATGAACAATGGCACGAAATTAAGATTTCACGAATTTGGTAAAATAACCTACAGAGCACATGTGGTAAAATGTCTGCTTGAGCAAAATGAGTAAATATAGAATACAATTGCAATCTGTTGCACCAGCTCCTCCCCCACTTGTCTCCTTCCTCCCCTCCCCCTTCACCCAAATGTGCAGTACCTGCCTTGCATCACACATGCATCACAATACCTGGGGCAAAATACACATTAATGAGTGGCAGGCTGTGTGTTTTGTCACAATCCAGATCAAGTAAAGAGGGCAAGAGTTTCATATTGCCATTTTGAATCGTATTATCTAGGTTCCTCAAAAACAATGTCATTCCAAGAGCTGGGATTTTTATAGTATCCCCACCAGACAGTATGCTCAGCCACTATCCCCAGTGACTGTGAGGGTTCCTTGCCAGCACCTGTATTGATGAAAGATATCTCAAACAACTTCAAATACCTAAAACTTCCATGCAAATGGTTGCTTCAACATTATTTACTTTAAGTACACTTTTTTACTGTATAAATACATTTATTTATGGTATGCTGACCTAGGGCCTGGAAAGAGTGAGCTAGGTGGACGTGCTGAGTGTGGAATAATTCCTTCAAAGATGACAGCTCTGCCAAACTTTGGTGTCACACCTGAAAACAAATCAGATATCAGGTTAGGGATCTCCTTCAAGTCACAGAGACTGCATTACTAAAATATCAAATGAAACTGCACCATCACTTTATGAAAATTCCTTTCAGCAATTGGTACCAGACATATGTATACAAGCCAAAAGAGCTGATGGGCTGAAGCCCTCCCCTCCTCATGTTCTGGTAAAACCTACTTCTTGGCAGATTTTGGAGAGCATCTCGAAATTTTCCTCTGGTGGCACAGGTTTTTGGTCAGGAAAGAAATGGCTCAGTCCCCAAAGAAAAAATTACATGTGTTTCCTATGTTACCAGCTGCTTGTCTAACTTTAAACACTTAAGTTAAGCACTGAATGTGTTCTCTGTTTTGTAACAAAACCAAGCATTGTGATTGCCTATAGTTTCAGAGAAAAACACAAAACTGCCCTCCTAGGTACTTCGAGAACAGAGGAGCCTTCACTTGATTAAATCATCTGAAAACAGCATGATGGTCTAATACAGTATATTACCAACAGGCTCATGCATATGGGTGGGTGAAACTACTGACTTTAAGCCATTATCTGCCCTACATCAGTTAATGCTTGTAACCTAATTCAGGTAACCAATTCTGCAGGTGTGAATTTCCCATTTTCTAATATTCCACCACCTGCAACCAATCATGGCAATAAACCATTTACTTTATACTCATAAGCCCTATTTCTGAACTGCTGATTGGTTCTGACACATGAGTATACATATATTGCAAGCTGGACCTAAACTTTTAACACATTTTTTTTTCTTTTTTATCAATAAGCTTCTTCATTATTTGTGAGAAAAATCGACCCTTTTCACACTGAAACCTGAAATGTATAGTAATCAGCCATTTTGTTGAAGATCTGTAAGTTTGTCCTTAGATCGTCAGTCTTAGTACTGAACCTAAACAGCGCACAGTCTGTATGCAAATCAAAGTGGAATTCCTGCAAAACTTTGTAGACATAACTTTAAGGAGTGAAGCCAATATTGCAGGTGCAGCAGTAATATAAGTCCAGTAACCAGGGACAGTTAGGGCATAAGGTTGCTTTACACTGAGTAAACTTAAGACACTTTCATTTTATCTTAATACAAGAAGTACTAGTTAACAGAAAATGACTGCATATATGCAAACTTTGCTAGATTGTTCAACAAGTTAACTTACTCATTAATTATTCATGATTCTTACACTTACTTATTACATATTCATAACAAAGCAACGATTGCCTGTACTGAGTTTAAATTGCTCCAGGCCATATCAACATGTTTATTGTGTGAGAGCTGTCTGGGAGGAAGTCATCAGTGACAGACCAAGCAAAGTAGTGCTACTGTTTGAATTTATGTCAATCAGAGTGCAGTCACCAACTGTATTATGAACTAGAGGGCTACTCCTAAATATATTTGGGGGATATGCCACAGACACTTTAAACTTACTTATTACATATTCATGATTCTCTGAGTCTGTATAGAAAGCAGTTTCTCCTCCACTTTCCAAGGTTAAGTTTGGTGTTAGGTACAGAAGGAAAGTCCATTCTTCTTCACCATATTCACAGTCCTGATGGTTCTGTGTACTGTCACAGCTTCTAATGTTATTGCAAGCAATATCATAGGGAAACCAATCCAAATGACCTCCTTCAGGAAAAACAGAAAAGGAAACAATCTTCAACAATGCTACACTTTCAAATGTAAGCTGTTTGTGAAAGGTTTGTTTTGCATTGCAATTTGAGACTCAAAAAACTCTAATTTACACTAGCTCCCATGAAAGTTGCAAGTCAATATTTTCTCAGGCCCTAGCTGCATAACTTTCAACTGTTCCAACAAATGCAGCTTGTAATAAATGCTGATATACAGGCAGGTGCCACAGTAAGTAAGGTTTCTCTGCTCTTTTGTTACAAAAATGTTGTTTTTAATATTAAACTGCTAATCAAAATGAATAATTGCTAATTAATTTTTAAATTAATTAGCAATTATTGCTAATTGGTTCATTCAGACTACTTTTTTCTTTACGTCCTGTTGGTACATATCTGCAGTCAACAAAATCAAAAGTCTATAGATCATGATTTAAGCACTAGACTGTAACAACAACCTTCATACTGCTACATGTACAGTAGGTGTCTAATTTATCTGCTATAATTTCACACCAATAATCTTGCAAGATGATGTCAATAAATGAAAGTCTGCAAGTATTATGCTTTAATGAAAATAAAAACATGATGAATTGGTCACAAATGTCCAGTAGAGTTCCTTCCTTGCCCAATTACACATTTTGCTGATAGGCAGACAAGACAATAATATCCCAAGTATTGACATTTAATCCAGCTCCAGGAAACCCTAGCCAGTTGATTGACACACAGGAAACACTTTCAATGAGAAAGCAGCCAGGTGCTAGCTAGATGACTTTTGTTTACAATCCTGCCTCACCCACCATGTCTGTTTGCAACCAGAGTGGAATAGAGCCTTGGTGTAGCCATAATAAATGACCTCTGGCGATGGCGTTGGAAATGCGATGTACTGTATACAACACTTAGCCAACAGAAAAGTGAGGTTTGGAAGCATCTTTGATTCAGCATGAAAGCATATCACCTTCTATAACTTAAAATTTTTGATGCATCACAAACCAAGGCAACTATTAAGTATACTTTTAGAAATGCACAAGACAACCACCTGTGTACATACAGTACTACCAGGATGGTAGCACATTTGCCAGCTGTGGACAACTTGAAGTCAACATGACTAGCTCAGTGCAGTCATCAATGCAGACCACATGTACTATGACCAGATACAGTACAGTAGCCATAGCCAATCTAGTACATTAATTGCCATAGCCCTGTAGCTTTATAGAGCAATAGGCAACAAGGCCAGCTTTAAATGCTTGGTATAGTCACTATGATCAGCTAATAGCCTGCTGAGTCTCCATGAAGTTACATGGTCAGTCTGGTGCAGTAACCATGGCTACATAAGTGCAATGTAGGGCCAGCATGCTACAATAACCATAGTCAGCTTGATGCAGTCATCACAGTTAGCGTGGCCACTTCAAGGCAATATAGCCAACTTGAACACTTTCACCATGGGGAAAGAGTTGTATCTTTGCACATATTGGAACACCGCAGAATTATGAGAAGGTAGCTGCCCACATTTGGTCTAAGCTTAGGCACATTATTATCCTGGTGATCACAGTATTATGGACCAAACCACAGACTGCCCTGCACAGGGTGGGGTACGCGGTAAAGTGCAACTCACCAAGCTTGATCAAAAAAGGAACTTATGAAGTAGCTACTGTAGAGTAGTGAAGAAATACTCAGAAATTATTCAGCAACTGAAGAATAGTAACAAGTCACATATAGATACTGAAGGAATAGTCATAAATGGCATAAGCACTGAAGGAATAGTCACAAGTCACATAGGTACTGATGGAAGTCACAATTAGTCACATAGATACTGATTACTGAAGGAATAGTCACAAGTAACATAGGTGCTGATGGAAAAGTCACAAGTCACATATAGGTGCTGAAGGAATAGTCACAATTAAGTCACACAGTTGCTGAAGGAATAGTCACAAGTCACATAAATGCTGAGGAATAGTAAAAGGTCATATAGCTACTGAAGGAATAGTCAAAAGTCATGTAATTTCTAAGGGAATAGTCACAAGTCATGTATAGCTTCAGTGCTGAAGGACCAGTCAGAAGTTATATAGCTGTATTAATAGAATAGTCAGAAGTTGTACAGCTACTAAACAAATAGTTAATCTGCTGCAGTAACATACTCAATATATTTGTAATCTGTTAAGTATCAAATGGAGATGGCATGCCATTACCTGACACAAATTTGGCAACTTTTTGCACCGTCCTCCAGAGCCTGGTTTGTGTAAAGTGTTCTATATTTAAAGATGCAATCCATTGAACATTGTCATTGTCTTCTTCAAGACTATCATCAAAGTAATATTCACCTAAAAGTAAAATGAAAGAAAATTCTATCACCACTGGTGTACGTAAAGATATAAACTGAATTTCTATACATAAAAATTAGTAAAATTACACACCACATTCACCATATTGCTGTAATCAAACTTAAGGCAAAAACCCTGAAAGAGATTCTAGTTCAGCTGATTAGGAAAACATAATATAAAATTTTCAATATTTCACTATAATTCCATTCACATTTCATGCTCAGTCAATGCTAAGTTTACACTCAGATCATTTTTAATCCTAGCTTATTCCATTCCATGATGCATGGTTCCAATCTCATCACATGCTCACTGGATGTTCATTCCAGGCTCATCCCATACTCATTTCATGCTCATTCCATATTCACTGCAAGCTCATTTTATGCTCATTTCACGATCATTCCATGCTCACTTCATTTCCTCTATATTAATAGGCGGTGGGCCAATGGTCTAAAAGTGCTCTATTTCTTGACTTCCGTAGTCCCCCCAAGGTAAGTACCTAAAAATGACCTAGATACATTGGGAACGATGTCCGAAGACATATTTTACATGTTCCCACTTTTCAAAGTTGCACCTTTATGAGTAATCACAGGAAATATGCTATTTTGGTTGCTAGGGAAATTTTTCCCTAGCAACAGTAGCTTATGAGCAGAATAAACACAAAATCCAAACTTCTAATGATGGGAAAACAGAAAAAATACCACTTTCTTTTCAAAAGAAGTCTCATTTGCATATATTCCTTTGATTTATAATGAAAAACACACATTTTGGGTTGCTAAGGAACATTTTCCCTAGCAACAGTAGTCAGAAAGCAGAATAAACACAAAATGTAAACTTCCAACTATGAAATACAGAAAAAATGTCATTTCCCTTCCAAAACTAAAACAATTCATTCACATGTTTGAAATTAGCATGAAAAATAAACTTTTTTGGTTGCTAAGGAACATTTTCCCTAGCAACAGTAGTCAAAAAGCAGAATAAACACAAAATCTAAAATTCCAATTATGAAAATACAAAAGAAATGTCATTTCCCTCACAACATGAAAACAATTTATGCACAATATTTGAAATTATCATGAAAATTCACTATTTTGGTTGTTAGGGAAATTTTTCCCTAGCAACAGAAGTCAAAAAGTAGAATAAATACAAAATCCAAACTTCCAATTATGAAAATGCAGAAGAAATATCATTCACCTTTAAAATAAAAACAATTTATCCACACTTTTTGAAATAATCATGAAAAATACACCTTGGTTGGAAACCTTGGAAAATTTCCCTAGCAATGGCAGCCTAAGCCCTGGGAAATGAACACAAGATGCAAAATCCCAATTGTAGGTGTGAATGATAAATTTCTCCACCTTCAAGTTTCCAGAGAAATCAAGAGAAAACACCTCAAATGACAATGTCTCAATGACATTACACTGCTTGGTTGCTAAGGATAACTTTACCTAGCAAAGAAAGTGTAAGCACAGAATAAAGACAGTGAACTGAAAGCTTCAAGTTATGTGAATAGGTATTTCAGGGAATAAAGAAAACAATTTTTGTGACTTTTTGGAGAAATCTGCCAAAATGGTGAGGATTCAGAGAATGGTTGGTTGGCAAAATTTTACATAGCAACTGAAGTTACAATACTTACAGGATAAAAACAAATTGTAACTGCATGATGTTAACAAATAATTTTAGTTCACTGAAATTTGAAAATATCAACATCTCTTATAATCAGGTTGAATATGAGATGCACTACACAAATGATGGTAGGAACATGCAATTTAACCACTAATCACTTAACAACATTGTTCTACATCATTTATCTACTAGCCTTTCAGCAGCCCCTTTATATACTTCTTAAAGTAAATGATGAAGCTTTAAAAACCTTCAGACAATCCCATTGATCCTTGGTTGTAACCTTCCATTTCCATATGTACATTAAGTGTAGAGGCTCTAATACCAGAATGACCCGAATATGCTACTCCCCCCCCCCCCCTCCCAAACACATTCTCTCAATCAGTAACTGTCTTATTCTACTCTACTTTCTTCAGAGGCTGCCTAGTTCCATCCTCATGCTGACCCTACCTAAAACATAAACCTTAACAAGCAGAGCTTCAAGCTGAATTGATAGGTCACCAAGGATTATTACATTTCACCATCACCATGCCTTTAAAATTGGTTAAGTAGTGTCTGGATTTATTCAGTATTCCTATGGATATCCAGCCTCAACTCCACCTACCCTTTACTCATAAAAGAACTGCCCATACAATTAATAACTTACATACATAACAAACTGTAATGTTCATGACCATGTGTATTTTAAAAAAGGATTATATAACAATCACTTGTTGACTGTTGCCTCATATTTTCCAGTCCAGCAAGTTTTCCTGAAAGATACTCTCCTATACTGTACAAACTGCAGGTTTTTTCATTGATACAGTATATGAGTACCTGTGAGTGCCATTTCTACACAGTAGTTGGTGGATTCTAGGAGTACACCATGACCATCGAAACATACTACAGTACCAGTCTTGAGAGGGTTTTCATTGTTTTTCACTGCTTCATATTTCACCAATTGAAAGCATCTCATCTTCACATCATCTACAGAAGTATACGACTATATCATGGCATCTTTGGGTCCCTAGGGTCCCCAATATTTGAAGGCAAATGGTCCCTCTTCAAATATCAAAGTGGATGGGTACAAAAGGATGAAATATAAATAGATCATGACCGAGCCCTCCTTCTTACATACTCAAGTGGTTGCTCACTTGCTACACTAGGCATTTCACTCCCAGCAGGTGTTTTGGCTTCTGAAGCTGCAATTAACAAAAATTGTCAAAGGTCAATCTCCAAACTACAGTTACTTGCAGCCAATTGACTTGTTTTTGACATTTTATGAACACTGGTTCTGAATATCAACATCAAAAAAAAAAAAAAAAATCTGCAGAGCATTGTTACAATCATATGGATATGACAAATGAGAGGGAAGGGGAGGGGCACTGTGCACTGAAAGTTTTCAAAACTCCCAAAATGCAGAGATTTGGGGCAAAAGAAACTGTGCCCTCCTCCCAAACCAAATGGGCCCATAAAATTATGATTAAAATTTATCTGACTATTGATTTACCACATTTCTCGAAACTGCAAAAGTTAAAGGAACACCCATTTGAATTGGTATCTGTCAGACGGCAGCTGCTTAACCCCCCTTCATAAAATTTTGCTGACAATGCTACTATCTTCAGTTGTTTATAGATGCATGGAAACAGACTATCAGTCAAAGGCTAGTCTGTATAATCTGCTCTTTACTTTGCAAATGGTAGCCTATATATATGCCTATGAATCCATGTAATACATCAGTACAACCTGCAAGGAAAACGTGCCATCACTGATTAATGTTTACTTTGACCAGCCTTTTATGTCTCAGTGAAAGACATTAACAAACATGCAGCATTGAATTAGAAGTGGGTCTTTCAGAAAGCCCAGTCTTTGTGCACTTTAAAGTGCAATGTTTTACACACTTACAGTAATCACATTTCCACAGAGTTACCAGGCCTGGGAGTTACTGTAATTACTGGGTCTGCCTAAGGCAAATTATAGCCGGAAGGTAGCCCATCCTCAGCCTACACAATAGCATTGCATTATCATGCAATTCAAATATTACTAGTCACTGAACGTGACCATATAAACCTTCTAGTCACACCCTAGAAATGGAGTGTATAGTATGGGAACGTAATGCTGGGTCCTGTTCAAGGGCTAGATATTACATGCACCACCTTGACCAATGATAGCTTTACTTCAAAAACTTGAAAAATAAAAATGGAGTAGTGAAAAACGAAGCTATAAAAATCTGCATCTTCCAAGACATTTAGCAGTACAGCTCTCAGACTGGGCTGTGCATTAGATGTTACATGGATGTCACAAGGCAGGTATAGGGCCTGGGAAGCTCAGCAACTAGCTATAATGGCAATCTTCTTTCAGACTAGCTTAGCACCGCCTATCCTTAAGCAGTTAAAATTGTATATTTCATCTTACATTTAAAAACAAACAATTACAGAATACCCCATGAGATACAGCTGTTTTTTCACTGGCTGCATGCACAGTCACTGCACATCCCTGTAGCTCCTATAAGACAGAATTTCAGTTATAACTGCATACCTATGCAGTCTCTATAAAACAACTATAATTCTGTATATCTTTGAGCCTCTCAAAGAAAAGTTAACCTTCATAGGCTACACATAGGATGCTGCCTCAAATTTTTCATGGTGTTTCCCTGTAGCTTCCCAAATATACCACAGTAAGCCTGTGACTGTGAGGGAAACTGAACATTTGCTGAATGCCTCGCAAAAATAAATTGTCTTTTGACTGCATATCCTCGTAGAGTGGTATGGGAATCTAGTCAGAAACATCTGTGCGAGTCATTTTCCAATAACAATTTTGCCTTGAATCTGTCACATTACCCTTTCCCAAACAGAGTTTCACATGCGGGGTATTCTGCAATTAGCCTGCTCCCATTTAAATACAGTGAGAAAGTCAACTTACTTAACTGAACAGGATATGTCTCTGCCTTCCTCTCCACTGCCCTCTGAACATTATACTTTATAGTGAAGAGTGTATCACACTCACTGTATACTGTGTAGGCTGTAATAAACATACCATGTTCTAGCAATAGGTGTAACGTTACGTACTGGTTTAGCGAAATGACTGGCGAACATGACAATTGCTGCATCATGTTCTTAGTTGCTACGCAGTCTCACTGCAGGTCAGATCCTTTCAAACAGAAATCCGGTTCTCGATTTTTTCCGACAGGCTTGGAAATGTGCACAGTTAACCGCAAAAGTAAGCTCCAAGCATCCCATTTTTAAAGTTTTTACGTACAGAATCTTGCAAATTAAGAGAGTTCAGTGACTGTGTTATTGCGGGTGTATGTAAATAATTCCGTAATATTTACATTCCATCAAGGTAATGTGTTACTCTAATTGATATGCAATTGGTTGCTGACACGAAGTCTTGAGCAATCTTACGGCACGTTCGTGAACAGCTATGTTTAAAAATTTTGGCTCATATTTCATTTAATATCTACAAAATGTGCAACTTTTGCACGTGGGAACATGTAATTTCATCTTAGTTATATATTTTTACGGTTTTTGAGCTATTTTCCAAGTACTTCCCTGAAAGGGATCACGAAACAAGCCAATTTGGGGCTTCAGCCCACCGTCTATAATTGTTTACATTCCATACACATTCCATGATCCTTCACTGTTCATTCCATGATAATTCCAAGCCTATTCCCACCACCACCAAGAATTGATAGTCTTGAGTTCAAAATATTTTACCACATCATATCATAATATCACTCAGTGGTCACTATGCCACATCAGCTCAGCTGAGCCACTAATCACACCAATTTGCGAGCAACAACATTTTTGTGGCACTGACTTTCAACCCTGCTAGATTAATACATAACATATGAATTACATAAAGCACTGCTTCGATGTCTTGTTGATCACATCTAAGTAAGAACCCTTCTTTTAAAATTCAAAGCAAATGTTTATCAACACAAAATGCTGGCAATAAAAGAAATGTAAACGCAGCAAAACGAGGTGGTTATCCACATTTACATCACACGCATACACAAAGTAATCTCTCTCTCTCTATATTCTGAGACCTTCCTGGACTCCCCTCCAGTTCACATTTTAAAAGTCAATTGCAATTTTTTTGCCTGAAAGTCAGGTTCATTGTAATTTTTTACTGAAACTTTGAAAAAGGTTTTGAGCCTACCCATAATGGCAATCTAAAATGTTCAGCCTTCCCCCCCAGGTGAGAACAGCTTCCTACATCAAGCAAACAACACCAAAAGAAAGTATTGTTGACAAAATCACCTGCCTTGTTGGATCTAGCAGTCCTCAACCAGTGCCTTTAGCTTGGGGGGCTTGGGGTACAAGCTCCATCCCCCACAGTCTCACAAATTCAGTTTCTCCCCCCTCCCCACCCTGCTAGAAAACTTAAGAGTAACAAAAAATTACCACTTCAATATTCAAAGTCACCCCAAGGAAATAGTGGTGATCCCTACACTGCACTTCCCCCTTGAAAAGTGAATGCCACCATTCGCCTCAAAAATTTACTCACAAAAACAGACACCAGCCTACTTTTAAATCTTTAAATCCATATCACAGAATGTAAAGCCACATTCTTGTACTTTACACTGTAATCTATACTGTACATGAAGTACTGCATGTTCATAAGCACAGGTGTCTTAGCACCAGGGCTGGATAAAATTTTTATTTCCCAGAAGAAAGTCAAACTTTCCAGAATTTCTTTTGTATTTTCATATGAGAAAAAGGTAAATTTCTCTCCAATTACCAAATTTCCCTCCAAATACCCAAATTTCCCAGGAAGTAGCCTCCCAGCTTCCCACATTTTTCCTCCATGCTCAGCATGCTGGACTCCCCTCCAGTTCACATTTTAAAAGTCAATTGCAATTTTTTTGCCTGAAAGTCAGGTTCATTGTAATTTTTTACTGAAACTTTGAAAAAGGTTTTGAGCCTACCCATAATGGCAATCTAAAATGTTCAGCCTTCCCCCCCAGGTGAGAACAGCTTCCTACATCAAGCAAACAACACCAAAAGAAAGTATTGTTGACAAAATCACCTGCCTTGTTGGATCTAGCAGTCCTCAACCAGTGCCTTTAGCTTGGGGGGCTTGGGGTACAAGCTCCATCCCCCACAGTCTCACAAATTCAGTTTCTCCCCCCTCCCCACCCTGCTAGAAAACTTAAGAGTAACAAAAAATTACCACTTCAATATTCAAAGTCACCCCAAGGAAATAGTGGTGATCCCTACACTGCACTTCCCCCTTGAAAAGTGAATGCCACCATTCGCCTCAAAAATTTACTCACAAAAACAGACACCAGCCTACTTTTAAATCTTTAAATCCATATCACAGAATGTAAAGCCACATTCTTGTACTTTACACTGTAATCTATACTGTACATGAAGTACTGCATGTTCATAAGCACAGGTGTCTTAGCACCAGGGCTGGATAAAATTTTTATTTCCCAGAAGAGAGTCAAACTTCCAGAATTTCTTTTGTATTTTCATATGAGAAAAAGGTAAATTTCTCTCCAGTTACCAAATTTCCCTCCAAATACCCAAATTTCCCAGGAAGTAGCCTCCCAGCTTCCCACATTTTTCCTCCATGCTCAGCACCTCATGCTTTCTTATAAGAAGAGAGGGCTACTAAAGAAGACAACTAAGCTACTTACTTATTGAATGTACAAGCACTGCTAAAAACAAAATGACTTTAATTTTTCCACTGGAAAAATTGGGGCCGTGGCCGGCCTGACTTAAACCAACTGGTTAGAAACTGAGCCATAAAACCTCATCTAACTCTAACTCTAGCTCCACTTTCTAGTCCGTCTCTGTGCCACGTTGAGAACTAACTGAATTAGCTGCAAACTTACCATAATCTTCCACATGTTCCTTCAGTATCAAGAGATCCTTGTGTGAAAACATATCATCAAAGACAAATATCTTCTTATTATTCTCAGTGATGTACTTCTGAAAGAGAGGTATCCATAAATATGATACATGTAATAAGTAAATGTTATTTCAATGCAATCAAAAAAATTTTCTCATACTTCATGCTGCATCATGATCTTTCAAAGCTTTGTACCCATACACACCACTAAATTCAGTCTGCAGCCGCTGCAGCTTGGCTATTTTGATATGGTGCCTAACTACCAGGAGCTAGATTTTAGGTGTTCCACCATTCAAAAGATAAACTTCCCCCATAAATCATGCACTTCAAGGTATGGATATCAAGTGATGCAAGTCCAATGCTGTCATTTACAGTAATTGCTTTCCTGCTGAAATTTTGCATATGAGCTGCCTGAATAAGAGATAAATACAGTATCTCAATGAAAGCAATGCCAACATGAAAACCAGTGAAACATGTGTGTGCTACAAGTTATGTAGAAGTGGGTCTAGCATCCTCATGCTTATTAACTGCTTGTCAAAAACATGAGAGTGGAAAGAGAAGCAATTATGTACTGTAAAAATAAGATGGATGACTGTAATATACCCCACTACATCTCACTGTGTTCTTGCTTTCCTATTCAGGTATTCTGAACTTGTTAAATACCACCCAAACACTAAACACTTAAGTTGAACTTTTCTTTTAAACCAATCTGACCATACTATCAACTTGTCAAAAACTCTAACTTGGAGTATTATGATATAATGACACTGTATGGTTCTTACCTTGAAGAAACAGTCTAAAGCTTGCATTACAATAAAAGTATGCATTTCTTACCTTGCTGACATGGTCTAAAGTTTATAACATGATGTGACTGAATGTTTCCTACCTTGAAAACTTGGTGTTGTAATATAATGTGATTGCATGGTTCTTACCTTGAAGACATTTCATTTTTCATTTCATTCATTTCGTCTACACAAATACAATTCAGAGGTAAAGTATAAATATAGACAGGATACTAGGACCAACAAAATGCTTCACGAGCTAGTAACCTATAACACAAAATATCATACAAAACAAAGGTAGAAAACTTAATTATAAAAACAGAAGAGAAGGAAGAAAGAAACAGATAATAGGGTGTCCTACACCGACAAGTAAACGAAGAAAGGAACAAGTATTTTCCCAGTTAAGTAATTTTTAACCCAATTTTTGAAGCATAGATACAAAGAAAGTTTACTTATACCACTTGGGAAGTTCATGGTGTACAGCTTATAATACAGTGACATAGTATGTTTCTTATCTTGAAGAAAGTGTTAATTTAAAATTGTAAAGACAGTGCAATTTCTAAACACTGCATGTAAATGGTCTAAATCTCGTATAAAGACGGAGTATATTTCTGACATCACAGTAATGTTCTTATCTCAAAGTTTAATGACAGTGCACTGTATAGTTCTTACCTTGAAGACATGGTCTTTAACTTCAAAGTTTTCATAGCTGTCAGTCATGTCCACCAAAGACTCAAACATTTTCCTTTCTGCAAATCTTTTATTTTCCATATGTTGGTGTCTTTCTTCTTCGTATAGAGCTACCTTCTGAAGATCAGTGGTATACTTTACTGTCAGAAAGCACAAACTTTTCCCACTGTTCATACTGGGAGGTTTTGTGATGTAAGCTAAAATGAATATATGGAAGGGATAAACATTAGATGTAAGATAAAGAAAAAAGGGATGAAGGTAAAACATTCTGTTTACTTCTCAAATTACTTTGATACCAAAGTTGCAGCATTCACAAATTACCAACCACTCCAATTGACATTAAGAGTATTTGATGTATCATCCTATAGGAGATCGACATACAACTGTATTGGATAGACAGCTGATCTTTGCTGCTGGGATCTATATCTTGCCAGAAAACTCCCATCATAAATAGACATTTATCAATTTCACAAAATGAATCAAAATTCACTAATGATATCAAGCAAAGTTGTTGCTGCTTAAAAGCATCTCATGACTTCACATTAACAATTTGTGATAACAAATCAAATTTTTACCGACAAATTAGTAAGTTTTTTTGACTGGACCTAACGGTCTTTTGTAGAACCCACTAGGCACCTAGAAAACTATCATAACCCTGCATGGTTCCTTTACTGGGGTGGATATTATAATTCAAAATAGTCCTTTATTTGGTGCTAACATTAACCTTGAAAATGATCGATTTGACGGAAAGTTATGTCATAAAAGATCTAGTGTGGATACAAACCTAGCAGAATACTGAGCCATTTTCATTAGCACTCTTCTACATTAACCACATTGCTATAAGGGTCTTTTGTCAACATCATAATGTCACATGCCTCTGTGACCATTGGATATTTTGCCCAGCAACTGATATTACACAACAACAGCATACATATCTTTTAAAGTCTTGCTATGTGCATGTTCAGCTTACAGTACAGTAATATTGCACATGTGTTGAGCCCGGCAGCAAGACAATTTATAGAAACACACTGACATCACATGCTGCACCCCTAATATATTTTGTTAAAACTAAATTTTCAATACCAAAATTAACCAGACTAAAAATTTCTTTACCAAGTGAGCTGTTCCACAGAACTGCACGATTAAATGCTGGTTTTACTGAAGAAACCATTTCTTGTCCATTATACAGCAGCAATTCACCATACTGGTTTACTTTCCACTCATCTATCATGAAGTACAGCAAGAAAACTTCATTTCCATCAAGGCTTCCATCCACCACATCAACAAAGTCACCCCTGTTCATACACAAAATAGAATTCAAACTTTAACACTTTGCCTTCAATCAAAAAACATACTTTAAAGTGATGCCGTGAGTTTGCAAAAAGGAAAAACATAAGATTTCGCTTCTTCTTATGTCTTTCTTTATTCTTAAAAATGCCACGAATGCTTTACAGAGTTTAAGAATACAATTTGAAAGCTCAAAATGCTAGTGATAATCTCGGGAAGTAACCTAAACAGCATAAAATCGGTAAATTTTTGAAGGCCTTTTTCAAAAAACGGTCCTTATTATACGGCATTAAACCACGCCTACAACGAACCTGATGTTGAATATGCAATGTTATTGAGGTGTCACCAAGTTAAAAAAGACGTACCATACCACTCCAGCCTGACTAGCTCTCGCAGGGAGTTATTTCCAAATAACAACTCCCTGCTCTACGGTAGCCTACAGCTGTTCGCTCACGACCACTGATCTCTACTATACATGGGCGGATTTAGGGGGGGGGCCCGGGCCCCCTCTTCCAAAAAATTTTGAAAGTTTTTTCAACTTCATAAAACAAAGGACAAGGCCCTATTCCAATGAAATAGGCCTATGAGATGTGTCAGAGTGAAACTCAAACTTGTTCATTATTTCCTACCTCAGAAAATAAGTGTTATATTAATAACTCTGCTACTGACTTTCAACTGATAACATTTTGGCTTATATGGGCCTCAATGACTTTCTCTGGGCATTGCAAGGAGTTACTCATGAGCGCTGTATTAATGGATTGCTAACTTCAGTCTATTACCGGCCAGGCCCACAGGATTAGGAGCGCTGCTTCTACTTTCAAGGGAATTTCAGAATTCTTTAATATTTAGAGGAATATTTTCGACAACATCAGGCTTTTAACTATAACATGCTGCAATATTACCCTGTAGTGTCTTATTTAAGCCTTGTAATTTATTTTAATGAAATGCACTGTGAATTAAGGGTAAAATTTAAAGTTCACTAAATTATGAACATTTTCCAGCGATATATGATCAGTTCAAAAATATACTAAAGGCATCACCATTTTGCATCTAAGCAATCTTAAATTAACAAAAATTTCTCAAAGGGGAGCACCCCTCCCCAGAAAAGCATCTTTCACCCAACAAAAAATTAAAATCACTGAATTATGAACGCTTTCCAGCGATATATGATCAGTTCAAAAAATACACCACAGACATCACCATTTTGCATTTCAGCAACCTTAAATTAACAAAAATTTCTCAAAGGGGAGGGGGACACCCCTTCCCTTCCCCTTAGACCCCTCCGCAGAAAAGCATCTTTTACCCAACCAAAAATTAAAATCACTGAATTATGAATGCTTTCTAGCCATATATGATCAGTTCAAAAAGTACACCACAGACATCACCATTTTGCATCAGGGCAACCTTAAAATTAACAAAAATTTCTCAAAGGGGAGGGGGATACCCCCTCCCCTTAGACCCCTCCCAAAAAAGCATCTTTCACCCAACCAAAAATTAAAATTCACTGAATTATGAACGCTTTCCAGCCATATAAGATCAGTTCAAAAAATACACCACAGACATCACCATTTTGCATCTGAGCAACCTTAAATTAACAAAAATTTCTCAAAGGGGAGGGGACACCCCCTCCCCTTAGACCCCTCCCCCAGGACGGCGATTACTCATCACATGCTTTGTCCCCTATCAAAATACCCTGGCACTGCCCCCGGGGGACACCACTCTCCTTAGACCCCTCCCCAGATCGGACTTTTATACAAACCACTATGACCTGGGGCCCCCCTTTTGCCAAATCCTGGATCCGCCACTGCTATAACCAGGGAGTAATAACAACTCCCTGCTATAGCAGTCTCACGACCAGAGAATGCATGTTCTTGCGTAATTGCTTCATAACACTTACTTGTATACACTCAGTGTAGCTTCCTCAATACGTAGTACAGGCCACAGTCTTTCACTCTTTGGTACGCGTTACAGTACCGATTTGAATTTGGACGTTACAGGTTTACAACGAAAGTTACACCAATGCTATCGCCATGAGTAAGAACGTCAAAGACGATGGTAAGTGCACATAAAGGCAGAGCATCTAACGGTAGCCTAAATTAGGCTTAATTTACACAGAGGTACCACTGAGCCAGTATACTATAGCCTAAGTTAGGCCACTACAGTAAAACGGTGTAGTGGTATTACCATGCACTCTGTACATTGCAATATCAACGTTACCTCTTCAAGATCCACACACACCATGCGTCCTGTTCACTTGTGTTGTTGTGCTAAATCGATCAGCTGTTTACGCCTAGTGAATATGCATTAGTACTTCGTTCTCATTGGTCCGCTCAACTGATGTTCGTTAGGAGACTGAATAGTGTTTGTCCGCAGCACATTTTTGATTTCCTCGAGTTTAGTCGTTATTTTTACGAAAATTTTAAGGCTGTTGCCGGAATTCGCACAACAGGCCTTATTTTTTCTCCCTCACTGTTCATATGGGTCACTCAAAGGAATCACTGAAATTTTAAACTCGATTTTTTAATGTTTTTTACTTTTTGCAATCTCACGGCATCACTTTAAATAACATACAGTATGTTGCAAAGGTTAAAAGAAATGAATGAATCTCATTGGTTCAATTTCCATATATACACATTTCATTCCTTTACTGAAATTTAAAATGTCGAAGTTTACTCACCCACATGACCATAGTTAATTATCATGCAAATTATGCAATAAATTATGATGTCACCATTGCTTTCTACAAATTACAATCTTTTTCTTTGCTTTTCTAAAACCAGTGCACCCTCTTACAAAATGTGGCCACTGTATTACTGTTCTTGAAAGACTTAGATGCAAGCCATCTCCTCACAACAATGATCTTGGAGAAAAGGGGTCAAAGTGGACATTTTGTTTCCAAAGAAAACAAAAGCATGTAATGAGAGTTGTACAAGAAGGACATGACAAATGATTGCAAAATTGACTATTTTGATAGTATGTGAATAAACTTCAACACTTTTGATGCTAGCAACTGAATGAGTTATAAAGATGTGTTGGACCAATCACACGGATTTTCTAGCTTTGTTAGTTCTGTACACTTTCTTGTAATTAAGACTTTTTTCTTTCCTCCATCTATTCAACTTCATAAGTTCATGCTTGTGAACATAAAATACAGTACATCAAAAGCAAATTCAACACAATTTTTTACAATAGGCAATAACAGAAAAATTATAATACAAATGTGACATCTGTAATTCCTTTAAATTTTCTGCTAGATATACAGTACTGCAACATTCAAAAAGTATACAATGGTTATAACTAGTCGGATAGTTACCCCCGACACTTCAAAAGCATTTCTTTTCCACAACGCATTTACATTCTTCAGTTATCCTAAACGCTATGACACCTTGCAAAATGTGATAAAACCAAACGAACTGCAACAACAGTGGCAACCAGACTCATGCTGTCAAGTACAAAATCTTAGTTGCAAACTGTTGTAGCAGCACTTCCACTTTTCTTGATTTTCTCTTAATTAAACTTCAAGAAAAGTAGCATTATTTGGGTAACTTTCAGGAAGGAAAACGTCTACAAGAAAATCAAGAACATAACTAGTATTATTTTTCATTCAGATCAAAGAGAAGACCTTTTTCCTGTAACCCCTCTTCTTACATGAATATGGCAGATCTCTTTTCACAATACATTTCTATTTGTGTTCACCCTTCAGATACAAAGACAAATAGCATGCAGGAACCATTCTTGAAAATACTCAGGAAGTGACCACCAATTACTTCAGTAATATGGGAATCTATTTCAGGATTTTTTTTTTCTTTGAGGATTTTTTTCTTTCTTTGAGTTGTAGAAATACTGGTAGCAAATCCACCAACCTTCTAAGGATATTGGTCTTTACTTCATATGCATAATACTTTCTATTGGTTTGCTGTAAGTCATCGACAAGAGCTTGAAAAGCTGTGTTTACAGAGGAATGTTGGAAAGAAGTAGCATTGTGTTGGCTGATCCAGGTAGGAGGAGCTGGTTTATTTCTGCCAAAATACTTTTCAATGTTGTTAAATCTGTGGATCAAAGGAAGGAAATATTAGCAATTTTGTCACTACTGTATGACAGGGTTTACAGTACACATGTAGGGTAGAATGAGGGTGTAAATGGTCCCGGCCCCTTTTCAAATGCAAGGTGGAGATATTCCGCCCCGTAATCCCTCCCCCATGTTTGCAAGGAAAACTAGTTCTATAAGCTCTTCCAAGTTCAAAGAACTGTACCATACATTTAATTTTTATTTTTCAATAAATCACATTATTAAAAAAAGTTAATTGTTTTCTGTTTCCTGTTTTTCTCTCTTTGTCTTCCCTGTAGAATAGGCCTATTATATAGACTATATGACATGTTTCACAATAAATGACCCAATCTGAATCCCACAATGAAGAAAAATTGAAAATTTCCAATGACGTTTAAAGCTCCCTTGGTTTGACTCATCAGGCTCCAATTTTTAATAAAAAAATAAAAAGGAGATAACTACTTCTGCATTTCCTTTGTTCAAATGAAATTTAGCTAGGTTAGTGTTAGGTTCCCATTACAGTGCTGTCAATAGTAACATTAGCAACATTGACACAGGGTGTCAAAAATTTATTGCATACCCTAGTATGCATAGGAAATAAATTTGTGTTTTAATTGCCTTACATGTTCAGCAGCAGCAAAATTTCTGAGAAATAAGATGTAAATAATATGGTGTGTTCAATAATGGTTTGGATAAAAAATTTTGAAAAAGTGTGTGCTAATGTACTGTGTTGCAGACGTTATGTATTCTTGACAGCAAACCATACCTAGTCAGGTGAGGTGACAGATTATGTGTATGTACCATCCTTACTATTATGTTTGTTTCAGAAATGTAGATGCTACACATTGATCATAAAAGGGTATGAATACATTCAGTATTTTTCCAGTGGAATGCATTTATTGTATGCTAATGATACATGCTAAAGTTTGACAGCATTGCAAATATTAACACTAGCAACATCAAAAGCAAAAACTTAACCATTTTCACAATTAGATACATGCATGATCCTGGTATCACTGAATTGCTATCCTGGTAATCATTCATTAATGCAGCAGTCGTACTATTCCCTCTGTCTTTGTGGATTTCAGCTGCAGTTTTCATTTTTGTGTGATTTTTGACAGCAAAACATAACATTAGCAGCAAAATTCAATTCTGGACAATAAACTACCTAAAAAAGAAGCATAGATGGCAGGTTGTTTACTTTATCAATAGAAGTGGTCATGCTCTGTGGAATAAATAGTTAATTAAACAGAAGTTTCATACATTTCTTTGCATGCACCTAAGACTAGAGCTACAATATCCCTTGGGTAATATACTAGGACTGTGACTGTGTAGGGATTAACAATTGCATGTGGAATACTGTAAATGTTTTATAGTACAAGCCACTAAGCGTTTAATCGCAAAACCTGTTTTTTGTCTGTTTTCTATCCATCTGAATTACTATGTAAATGTGGAATGCGTAATATATTGGCCCTTACGTAGTATTTAGTATGACATCATGTTGTGATTACTGTTTCGACTACGAACAAGCCTTTACAGGAATCGTGTTTGGGGTTCACGGGTATTAATCGTTTTGAATAGGCCTATTTATCACGTCAATCAACACACACCGAGTCTTTCTGTCATGATAAGGTACAGTAATCCCAATTAATCGCTAAACGATCGCAAATTTTTGCGGTTAAACATCTAATTATTTTGCTATATGTTCATGCCACAGCCCTTCTCTTCTTCTTTTGGAATACGGTGACACATCCAAAGGGACATTACTTCACCACGGATGCGTCGAGAGGTACCTAAGCCCTAATGCTATTTGCGATAAACTGGACGGGGTCTTTATGATGCATGGAATTTTCGACTAAAGAGGCAGGGAGACTATTCCAATCCTTGACTGTATTAGGCAGAAAACTATATTTGTAGCAGCTAGTATAAAGATGGCAGAAGTGTACGTAGGTTATGCATACCGCGAGTTTTGCGAGTGGGATGTCGAAGTCTATCAACAGGGATCTGAGCCTTATCAAAAACACCCTTAGTAAAAAGAATTATTCTATTTTGCCTACGACGTTCCGATAACGAAGGGAGATTGAGAACGAAAGGAGACCCAGCACAATTCCAATTTTCCAGTGGGGAAAGTTGTCAGAGTGGTACAGTATATATGCATGGCCATTATCCTGCATGCTAAAGGTGATAATTAATGTCCGGAGTGGGAATTTTCCAGCTAGGGCATTAAGCAAAAAAGGCCTCTATGAAACCTGGTCACTGCTGGAGGGAATTTATCCGGCCAACCATGCTCCACTGCATACTTAAACAATATCAGGCCAACCATGATGCTCCACTGCACACTCAAACAGTTAATATGGACAACCCTGCACCACTGGACACTCAAACAGTCATACTGAAAACAGGAGAATGGAGGTTCACTTTTTATTGACCCAGCTCTCCAGAATAAACAAACAATGGCATTGCTTGCTATGACTGGAAGTCAGGTTAGGCTTGTGGTAACCAGGCCAAGTCTTCATAGAGGAGGGCTTTTGCGTTATGGGTTAATTGTTCAGCAAGGGGGCAGGCGCGTAGCTACGGGGGGGGGGGGACTGGAGGTCTGGCCCTCCCCCCCAGATGTTTAATTTGCCAGGTCCCCCAAAAATTGTGTTATATGTCCTAATGAAATGTGAAAGAATTAAGGACGCGGCGATCGATGCCATGACCCCCCATCAGATAACCTACTGTAGACCCCCTAAAAATTTCATCCTAGCTAGGCCTATGCCCCTGCAACGGAGTTGTCCTGGAGGATTTTTCCAGGGGAAGTTCTCTGATCATGCTTCAATCTGGGCCTTGCATGCGTATACTGCATGTACATGCAGTACATACACTTTTCCATCTACTGTAGCTAGCATGATCAGCGTGCATGATTTACTGTGTTATACGGTACAGGACATTGACTGTAGTTTTAGTAGACAAAGTTCAGGAATGGTAAAAATATAAACCTCATCAAGCTAGGACCCTGCAGGCCTGTGAACTGTACTGCAGACATCGAAATGCATGTCTGCTGCCATTTGTAAAGGTGTGTAGGCCTATGGGTATAGGCTACTTAATTTGCGCTGTTGTTGACTCTATAGGATATATACAGTTGCTTGCTTGTGTAACCGTCCCGATCGACTTGCCGAACTAAGTATTCAATTCATGGCGACCTCGCCGTACAAACCTGACAATTAAGCTGCACAACCATATGTCATATTGTGTAATATATGCGGCTCTAGGCTAGTCTAGGAAAGCTACAACTAAGTACAAGAATTGTTGGCACGGCCTTGCATGGGCTACGGACTCACCTCCAGTCATTAGCCAAAGATGCATACTGTTGCCAAACAAAAACTGATTGCAATGGCAAAACATTGTCATAAACAGCAGCTAAATCGATGTCTCCCTCGCGATATGACGAATACAGGGCGAATTCTGGTCCGGAGGTTTCCTCTTCTCCGATTGTTGTCCTCGTCTGCTCTTTATCTCTGAGAAGGTCATCGATCAGCTGTTCAAAATTCCCTGGTAGTAGTGGATACGGCCATCGTCTGTTTTCAGGATCACTTGTGTTAAAACTTTCCCTGCCTGAGACGGGATTACAAACCATGAAGAAAATCAAGCGAACAAAGAATACCCTCAAACAGAAAAAGAACACCATGTTTTTCATGTATTTAGGTCTGTAGTACTGACTTTAGTTTCCGAAACTTACACGTTTTATTGTTGTATGGTTAGCCAACTTCCTGTGTACATCATGGTACATGGTACTGTTACTTCGAGGGCCGGGCAAACATACACGGTCGGTCGATCGTACAGGTAACCAGGTACCTATGCATGCATTTCGTTCTGCAAAGTTGCGGCCTCCCATATTTCAGCATCCAGTTTCATTATACGAGACACTGTCACATACTGTGGCCGAGAAGATTGATCGTACAGGAAGAGAATGCAGAGCAGATCAGCGTTTATGTTCTAGCATGTAAAGTAGGATATACTGCAGTTACGAATTTCTTGGCAACGGTAGTAGGGAAATTCCCTATGGAGTCGGTCGGTCTTCCGCTTACCATAGAAACTTTCGGAGTGCAAAGAACAACTGACTAACAGGATGACCGTCTGGAACACCGCGCTACACTGCTGCTAGTGTAGGGGAGGTGTGGCAGAGTTGAGCCATTTTTGCTTTTGATGATGCTGTCAACTAAGTTAACACATTTTAAGGATGATTTAAATGCTGATACAGACTAAATGTATTGGGGCATGCATGGTGCCTATTAGCCTAGGGTACCTAGGCCTAGTTCTCACGTACACTTTGTTCCCTGAACTAGTATGGGAAGCCCCAAAGCTTCCCAAATACTAGGTCAGCAGACTGCGGACTAGGTGCCTATATGAGCCTTTAGCATAAATCGATTGGGCGTGGCATGCTGTCACATAAAAAAATCAAAATGGCTCAACTCTCCCTGCGTATGGGGAGAGTTGAGCCACTGTGCTGGGAAAGTTGAGCTATTTTGTAGTAATGCTTTTCTCATAACAAATGTCACATGATTGTGGACGAAACTTCTGGTTCAGTAATCGGAGCCAGATCATTCACACCGCTGTCCTTTGCCTAATGGAATACAACATTGTAGTTTTAATCAATCTGAAACAATATACGAAACAAACCCTAGCTGATGCCTCTACGAAAAACCCTTCTTTTGTCCAGTCCCTGTTGTATTCCAAATAGGTAGGAAGGGTGCCCAAACATGTTTCTATCTTTTGCAAGTAGATGAAGAAAATACTGAAAAAGAATTTGACACACAATACACAGTGTGTAATTATATCACAACCTCCACGCACTTTAATTGCCTGTATTAAAGAGATACCCTACATAATTTTGTTACCAAGTGTAAGGCACTTAAACCACTTTTAAACCGTGAAAAAATAATGGGTTGTTTTACCATAAAAAAATTCTTATTTCTCAGGACATATGAAAAAAAGTTTTTAAGAAAATTCTAAATAAAATAGTAGTTTGTGATCTATTACAGACACCCCCTTGACACACACACACTTTGCACACATATGAAACACCCCCTCCTTGTATTTAGTAAAGGCTACAATAAAGATATCCTTTGTACTATATTAAAATGTAGTATAAATGTATGTATAGATATGGATTATTCATAAAGAAATGCTTTTGGGAGAGTTTTGTCACTTAAAGGGAGAGTTGAGCCATGGCTCAACTCTCCCCCAATACACTGGCTCAACTCTCCCCAATGCCACATTTTTTAACAAACCACATGAATTGGCAAGATGATTGCATCAACCATATTGAAAGTTCTTAACATAAACTAGCAATGTAGTAGCTACATAATGCTACTAATATTTCAGTTTTATCCTCTACCATAAAGGTGAGAGAAATCATCACTTTTGATGACCAAAAATTGTTTTTCTCGAACAACTGTAACAGGATGCAAAGCAATCAAGTGTCTCCTACATGGGAATAGAGGTAGGCCTAATAATATTCAGTACCAACAAATGGCAGCAACTAAGTATTTTCACCTCCTACCAAGTCATGAGGAGGCCTGGCTCAACTCTCCCACACCTCTCCTAAACAATCACACTAAGTTCCGAATACGCGCAATAAACTGTTTTTACTCCAGCACACTGTTGTCTTGCGGAAATGACGTCACCGACCGACCATAGGGCCGAAAACAATTTTCCGGGAAACTTTGTATGAAGTTTAGGGAAGCTGCCAGAGTTTCTGTATTCATGCACACAGTAGACTACCCATGTATTCATGCAAGTGGCAGCGATCTGTTAAAATTATTGGAGGGTGGGGGGACACTTGCTTGAGTGACGGAACACTTTCCGACTCCGGCAGGGGTACAGGGTATCCTCTCGACTATGCAGCCCAGGCTTGGAGTCCCTTCTATGAAAGGACAAGCTTCTTTTAGAGCAAGTTCAGAGGAGAGCCACTCGCCTTATACCGAGGTGAGACACCTACCTTATCATGGAATTAAGCATCTTGGGCTACCACCCTGGAGTTGAGAAGGATTAGGGGGGACATGCTTCAGGTGTACACTCTTTGAATCCTGTCCTCTTGCATTATTTAAAGTTCAATGTAATTCTCGGGTTCGAGGCCATTGTAAGAAGCTGGTTAAGAATTTTGCAAGCTCGACATTAAGTTAAGCTTTTTTCATAGAGTTGTTAACGAGTGGGAATAGTCTTGCTGAGTGGGTAGTTAACTCCACATCTGCTGCTTTAAAGGTTAACATTGACAAGTTCTTCCTAAGTGCGGTAGAATCTAATTGTGCTGGGCTCGTTTGGTATTGGTTGGTTCGTTGTTTTCAGTTATGGTTGTTTGGAACTTCAGGGCATCTAATGGGCCTAAGCCCTCCTTTGCCTTTAACCTGTTATGTTATGTTATGTTATAGGCAGACCCGTAGCCATGCGGGCAATTTAAATATAAGGGTACCAGCATCCCATAGGGGCACCGAAGAAAAGAATATGTTTGTAGTCCGTAGTGCCACCATGTACTAACATTTTGAACCACCGGGTATAATCTCAATCCTACCACAGATAGCTTAACCTTATCTGTGGTAATATGTGTGCACATGCGCGTGAAGCGCGCGAAAAGTTCACTTCTCTGGTGGGAATTTTCCCCTGCTTTTGCAATACAGAGACGTGGAAACTGAAAAAGTCTCCAGAATGGAAGGGAACAAAGCTATGATCACGATGGGTGATTCTTCAGTTTCACAAACGCAGATGAAGAGTTTTATTTCTTTTTGGCGAACGGCGAGGTGAACCTGGGACTGCCATTAGGCAGGCTTTGGTGTGATCCACAGTACGATTTTGTTAGCATCCAACACGAAATTCCCCGAACGTCCGAGGAATTGACAAAATGGAAACAATAGCATGGGGCTTTGAACAGGACTTTGAATGACATTGAGAGCACACCAAGCTCTTCACAGCTCACAATTCAGATGATAATTACAGTTCTATTTTGATTGAAATTGTGTATGAAGATAAAAGTTAAATTTGGAATAAATTGTGATATGAATGATTTTAGTGTTATACACGTCACGTTACGCATGTTACCTAAGGGATTAGGTCGGTTTTGCTACATGTAGACACCTTATCGCCCGGCATATAGCTTTGACCCTTCACCTAGATTTGGCTAGAATGGTTCACGTGGGAATTTTGTTGCTAATAGTGTTCATAGGTTATACAACTCGTTAGAATAACACTTCCAGGAGCGCCGAAATTTTTGCAGGGAAAACTTATCTGTCATGCCTGGTAAAACCTGCTGGCAGACAGTCCGCTGGCAGTGGTGAAAGGGTATGCTCGAACGTGGGGAACAAGCTACCATAAAGGAGACCCCTACCTGAAGGCCTTCCCAGAAGCGACGGGTGCCAAAAGGAAGCCAAACGGAAGACGCTTGGGCGCGCGAAGCGTGCCGAAAAATTTGGGATTCTGTAAAAGAAAAATCATTAAAAATATTTGGTTCTTGCCACGACAAATTTAAAATAATTGAGCTTTTTATGAAAGAAATCTGCCCCTCCTCGTCCCCAGAAAAGCTCCATAATTTCCAACTAACTTACTCCTAGTCAATCACAGTCTATACCTTGAACTCCTCCTCGTGCATAAACAAACCTTTAGTACATTGCCTAAGATTTCTGCACAAGGTGTGCATACGAAGCCGTAATATCACAACTGTAATCAGAACACTCTCTGTACTACGGGCCTGAATCATAGGTCCCCTGTTGGGGTCCAAGGGCGCAGCCCCTGAAGATAAGCAATTTGGTGCATTCTAGACGAGACAGATCACATATTTCTGATCTAAAGTTCCTCCCCAGCTGCCATCCAATAAGGCTAACACCGGCAGTTATGTCGAAAATGTTTGTGACAACATTTATTTTTTCCTGCATACCTCTAAATATTGGGGGATATTTGATATTAATGCCCGCCCACTAAAAATATTGGAGGACATGTCCCCCTGTTCCCCCCCCCCCCACGTGATCGCCGCCCATGTATTCATGTGTCCATGGAAGTGCTTTACTGGCAGGCACGTAGCCACGGGGAGCACAGGGGGCCGTGTCCCCAAAAATTTTTCGGTAAAAGTGTCCTTGCACTGAAGGAGTCAATTTTATTACGCGAGAAACCTTTTTGGAATACAAATGCCAGAAGAAAAAAAGGGAAATCTCGCACCATTTTGCAATCTAGAGTCCTTAAAATAGGCAAATATTGTCAGTAGGGTAGGGTAACCACTCCTCTTATACCCGCCTCCAATTCGGCGACACTGCAACATCGGGATGTGCCCCCCAAATTTGTTGGTCTGTCTTACGGGCCTGTTTACTGGGGCAATGTAGCCAACAGACTAAACAGGTCAGAACAGGGAGTCGATCGATTGACCATTTCCTAGATGATTTTCAACATCGTACGGTTAGAACCCATTTCACTTACCACGCTACAACGGTCTCGATATCCTATGCAACCTAACTATATATGATCCCGTTCGGAGTTCGGTATTCTTATATGTCAATTTCTTTTGGTTGCCGGGGTGTCGCTAGAGCGAATATGTGGGGCTTTGAAATTCCCTCTCCCCCATTCAAGGCCGATCCAGTCGACCAAAATTCTGCATCAGTCGAAAATTTGAAGTGAGCCTGAAAAAAAGGGAAGGCGAGAGGAAAAGAGGAGAGAGAAGAGAAGGGAAAGGAAAGAGAGAACAAAGAAGGAAAGAAGAGAAGAAAGGGAAAAGAGAAAAATAAAGGAAAGACGAAAGAAAAAGCGTGTGTAGTGTGTACAGGGGAAAGAGAAATTGGAATGTTTGTAGGCTGTAGGCACTCATATTGTTTATACTGGTATTGAGAAAACCCGTCAAAATATATGAAAACGTAAAACATATTCGTTTTGGTGGAACTGCACTACCAATAATTAAGCTTCTCAGACATGTCAGAAGTTGTTCATAGAAGAGTGATATCGTTTTAAAGGATAGATACAACAAAAATTTACACCAGTCCGGCAAAAAGAAAGGGAGGATGGGGAAGGAAAGATGAAATGGGGAGAAACAAGTCAGTTATAAATGAAAAGAGTAGCAGCCGAACATGATTTGAGGGGAAATTGTAGACACCACTTTTCACCATACTGGCGTCTAGAATATGCCCTTTCCTATATAGGGAATTACACAGGATTATGGGGATAGAGTTTTTTTGTTAAGCCACTATTTAGTAAACGGCATTTTACTGTGGCCAAAAACGTCGCACACCAATCTATACCTCATAATCCTTTGTAATTCCAGCTTGGAAAATGGTCTAATTGTACGAGCACCCCATATGAGCTCTATTCATGTCCATTGGTTCCTTATGAAAGAAGTACATGCATGAGTCAACTAAATCGTGGGATTTTCGAAATTTTTTCGATGTTTTTCTTCGATGTGCCAACCCAACCACTGGCGTTTACGCCAGTTTGAGTTTTGTAGGGGGTAAGGATGAGGTGTGTTTTCGATTGACTGATGGCTATATTTTTATTATATTCTATCACAAATCGTTCACTAGCTAAAATTTTCGTAAATCTTTTTCCAAACATATGACATTTTTCGGGCGACGGCAGCGAGCTGTAACTTACAAATTAGTCTTAGTTATTTCTTTAGTAACATCATTATTCCTAAATGTTTTTGTTCATAGGTATACGTTACGTTTTCTGCTTTTATAAAAATTCCAATGCAAAATTTGGCCGCGCTTCGGGCGCAATTGCCACGGTTTACATTCCATGCCTGATGACCATTATTTGTAGCGTGATGTTCATGACTTGAATTTTATTACTCATTTCAAAAGCTTATTCAAAGGTCATTAAATACATTTTCAGAGAATAAGCATTATGAAACATGGAATTTATTAATCCTCTAAACCACTTGTTATACCTTTACGAGTCCCTCTCCATCATTCCTCATGAGAGCTGTACATTTGGATTCTCCTTCAAAATGAGCAAAACTACGGTTTTTGGTGTGTTCTCCTGAAGTGTCATTTGGATATCAGTTAAAGGCATGGGGCTGACAACCCCACTTTGTAATTACCCCAGAGCCTCCAGGACGCCCTATATGTCGGTGTAGTGGTACCACCATTAAAGGTGTGCCATGCCAAAGCCAAAATATCACAAATAATGGCCACTTTTAACGTGAAATCAGTTCAAGGCTTTACCCAAGGGAGCACCATTTGCATGTAAACCGCCTTTTGACCTTACCTAAACGAAAATTCTCTAGTGGAGGAGTTTCACCCCCCCCCCCCCCGCCTTAGACTCACCACACCGTTCCCTAACATAAAACAATTTTCAACAAATAATCAGTTGAAAACGTTGCCAAAGATAGCATCATTTTGCACCCAGGCCACCTTAAAGGAACAAACCACCTTAAACGAACAAGACCCCTCCCCCATGACGGCACTTTCGCACTAGATGACATAGAAAGGGTGTCCACCCCTGGGTGCCTAAGTAATCGTATATAAGTACTATTCCTACTTAACACTGGGGGGGGGGGGGGGGGGGACTCTCTAAGTTTGTCTGGGATGGGATTACAACATCTTTTCCTGTGAGTGCCTCCAAATCATCAAACTCTAGCGGCGACCATGCGCCACTGTTGTTAGGGGGCTACGTCCGAACCCCGTAAAGGACGAACGTTTCCAATTTACGGTTGGTGAGTCCTTATAGTGTATGCGATAATCATGTTACCCCCGACGGACAGTTTACCTGTTTTTTTTTCTCAAGGAGGGCAGATTCTTCTATAAAACCCTAAAAAATGGTGCACTTCTAGCTCTTTTGGGTTTCAATGTTCTATTTTTAAAGAGTTCCGTTCCATATAGCTAAGCAGTACACAGCCCCTTTTACCGAGTAACATATAGATTGTTTACGTAGTTTTCTGTAAAGATCGGAAATTTACTCCCTAACCCCGTAGTTGTTCTTTTATTGAACGCACATAATGGTAAGAGACTACTGCGGATTTGACCATAATCAGGCAGGAGGGGTCCCGGTGCCCAGGATGTGATCACAGATTAGACCAGCCACCCTGGCAGCCGATGTATTTTACTTCTGAATGTTGAACAGAGAGTTTTAGAGATTCAAAATTTTTGCCCTGCTCGTGGGGAAGATTTATAAGTATAGTGACAAATTTGTGTTTTTTCTGATGTAAAACCCAAGCCCCCATCCTTAGTGAGGCCGAGGTCGACATCGGTTCTGCATGAACTGCACGAATGCGGTAGCTTTCAAATGAAAATTCCTGTATCAGTCACTGCTTATATATGATTTTCATCCAGTTGCAGAATTAGCCTGCATACAGTGAGGGCCAATGCAGGGGCAATCTCCTCTCCATATCTCCCTTTCCCGGTTTTCTCAACTAAATATGGTATTTGAAAATATAGGCTAATCGTTTGGACAAGAACAGACCTCTTTTGCAATGTATTAGACTATGTACTTCTAAACTGTCTTATAATGCAATGTTTTTAGGCCCGCTCGGCTCGCATCCGACAGTACTAGTTTGGCATAATTAGCTTGAGTGATAATCCTGTTCCAAATCTCCATACAACTCCTACAGTCATCCGTACGTAAAGAAGGTTAATAATCTCCAAGTTATTGTTTACTCTTCCATACAATAAATCTTCCTTACAAAGACAAAGACTCCTTGTATCACCAAATGGAGCAGCCGTTGGTCCAAGCTGGCTTATTGTGAAATACTGAAAAAACAATCAAACTGGTCTGTTTAGTAGTTTAGTGTGTATCTCATGCTCTTTATGGTATAGTTAATTATGACTTCACTCAAATGCCCAAAATTTAGCAAACATCCCAGAACAAAAAAAAAAAAAAAAAAATTCTGGGGTTGCGCCCCGTACACCAAGGGAGGCACAGGCATATTAAAAAAACATTTCAGAGGCAGAGGGTGTTTGCCCTTGAATTTTACATAATGGGCAATCACGTCATGGATTTAGCCTTGAAAATTACTGTTTTTGCCCCAGGCTGACGTCACCGTATCTCCCACCCCATACACACATACAAAAGAACTTTGCCTCTGGATACCATCGCCAGTGATCTTAAGGAGGGCTGCTAAAGCAAAACGTTGGGGTTGAAGCGTTTTAATGCTCCTACGGGACCTTCGTATCAAACTCGCTGTTGGTCAGTCTGTGCAGTCCTCTCCACATTTGACCAGAGCAATATTCAGATCTGCGCCTTTTGGCGGAGTCAGCATTTAGAGCTCATTTTTTTTTTGTCTTCTATATGATTATCCAGGAAGTTTTCTTAAAAAGTAACTAACAGACTGATCTTTCTGGATGGTGTCTCGTTACGTCGCCTCGTGTCCTCCTCGGGCCTTCACTCCATTTGGGTGCATTTTCAAGGGGTGTGGGGGGGGCCTGCAGTAGGAGATAGCCCTGCAGGACTTTAAAAAGTAACTGTTGGAACCTCTTTAGGGGTATAAATTTGGTTTTCCGCCCTTTCGCATCCAGTTTAAAAGGCTCCGTAAGGAACCGTACTAAGGAGTTTAAGTACTTTCAAACGAAAATTTCCTTTAAGTACTGAATACCAGAATTTCCTGCGGCGCTTCGCGCGTGCACCGGGTGGTATCCAGCCGCCACTATCCTCCCTTTTTGTCATTTATTAGGCTACTAATGAAGATGCATGGAATGTATTTTGTCAAAATTATTACTTTAGAGGCAGCAAAAAACTCACTAAACTACATACGAGGGTTTTTATTTCAAAATTTTTGCCAGCGAGGAATTGGATCCGCTGCCGTAGATGCACCGTCGATGCTGTAATGTGAAGGCATTCCCCTCAGTGGCGTACCTGGTAGGTACTTGTCCTCAACATTTGATTCCAACTAAATAGTCATTAGTGGAATTATCGTTCTAGAAGCGCCACTTCAAACCTTAAACATACTCCGTCGTCCCTACTCACAACCGTCCTCCGCGATCCATTAAATCGTTAGTCCCGAGTTAGACTAACACAAACAATTTAATGTTTATTCGTTTGGTCTGCACGCCATTTGGAGATATTTTAATGCTTCACTGCACTGTTCACGATTTTGTAAATATCCCAGAGCCCCGGGGCTTCCCCCCTCCCCTTGCCGCTTACTAGGCAGAAGATTTATTCTGAAACCTGGGGGTACGGGACAAGTTTACGTTGCCGAAGGCACCGCGGGAGTGCAAAGCGTTCCTCCGCCGGCCCAGGGTAAGTGGCCGCCTCGGCGCCCTTGTTGGGGTCCATAGGCAGCGTCCTGGTTGGAATTCAGGGGAGAAGCCCCCGGAAACTCCGCGACATTTACAAAATTCAGCACTCTGAAAAACGTGTTTAGCAATTGAAAATTCTTTTGTCCCTACTTTGTAAATAAAGTTCTAAACATGTTTAAGTCCTAAACTTGTTTAGCGATTAAACATTAAATGTGTAGAAATTAAACGTCTTTTGAAACAGAATGTTTACAAATTAGACACGTATGTTAAGCATCTAAAGATGTCTACAAAGTGGGGGCAAAAAGTGTTTAGAATAATGTTTAATTCCGTGTTTAGAGTGTAAGCAAGGTCTTGGGTTCAACTCCTGGCCTAGACTAGTGGCGAAGACTGAAAATTTTTGCACCCCCCCCCTCCGTACCACTTGTGTAAAATTTGACACCTGCCCTTAAAATGTCCCTTAGGATGTCAGCTTTCATTTTCTGTCGGTTGTCACCTTTGAAATTTACGCCGAACATGGGTTATTAGGAGGGTCAAAGGTCACGAGTCCTATTTTCCAACCCAAACTTCAACCATCTGGGTACTATACTGTGTACTTCACGCTCAGGGGAGGCTTTACCTTGAGTCTAGTGTGGTAAATTATTTTTGGAATAAATTTACAATAAACATCCTGAACTCTAATCCATGTATAACACCCTTAATTATCAATATTTACTATGGTTTTATATTGAATATTTTTCATTAATTTTTTTTTTTAGTTTTCCCCCTTTACAAATTTACACGATATGATATTTTAATGCATCTTATTAGCATGTTTTGCCACGTGGAGATAAAGCGTCTCTCAATACAGACAAGGTACATCGTTAAAGTTCCTTACCATTGCAATATATAATGCTCTTCTTGGATAAAATTGATCTGTCGACATGTTTTACTACATAGCGGCTCCTCTTTAAAACTTCTGCAACACAGGATAACCGTAGCGAAAGGCTAAACGAAAAACCCCGTCAGTTATGTGCATACTAGTCAATTTAATAAACCATATCTGGAAAGGTTAACGAAAAAATGTGACTATGCTGTTTCGCTTCAGTGTTTTCAAGTTTTATCATTTGTTGGTAAACAAATTTAAGATTTTCTTCATATAGACGCAGTGGCGTAGCTAGGGGGGGACAGGGGGGCGAGTTGCCCCCTCTGGAAAATCTTGGGGGAAAGTTTGAAAGTGACTATATGGTGAAATTTTGCGGCATGATCTGGTTTTTAAAAATTTTTAAATTTCTCAACCAGTACACTTTATTAATTTAAAAAGTACATGCCACACTGGCACAAGACCAGTCCTCATTAACGGTTTTTCCAGAGATGGAATGATGACACCAATGCTTATAGTTGTACTAGTTATTGTTTTACTATATGTTAATACAGCATGGGATATCTGGACCTCTGACAAGGGACTCTGTCCTTTTGAACCTGTATACTTCCAAGGTTTCTTGATAATTAAAGCAGCAAGCATTGTGGTATATGCAGTTTGTTAGAATGGCGTCAGTGGTTCACGAGTGCTAACTCTGGCTACACGGGCAGGTCTCGTAAAATTTGGACTGATTGTGGTGAATGTGGTGAACCGATGAAGGGGGGGGGAGAAAACCCAGGTAGAAAGGGTGTGCCGGGGTTTCACTTAATTACTGTACTTCACCCATTGTGATTCTGATCTACCAGTAGGACTCAGAAAAATTCACCAAGACCTGAAGACAAGCAAGATAAAAAGAAAAGCTTCCTAAAAATATAGGAATTCTTTGTGATGACTTCAGTTTACATTTAGCACCAAATGTGGCACCATTTTGCATCAGCCAGGTCACAGGAAAGCACCCGGACAAAATTTGGACCTGCAGAGAACACTGATTATTAGGAAGCAGATCACTAATTGGGGGAAATCTTGGTGCTCTTGCCCCCCCCCCCTGACAAAAAACCTGGCTACGCCACTGTATAGACGAGGTTTCTGACCATACTTTTATTAAAGCCCTTTGACTACATGGCGTTGAAAAATATACATCTGGCAGTTTTCATGTTGAGCTTCTGAAGGCGAAAAATCAGAAGGGTCATTACAAACGGAATGCACTTTGTAAGTAGGAAAAGAAGTGAACAGCTGAGTTTCTTCATTTACGAAAATTGCGAATCCCATATCAGATGTGAGAGTGATAAAATACAATGCTCCACCTTCAAAATGTGTCACTAAAATCTTGCTCTAAGTGGGTCAAAGCTGTAAACAATTAACAAATTCTTTTGCTGTTCACAAAAAGCAAAACCATTTTGAGTATCCTGTTCAATTGAAACTGCCTTCACTAATCTGCATATGAAAAACCGAAATTCACCAAGCCCTCTTAGACGCCAGTTTCCATCAGGCCCTAAGCCAGAAACGTGCTGTAGGGGCCGAGAAAGCTCCCAGGGGGACTGTCAGAGGGAAAAACATTTTCAAGGCCACGAGATGTGTATAACATTACAAAAGGCAAAGGTAATTTTTGTTCCTACAATTTCTACCAGGCGTAAATCGTTTTGTGGGTCCCTCCACTAGCTCTTACGCTATGGACCTGATATTTCGAACAGAGTACCCGTTCTCCCGAATTGTTCAACTGGTTCAACACATGGATGCTTTTTCAGGCTATATCTGAATCTGGTTGACCCGTGAATTTAGCCAACCAATTTATGTGCTTCTTGCCGAGGCCCAAAAGAATAATTGGTGGCAACGTCATCTTCTCCCCAAAACCCTCGAGTTTTGCTGAATTCTTCCTTAACCTCCAAATCCATTTGTCGACAAAAACGTATATTGATGCTACGACCAAAAAGCATAATATCAGTCCTTAGAAACCTGTTTTCTAAATAGACCGCCCTCACGATGCTAGATGTGGCTGGAAAATGAAAACACGTAATTCCCTGATTGTGATTACTAAAACACTGTCTTTATAACTTTACCCAAAATTAAAGCAAGATCATAATATGAATTTTGTTACCGTAATTAAACAGCCCCTACTATAAAGCTTCATTGAATTCATCTCAACATAAATCATTTTTTGAGAACCTGCGAATTATTTTATTTAAAGTCATTATTCTGCAAGTAAAATCAAGTCTTGTTATGGATATGTGCCATTTCCATGTCCAGACTTGAAAAACAACATAGACGGTGCGCAGTATCATTCCACTGGCTTTCTAAATACAAGGAACAACTTTTAATTACTAGTATATCTATGACCACAAATTATTAAAGCGTTTATTTACCAGTAAACAAAATAAATAAAAATTCATTTAACAATTACGATGGGTGTAAGGGGACACTTTCCTAGGGGGAGGAGGCCTAATTAAGGCCGTTTGCCCGAAGAAAAACTGTAATAATCCGACCAATGGCCGGATTGTCACAAAATGTACCAAGAGGAAATAGGATTTTTTTCCAAGACCTCCGGCGACCCAAGATCCATTGCGACTAAGTTCCAACTCCCTCTCATAAAAAATAGCAGAAAAAATGTGTGTTGAAACAAAACAAAAGCGTACTTTATCAGTTTGTAGCGGTAAAATGTATTAGTTGCATGCCTTCCCGAGCAAAGACGCTTTCTGCCTTAATAAAATTTACCATCACGTCCGAAAACATTTAAACAAATACCTATTGTTTTTGCAAGGGGTATTGCTACAACATACTTCTTTTCGCTGATCTGGTTCATGTTGGCAAATAGTAATTGCAATCACAGAAACACCTTAATGTATTTAATAAGTAAATTAAAGTCATTAATTTAGTTAGGCATGTTATTTCGCACCATTTAATTCTAATCAATGTAATGGTTCCACATATCCTAAAAACCGAAACAAAAATTCAAATTTCTCTGATGCAGCTACGAAAATAGCTTACATTTCATGGTAGGCCTATAAACATTTTCATTATATACCTCTCAATTTTAAGGATTGCAAGTTCTGGACATTGGTAGGGGCGGAAGCCATAGTCCAAAACCAGGACAACAGCGACGGATTACTGGAAGGATGGTGAATAAACATTTCGGCGCCTATTGTGTAGCGGCACAAATTTGCGGGCTTTAGTAGGAGAAATGTCAATAATTTGGTATTTGCTTTATTGAATTAAATTTAAAAATTTGGTTTTATTTTGAAGCTAAAATGTAAAAGGTAGAGGTTTGCAATTTATTTTGAATAATAGCCCTCTTTGAGAGTACGGTAACTCCACTAAACTGGTGGGACTACCAGTCGCTGTCGGATATTAAAAACTCCATCGCACACACTCAGTCTCCCTAAAAAGATTAAAAAAATTTCCCAACGAGGGGCTCAACCTTTCTCGAAGGGGCCATGGCCTCCTCGCCCCACCTGACCCCACCCCTGACAAAGTTGCTTTAAAAACATCTGAATAATTGTTGTTTGAAATCATATGATTTTGTGAAGGGTCCTTATTGGGAAAAACGTAAAATGCACCAACCAACATCCAAAACATGTAATTCATTTAATGGTACCCGGTCGTGTCGCCCCCTTTCCAGTTCTCTCCAGTCGTTTAACCCCCATGTGAATTCGCCCCCAAGTGGAAGTCGTTTTGCCCCCAAGTACCTACCAGTTCACCCCCTGAATTTTACTAACAGTAATTTGGGAAAAATTTTTCAAATGCGGTTGATATTGCTTTCGATTATATTTTTACGACAGCAGCAACAAAATGGGTATGAGATGTGGAAACGAAAGTGATGAGAGGACTCACTTGAAACTACTGTATGAACGCAAATTTAAAAAAATCGTTATTTCTCAAAAGGAAAAAGGATGCCGATAATAAAAGAGAGGGAAATGTGACTCCGAAAAGTAGAGTTGCTGCACAAAAAATAGCGTTCTTTCAAGAAAATATGAACCCAAATAAAACAAATCGATGTTTCAAAACAAAGAAAAAAAGATTGCCGATGATAAAAGAGAAGAGGGGAAATGTCAACCCGAAAAGAGAGCTGCTGCACCAAGAAAAAAAAATAAAAGCGTTCTTTAAAATAAATATAACGCAAAAATGAAAAAATTCGGTATTTCAACAAAAAAAGAAAAAAAGATGCCGATAATAAAACAAGAGGGGAAATGTGACTCCAAAAAAGAGTTGCTGCACGAAAAAGCGTTTTTTAAGGCCGAAAATATGAACGCAAAATGAAAAAAAAACATACAACATACATGATGAAAAGGCACAGAATTGCCGAAAATAACAAAGGTATATTGCCAAAAATTCGGGGCCGAACTGGTCAGCACTTGGGGGCGAACTGGTAGGTCTTTGGGGGCGAACTGGTCATCGCTTGGGGGCGAACTGGCAAGGGGGCGAAACGACCGTAAACCCATTTAATATTGACTTGTAATATTCACAAGTGTGTCACTACTTATGTTTTTGTGTCAGTTGAACAAGTTTTATCCAGGTTTTCGAGACGAATACATAAAAAACGCTGGACAAAAAAAGGTGTAAAGGTCGGTTCTTCCAACTTTTCATGTGCTATAAAGCTATGAGAACCAAACATGGTCATCTCTCGCTCTTTGGACCAATGTAGTGCCGAGACACAGTCACATACAGCTGTAGCTCAAAGTTGAACATTGTTCAAATTTCATAGCTTCATGGCGCTTTACTGAGATATTAATTGGTAAAAGGTGAAAATTATTCATAGCATATGTTATTTTTTAAAAAGTACAAACTGACAGAGCAGCTGAGATTTGGCCCTTTTGCAGAGATACATGGAGTTAATTTTCATTTACCTGATTAGACCTACTTTTTATTTTTTGTTTTTATTATTATTATTGTCTTTTTTTTCCTCCGTATGTACAATGTATATTTTACCAAAGTATGAATGAATATTGCAGTTATGCAAGTATGGTTTTAATGAGAAGATTCTGCATTGTCACCAATTGACATCTGGTGTAAGTAGTTTACAGTGAATGCATCCTAATAAACTGAACTGCTTTACCTATTATACAGAATATATTCTGCCAAAGTGATATTTCTGACGTTTCTCATGCATGAGGTGCCTTGTAATAATTGATATCTCGAAGTAAATACAGTAATGTAAATGGGTAAAAGAGGACTTATATGGACAAAATGGCGTGTTGCGTTGCTTGTTTTATTTTGCTCAGGCCTTGCATTATTTTACGAAACAACGATCGTTTTTCTTTGAGAGTCAGTCAGTTCAAATTTTTAACTCGAATTTGGAAGCTGTTTAGAGCAGAAGGACATTTCAGTTGGGAAAACAGTAATTGCCTCTCGGATGAAAGATCCACCATTCTGTTATGTCCTGGTGAGGTTTTGAACCCCGAATCTTCAATAATGATAAGTCTAATTGTTTCAAAGACCATCACCGTTATCAACTCATTCATATCACTGGTTCAAAAGCAGGGCCGTCGAAGACAGGGACCGTGAAGGAAAAGGGTTCCCATAGTTTTCAGTTCGGAAGTTTTTATTTTTATTTTTTATTTTCTTTTAAGTATTTCTAGCTTAGAAAATGCCAAAATTTAGAAGATAAAGGGTTTTTGCCCCCCCCCCCCCCCAATGTTACAAGACTTCCGGCGATTTAAAAATCATCGACTATTAACTTATTGGCAACGTTACCATTATAGCCACGGATTTACCTTTAATGTTGAATTGAACCGTTGGAACGGAAGGACGATGATGTTTTTCGTATACTGATGAAGAGTGTTCGGGGAGCAAGTCTTACTGATAAAGATGACGGAATGTGGGGAGGGATTGCTGAAGAAAGGCTTCGTCAAAACCTTTTATTTTTAAAGAAAAATGGGCCCAGTAGGCTAATCCAGCTCCGGCAAATTCTTTCTCCCCAAAAGTCACCACCCCTGGGCACTGAAAACTAGATTTATGTTCATTTTTTATTCCTTGCCGAAGGCAGGCAAGGAATCTATGCGATGGTGATGTCGTGTGTGTGTATGTGACGGCTTTGCTTGTTTACACGATATCTCAAGAAGGGAAAGTTGGACAGTTCTCAAACTTGATACATAGATGACCCATATTGAGAGGAAGAAACCTATTGCTTTTGGTGGAGGTCAAAGGTCATCTGGGGTAACGGGGGTCAAAATCTGAAAACCTTGTTTACACGATATCTCAAGTTAGAAAGCTTGGATAGATTTCATGCTTGGTATGTAGATGCGTTGTGGTGAGAGGAAGAACCCTATTGTTTTTGGTGGAGGTCAAAGGTCATTCAAGGTCACTAGAGGTCGAAGTCCAAAAACTTTTTTTTTTCATTTTTTTGGTTAAGTTTTGGTTCAACGGTCATGTGGCATGAGCTGATGTGAGCAGGGGTGAAATTGTGACCACATCATAAAAATGATGAAGTAGAGAAGTATAGATCTGATGGATGAACCTCAGTGTAACAAAGCACCCCCCCCCCCTTTCGGCAAGGAATCACTAAGCCTTTTGGCTTTCTGGTTCACCACCTCACTGGTGATGGTAAGCGCATTTACATAATTATGTCTCTCGGGTGGATGATGCTCGGATGTGTGACGCTTAAAGAGCTGTTTTATCCAAGACATCGTTCATCCAGCACATGGCCTGGATAAAGTTTAGCGTATATTCTTCTGGGCCCGTTTTTTCATGGGTCTCATTTCGTACCAGGTCCTCGCTTTTGAGTATTCCAGCCGTCGTCCAACTGAGTTCCAGTGCCTAACCTTAACTGCGTATACTGGTATAAACAAACATGAACAAAGAGAGTGAATATATTCAAGACAAAACTCCGTAAGTAGACACGAAGCGAGGCCTCAAAACTGCAAGGCAGAGGACAATTATTTGGTTATGACTTAATATATTTTACACCAAAATATAAAACAGAATTAAGACAAATGGTTTAGGGAAACACACAATAGTCTGTCCAGCAGACGTATTTTCACTGTGATCCCTGATCATGTATGTACACCAGCCTACAATAAAACAAAAATTTAAAACGCATTTATGATCAGAAACAGTAAACAAAAAACAGTAAAAAAAATGCAAAAACGAGTACTCGATATATAGATCTTTAGGGGCATGTTGCCATTAAGATGATTTCATGTTGTTAACGCATTTTACGGTATTTGTAGACATAAATCACACGTGCAATTACAATCTTTAGCCATAATAAGCTGATTCTCAATAATGACAACTGTTACCCGTACTTACTCCAATGCTCTGAACAACCTAATATGAAGAGTATAGTATGGACCTTAGACGGCCTTTCAAAGGATCCATTCCGATCCACCAGTCCATTGGTCATTCGAGCATGCTATCTTCTTGAAAGCAGAGCTGTAACACCTAGGTCCAGAATCGGAATGAATACCGGACTCAAGGCCGTGTTTCGATTGGACTCGGAATTGGCATGGAATCGTCACTGGCCTAGAATGGGCTGCAGCTGGACCAAGCCGATTTCACAAAAAGTTAACGTCACACAATTGTTTAGGAGGCTCTGTCATAATAGGTACACGGTATTATGTAGGACTATGAATGGTCATATACATTCGCCTGAATTACTCAATGGACTAGACTATAAAGTTGACACCTTCCTGACCATATGAATAAACGGTCCTTTTTGATTCCTTGCCGTAGGCAGGCAAGGAATCTATGCGATGGTGATGTCGTGTGTGTGTGTATGGGTGTGTGGGGGTGTGTATGTGTGTGTATGTGTGTTTGTGACGCTGCTTGTTATCGTGATATCTCAAGATAGGATTGACCAACACTTTTCATATTTGGTATATAGATTTGTCATGTTGAGAGGAAGAACCCTATTGTTTTTGGAGGAGGTCGAAGGTCATCGGAGGTCACCAGAGGTCAAAAACCGAAAACCTTGTAATCGCGTTATCTTGAGATAGGGATGACCGACACTTTTCATATTTGGTATATAGATTTGTCATGTTGAGAGGAAGAACCCTATTGTTTTTGGTAGAGGTCAAAGGTCATCTGAGGTCACCATAGGTTAAACTGCGAAAACCTCGTAAATGGCTTGTAATCGCGCTATCTTGAGTTAGCGATGACCGACACTTTTCATATTTGGTATATGGATTTGTCATGTTGAGAGGAAGAACCCTATTGTTTTTGGTGAAGGTCAAAGGTCATTTGAGGTCACCGGAGGTAGAAAGCCGAAAAGCTTGTAATCGCGATATCTCAAGATAGGAATGACAGACACTTTTCATATTTGATATATAGCTTTGTCATTTTGAGAGAAAGAATCCTATTGTTTTTGGTGGAGTTCAAAGGTCATTTGAGGTCACCAGAGGTGAAAGACCGAAAACCTTGAAATCACGATATTTCAAGATAGGAGTGGCCTGTATGGATTTGTCGTGTTGAGAGGAAGAACCCGATTATTTTTGGTAGAGGTCAAAGGTTATCTGAGGTCACCAGAGGTCAAAAACCAAAAAACCTTGTAATCGCGATATCTCGAGATAGGGATGACCGACACTTTTCATATTTGGTATGTAGATTTGTCATGTTGAGAGGAAGAGCCCTGTTGTTTTTGGTGAAGGTGAAAGGTCACTTGGGGTCACCGGAGTTAAAAAGCCGTAAAGCTTGTTAATCATGATATCTCAAGATAGGAAAGACAGACACTTTTCATATTTGGTATATAGACTTGTTATGTTGAGAGAAAGAATCCTATTGTTTTTGGTGGTGGTCAAAGGTCATTTGAGGTCACTAGAGGTCAAAGACCGAAAACCTTGAAATCGCCATATGTCAAGATGGGAATAGCCTATATAGATTTGTCATGTTGAGAGGAAGAATCCTATTGTTTTTGGTAGAGGTCAAAGGTCATCTGAGGTCACCAGAGGTTAAACTGCAAAAACCTTGTAAATGGCTTGTAAACACGATATCTCCAGATAGCAATGACCGACACTTTTCTTATTTGGTACATAGATTTGTCATGTTGACAGGAAGAAGCCTTTTGTTTTTGTTGAAGGTCAAAGGTCATTTGAGATCACTGGAGGTAAAAAGCTGAAAAGCTCATAATCATGATATCTCAAGATAGGAATGACCGACACTTTTCATATTTGGTATATAGATTTGTCATGATGTAAGGAAGAACCCTATTGTTTTTGGTGGAGGTCAAAGGTCATCTTGGGTTACCAAACGTCAAAAAGCAAAATTTCCCAAGATTTCCCAAGATTGTAATCTAGCATCACTGGGGTCAAAAGCAACATTTCCCAAGAATTCCCAAGATTGTTATGTGGGGTCACCAGAGGTCAAAAAGCAAAAATTCCCAAGACTGTTATATGGGGTCACCAGAGGTCAAAAAGCAAAATATCCCAAGAATTCCCAAGATTGCAATCTGGCGTCACTGGGGTCAAAAATCAACATTTCCCAAGAATTCCCAAGATCATCATCTCGAGTTATCAGAGGCCAAAAAGCAAAAGCAAAATTTCCCAAGAATTCCCAAGGTTGTTATATGGGGTCACCAGAGGTCAAAAAGCAAAATATCCCAAGATCATGATATGGGGTCACCAGAGGTCAAAAAGTGAAATTTCCCAAGAATTCCTAAGATCGTCATCTAGGGTCACCAGAGGTCAAAAAGCAAAATTTTCCAAGAATTTTCAAGATCCAAGATTCAATGGAGTTGAATCCCTTTCAAGACACTTCAGATTTTCTTTTTTGTTATATTTGGTGGGGTTCAAAGGTCATGTGAGGTCAGCAGAGGTCAAATTGTTAAAACATAAAATGATGTAGTCAAGAAAGATTAATTTGAGGGATAAACCTCAGTGCAACAAAGCATCCCCATTCGGCAAGGAATCACTAAGCCTTTGGGCTTTCTGGTTTAAAAGAGAGTAAAAACCATGTTTATAATATGCTTCATTGTCCGGGCCTAGAACTCGCTCGGAAGTGGAGCCACTGGAATCGGAATTGGCTTGGAGTTGGGGGTACTGGACTTTGGAATTGCCCAAAATCGAGTTATGTGGACTCGGATGTAGCCCTGCTTGACAGGTCAAAGGCCCTTTGTTAAGGGGGCCAAAGGTGGCGCCTCTAGCAATAATTTCACCTCGTAGAAAATGTATATAAAGTCAGACCTTTCTATTGCCTTCCCTCTGGAAAGTATCTCGCTCCCCTTGAACACCTTGTCTGTCTGCGGGCCTGCTGCTTGTGCGAGAGGGCGCTTTGATGGGTTCAAACTTTTTTCAGACAGGGTTCTATAGTGAGTATAATTTAGGGTTTTAAATGCTTTCTCTTATTTCACGGGGTTCTTGAAGGGGATAACTACCATACCTTAGACTTAGAGATAAACTTCTTGATGGCTGTGCCTCAAACCGATGTTGGCCCTTCGCTTAATGTTGTCACGAAGTCTGAAATTCTTAGCCTCCCTCCCCATTAAAAAATACATTTATACGACTCATTTCAAAATTCAGACACAGTTTAAAATCGCATATGTATAATAGATGCAATATCAGCCTAACACCTCCTTATTCTACGACTTGAAATCAAGAGAACTGTAATGGGCGACGTTTGCTACCATTCGAAACTCCCCCAGCAAATAGTGGAAGAACCTATGCTCAGTTCTTAGTCGGTTCCCAACCATTCATCTTACGTTCTTTATATTTTTCCATCGACGGTGCAGCAATGGTATGAGACTTGCCTTTAAACCTTCGGCGTGTTTCTTGGGATTTCTCTGTGTCCATAGGAGTGGTAGGTACGTTACTGATGTCGCTCTCGAGCCCCTCGTGGCTTGATAAAGGTTTGGTGCATTCACTTTCTTGAGATAACCCATTTTCTTGAACTGACCTGTGGGTCTCATCAAATCGTTTTATAAAAGAGTATCTTGGCGGAGGGGGTAAGGAAGGGCTCGTCTGTGATTTCCCTGTATAAAAAATAAAGATACAGGGGCTAGATGTTTTGAAAAGTTGGTAAAGAGTTTAACTCGGCTCTCTAGAAAGGATTGGTCCTAGGGGGGGGGGGGGGTTGGGGAGCGGTGTTCACCCTGTTCACTGCCCTCCGATTAATTTCCAATTATCGAACATGCGACAATGGAGCTGGGACAGGGACTTTGTTACTACCGTTAGTTTTTCGTCGATATTAATTAAAAAATGAATTTGTCGCGCGGCTTGTGGCCCTGATAAGTTTCGCTTTATATGGCCTTTCCCTCATATGCAGGCGTACTAAACTGTGCATATTATCTTTCAACAGCAACACTTTAGATCAGTGGCGTGTGTGCAGGATCTCGGAGGTGTGGGCACAACTTGTGATTCCCTTGACTGATATGGAGGAGGAGTGTAACCTGAGCGGGTGCCACAAGTGCACCGAAGGTGCATCACGAGAGCGAAGCGCGAGTTTGCACGCATGTGGTCCTAGGAGTGCGCATTAGGGTTCCTGGAGGGTTCAGGGCAGACCCAGACGGGGGTCAGGGGACGAAATACCCGAGAGCTCCTGCAACATAAGATAAAAAGACTGCTGAAAATTGTTTTCAGAGGCTCTATTTATAAGGTTTAATTTCATCTCAGATTTTTTTAAAATAGGCTAAGATGTTAAATGACTGGGAGTACAGGCTAATTAGAAGCCAGCAAATGAACTTCGAAAACATATAGGGCCTACATGAAATGAACAATTCTTCAATCTTGGTAGGTCTTATTTGCTCGATTAAAAGCTTGTTTTCTCGTCATGGAATGGACCGATCGTAATCCTTATAGCCTATGCGGGTTTAAACTTTTCATACTGGTGATCCCTAAAGAGGTGGGCTGTACGGGACCAAAACTAAACTCAGTCCGACCGGGGGTAGGATGAGGTCAGAAATATGGGCATTTCATATGGCCCAAATTGCAGGAAACCCCACTCTACAACACAACTGATTGGAATGTGTCTAGTACATGGGCGTCCGGAAGGGGGGCAAGGGGGGCACTTGCCCAGCTGGAAAATCAAAAACTTGAAAAAAATTGAAGAAAAAGTAACATCAACTTCTTTTGTGTATGATATCGCTAGAAAATTTCCAAAACATGAGCTTTCAAAATAGAAAATGATTAGATATGCAACTCGCAAGGCCTGGGAAGTGCCATTTTCAGCGATCTGGGAGGCATTTCGGCCAAAATTTCCCTGGCGCTTCGCGTCACACTATGGTGGAGCTACGCTTAGATAGTTTGCCCACAGGTTTCGCGTCCCTGGCAAGTTCCTGGCTACACCCCTGTAAAAGGCTCCAACACTTAGCAATTAAGCTTTATTCTGGGAGTAAAAGTTTCCTCTGATTTGATCAATTAAAAGTCTTGCCCCTGGACGCCCATGGTCTAGTACCATGCGTGGGTCGCCAATATGAGAGAACATTCGGCATCTCAAACTCCCCACACCATAGGAAACTGCGTTCTAAGCCACTAAGACGAATTTGTCACTAGGCCTACAGTTTTGCTATAGTGAGATCCTTAAACCTGTGTAGCCTTAAAGGCTGTCATCACCAGCTACCGGGAGAAAATCTGGCATCCCCAAATCCCAAATTGCAAGAAACCGCATTCTGCATTTCTAAAACACAAACTGTTGAGTGTTGACACTTGAATTGTGCGTCTAGCCTACCTAGACTCTGCAGAGTTTGTTTAGAGTATTTCATTGTAGGCCTACTCCCTCTGTAAAAGAATTTCTTGTTGCTGTTCCATGAAGTTGTTCACTTCTATGGTGGACTTGGAATCAGGGAGATACAGCCTCAAGTAGGCACAGAAGACTGTCATATACAGATTGCCCGTATGGAAGACATGGCATCCCAAGCACGCCATAATACATGGAAACCGCACTCTCCACTACCTTGGTAAATTTTTCACAGCAGTTACGATTTGTGTCATCCTGTATCCTGCCTACGCTGACCGTGTAAACTACCATTACAGGCTAGCGAAACGCGAAACAAAGTAATAGTTCTTGGTCACGGGCTGGATATCCGTAGATACTGACCGAAGAATCACGGGCGGGCCGAGGAAGTTTGCTGGCTCAGTGCTGTACGGAAAATGTAGCCTAAAAGTAACAACAAAGGTGTTTGCTTCTCTCTCCCTCCCTACCTTCTCCCTCTGTCTCTCTCCCTCTCCCTCTCAAAGTGATCAGTATATTGCATCTGATAATTTCTCATGGTTCACTTAGCTAGTAAGGTCGATATGGCCAATGCTTTGTAAACGGAACTCAACACAAACACAAAACCAGTCTGTTCATCACCTTTCCAGTTACAAGGGTAGCCTACATTTCACACGTACTGACTCAAAAGGAGTGAATATCAACGGTGACACACCTTAGAAACATGCTAGGAACAGTCTGGGGGAAGGACACCATCCGCCATGTCAATGCTTTTATGCATTATGTGTAATCAAAGTGACTCACACTGATTAAGATAGCGACAGCCGTCCCTTTCTAGGTCAATATACTCCCCATAGACCTAATGCATCGACGTCATGTTAGAGGGCAAACAATAAAGCTAGCCAGATAAGGTAGCCTGCATGATTTTGGTACACCTACTGTACGCAAGTCCACGGCGCAGTCTTCGCACGGTACAAAAAATAGCTTTCATCGTTTGTTGATCTAAGTTGCAATGCTAGGCGCCTAACTCATCCGAGGGCGCAATTTCCGTTCTGGGACGTCATATGCTCAAGATTTATACAGAGACTTGATAATCAGTGTTAATAAGGTCAGGTTTAGCTGTTGTCAGTTTACTTACCAAACGTAACAATTCTTTGTTTCTAGTCTTAAGAGGGGGGCTTTCGTCTGTGAGGAACTGTTGTAAAGCCTGGACAATTCATTTCACCACCTGGGGAATTCCCGTAAGTATCCCACTTACAGTGCTTTACAGGGGTCAAAGAAACCGGAATTACATACTTTTTCATACTGGTACATTCGATTATTTTGAGTATCAATTGTTATTATTACCATTTGTTATTCATTACAAAGAGTGACTTACAGTTTAAGTGGAAAAACTAGTGACGTAGTTAACGCGAACTCGGAAATATACGTGTGAAAACAAGTAACACCTGTGTTCTAATAATGCCGACATTTCTGTTGTAAATAGGCCTATTCAGTAAATCCAATGGCTGTTTTGTGTTGGGAACCAAACGTGGGCGATTTTTCTCGGCAGTGATTGAATCTGCAGACGTGGTGCACAGAATCATGCAAATACCCCTTCAAACCTACAAACATACCCACTCCCTTAAAAAACCTCGAAGAGGGTGGTTACGGGCGCGGTTTCCCTTCCTTTCAATACTGCCCACTGAATCCTACATCAAAGCTATACGCCAAAGCTCGTAGTCAGAGCAATCACTTGGGGAAGAGGGCAACTTTGGGCGATATAATCGCCGTATAAGATCGGTTCCCCTCCTTGGGAAATTTCAAATATTTTAGGGTCTAAGATGCCGAATGGTACAATAATTACATTTTCACTAACTTGTTAATTGTTTTTCCACTTCTGTTTTTTTTTTACATTTGAAAACTAAAGAGTGAAAAGTTGTGGGGAACGCGGCCATCAAGTCCCGCCCGCCCCTTCCGCTATGAGCCTTAGCAAAAGTACTGGCACCAGCATACTGCTGTAGTTAATACTGCAGGACGGGAAAAACACTGTACGGCTGGTTCAACGTGGGCCGTAAAAATACTTCGGGTTCTCCCTGGTTCCTCACTGGGGTTCCACCCTAGTACCCGCTGAGGGTAATTTCCATGGACCCCCTCTTTAGTCCACACCTCTTGCCTGACAGATATTTGTTACCTCCTGCCGGCCCTGGTTCAGATTTAAGGCTACGTGGTCTCTCTTTGGGACTGTTAATTCCATCAGGGATTCAGGATAAATGAGAAGAAATAGTAACCAATTTTACAGGGGTATACAGAAAAGAAATTGGTAATAGACAACGGTGTAGCCAGAGGAGTACAGAGGTCGTTCTCCCTTCCCTCGAAGGGCTATATTGCACTTTGTTTCCCTCTTCAAATGAATGAACAATTACAGTGCAATTTTTCATACTAACGGTTGTATGATCCGTCTCGTCCCTTCAAGTGTAACCCTTCCCGACCGTTGCTCCCCAAAATTCCAGTACCCGCAAGGCTACACCATTGGCAGGGACTGACTACTACCTCTTAAATTACCTTTCAATTCTTTATCTTCATACTCCATCACGGCATGTGCGGCTTCTGATAAACCAATCAGCTCTAATGAATTTTTCAAATCGACCACCTTGAACTCTGACAAGCACCCCTTGTCCTCCAGTTTTTCAAATAACATCCACGGGTTGGTCACGTTTTGTAAGTCACGGCACCCCATAAGGCGACCAAGTGCAAGGACTTTCTCCAGGTCGGCTTTAAGGAAAACACTAACTCGGTACAGCATGATATTATAGGGATGCATAGGTGGCAACTGCGCGGCCATGTTGTGAGCAATGAGTTAATATTCGATCCCTGATGGATAGTGGACACATGCAGGTAACCTGCCAACCGCTAAACAATTTTTTTCAAATCTTAACTGTAACAATCGTACAACTTATTCCACTGGTTCCTCAAAATGTTGTGATGAATCTTTTGACGTGCCACTGTGGAACTGCCAAGATTTTGTTTGCAAAGTCAACGACGCATCACCATGGTCCATTGACGTTACCAAGAACAAAAGGCTGTCAACCAATTTGTACCTGATCACGCACACGCCTATTACGTATTGGCAAACCGTATGGAAATCGTTTATATTTTGGAAAACCGTATGGAAATCGTTTGCACACCACATACACGCCAGTGTTAAAGATCGTGTGACATGCATAGGCGTACGAGGCGGGGGTCTGGGGGCTGCAGCCCTCCCTGAGCAGGGAAAATGCTTATTTCAGGGCACTGACACTTGTATTTTCAGGGCAAGGGGGCTGTGCAGTGGGCAGTTCCACAACGAAATAATATCTTTCTTTATAGTTTGTGGGGGGGGGGGGGGGACTCATCCATACCCGTCCTGAGTGCTGTCGTGTTAAAAGGGGAAAATCAGGGCAATTTGCAAAATTTTCAGGGAAAACACCCTCCGCCCCCTGTGAAATGTCTTCCCGTACGCTTATGGTGACATGTAAATTACACAGTTGGATATTTGATGTGAAAAGCATTAGATATTCAGAAGAAACCGCAATTCCCATTAAAATCCATCAAATATTGACCATTTTACAGGGTAATTTCTATTTCACACTTGTATATGAATAAACATGAGCTAACTATGCAAATATGTGACATCAAAAGATGAACATACCATATATGGCTCAGGTTAGTCTTTGTTTTTTCAACCTTAATTCCAAGGACACTGGTAGCATTGTTATCCCATGAAGGGTTTATTATAAAAGTTATTTTTTTCCTTTAGAAATATTGATGTTTTTCACCAAACTGTAATCTATCTGATCAGTAATTAAAAGATAAATGATATAGGGTTAAGAAAAGAAATCTGAACACTGTGGTATACTCCACATCATTATTTTTGCATAGGCTATGGGTTTCTTCAGAAACCATAAAACTTTGAAGACGTACATTTTGAGAACGGTAAAAGATATTGAGATAATTCCAACGGATTCTTCATTGGAGGGCTTAATTCCTTAACTGACATGTGAAACAGTTCTTTTTGGTGGCATGCCACACGACCCTAAACCAGGGCTGTAGTCAAGTCCACCAAGCTCGAGTCCAAGTCCAGGAGGTCAAGTCCAAGTCCAAGTCAGAGGGCTGGAGTCCAAGCCCAAGTCCGAATCCAGTGTTCTCGAGTCCAAGTCCGAGTCCAAGTCCGAGTCCAAGTCCAAAATTGTGAAAACAAGTTAAGTACAGTATTTTCCGGTACTTGGCTTTGAAAGCTAGCACTTAGCTCAGTGTGCTACAACAAACCGACCAAACAAGTTAAAAAAAATCTCATGGCAGACTGAATGAAATTATAGTAAGAAACTGATCAATTACATGTTCACAACTACAGTACCATAAACACTGCAGCTTATGATATCCTTCATAGACCTAACCCAGGTAACACAATGTATATAAGTCCAATTTGTTGCCCGTTTAAGAGGACCTTGCTGTAGTAGTCCCTGTTATAGTAGGGCAGATAAATGAATTTTTTTGGTAAAATCGTTCACAAGTGGAAAGAAGCACCAAAATTTGCATACATGTTCCTTAGGGATTGCTCTTTTGAAAAAACCCGTTAGCCACTCAAAATTCAAAATGGCGGCCGATTTTCCAAAATGGCCGCCATTTTCCGTTTGTAAATACTATTTAAGACACAATTTTGTGCAGAAAATATTACTAAAATATTTTTGAGGCATATTTTTGACAAAACTTCCAATATTAATTTTTGGGACTGTTTTGGCCGGACTCAGGTCAGTCAAGACGGCGGAAAAGCAAAATGGCCGCCAAAATGAATGAAATATTTCCAAAAATTGTATAAAAAACCATAAATTTCCACAATCCCAGTTCTTAATGATGTAAATTAAGATATATTTAAATTAAGACTGCGTTTTATAATCCTTGGTACAAGAGTACTTGCCAGCCAGTATGGCGGAAAATCGCCGAAAGAGTAAAAACAATAAAGTAAAAACTCCCCCTCCATAAGAAAAATTAAAAAAAAAAAAATACAAAAAATTCACAAAAAATAATAATTAAAAATATATTTCAATTGAAAATCCTAAATATCGTTATTCAGTGTTGCCAATAAAATTCAAAGTATGGTTTCTGATAGGTAATGCAAGACCTCAGCCCAACAAAGATGGCGGAAACAACAAAATGGCAGCCAACATAACTATAAAATGAATAAAAATAATGAGAAATAATCATTAAAAATACTTTTGACAACGTTGCCCTTCACATCTGGCCATATTTCATGACAAATAATCTAAAATAATTTTTAAAATGTTTTTTTTTTTGGATTCAGGTCAACCAATATGGCGGAAAAGCAAAATGGATGCCAAAGCAATAATTATGCTCAATATTATAATAACAGGAAAAATAATTATTAAAAAATACTTTATACACAGGTAAGCCTAATCTGTGACCATATTCTATTGCAAATATTCTTAAAGTATTTTTCTGGACATTTTTGGTAGGATCTGGGTCATCCAAGATGGAGGAAATAGCAAAATGGCCGCTAATGTTAAAATTTCAATAAATGAAAATAATAGGAAAAATAATCCTTAAAAAATATATTTGTGACAATTGCTCTTTATATTTGGCCATATTTTAAGCCAAATATATCAAACATATTTTTCAAAACATTTTTGTTGGAAGTCCGGTCAACCAAAATGGCGGAAGAAGCAAACTGACCGCCACTTGTATAATTACAATATTTTATATTAATAAGGAAAATAATTCGTAAAAAATATTTTTAACACATTTAAACCTAAAGTCTGGCCATAATCTGTAATAAATATTCACAGAGTATTTTTCTGAACATGTTTTACAGGTTCCAGGCCAACTAAGATGGCGGAAATAGCAAAATGGTCGCTCATATAGTTATCTTAATTATATTTATCTTAATTGTATGAGTTACCATTTTGCTATTTCCGCCATCTTGGTTGACCTGGATCCTGCAAAATATGTCCAGAAAAATACTTTTTTAATATTTATTACAGAATATGGACTGACGTTAGGTTTTAATGTGTTGAAAATATTTTTAAGGATTATTTTCTTTATTATTATGTTAATTGTATCTATACCAATGGGCGGCCATTTTGCATTTTCCGCCATCTTGGTTGATCTGAATTGCAACAAAAATGTTCTAAAAATTGTTTTTATATTGTTTGGCATAAAATATGGCCATATATTAAAAGCAAGTGTGACAAACATTTTTCAGAATATTTTAATCATTATTTCAATGTACTGTAACTACGTAATAATTATATGGAAGGCCATTTTGTTAGTTTTGCCACCTTGGTTTACCTGGAACCTGTAAAAAATATCCAGAAAAATTCTTTCTGAATATGTACTAAAGATTATGGCCAGAATTTAGGTTTAAATGTGGTAAAATTATTTTTTAAAGATTATTTTCCCTATTAATATAAAATACTGTAATTATACCACTTGGCGGCAAGTTTGCTTCTTCCGCCATCTTGGTTGACTTGAATTCCAACAAAAATATTTTGAAAAATATGTTTGATATATTTGGCTCAAAATGTGGCCAATTATAAAGAACAACTGTCACAAATATATTTTTTAAGGATTATTTACTGTATTATTATTATAATGTATTAAATTTTAACATTAACGTCCATTTTGCTATTTCCGCCATCTTGATTGACCCAGGTCCTGCAAAATATGTCCAGAAAAATACTTTTTGAATATGTACAATAGAATATGGGCACAGATTAGGTTTACCTGTGTATAAAGTATTTTTGAATAATTATTTTTTCCTATTATTATAATATATTGACATAATTATTACATTGGCGGCCATTTTGCTTTTTCGCCATATTGGTTGACCTGAATCCAAAAGAAGTATTTCAAAAAATCTTTTGCATTATTTGTTATGAAACATGGCCAGATATTAAGGACAACTGTATCAAAAGTATTTTAAATGGTTATTTCTCATATTATTTTTATACATAACGATCGTTATATTAGCGGCCATTTTGTTATTTCCACCATCTTGGTTAGTTTGAAGTCCAGTAAAACATATCAAAAATCATGCTTTGAAGTTTGTTTACAATCTGCTGTAAAGACATTTAGGGTTTTCATTCGAAATATATTTTTAACCACTATTTTCTGAGTTTTTTGCATTTTTTGTTATTATTTTCTTATTTTTGGTGGAATTTTTACTGTATTGTTTTTACTTCTCCGGTGCTTTTCTGCCATATTGGCTGTCAAGTACTCTTGTGCCAAGGATTGTAAAATTCAATCTTAATTAGAAAACATTAATTTACATCATTTTGATCGGGCATTTGGAAATTTACAATATCTTTAGCCAATTTTTTGAAATATTTCGTTCAGTTTGGCCGCCATTTTGTTTTCCCGTCATCTTGGTTGACCTGAATCCCACCCTAACAAGGTTTCTACTTTTAAATTTGAGTTTTCTGTAGTCTAAAACCTATTATTTTACACCAGAATTATTAAAATCAACCTGGGAAGTGAAAATCTATGGCAAACTATATTATTCTTTAGCCAAAATGGCGGCCATCTTGAAAAATGGCGGCCATTTTGAAATTCACGTGGCTAATGGTATTTTTCAAAAGACAGACCCAAGAGGTACAATCTGTCAAATTTTGGTGCTTCTTTCCGGAAGTGAATGATTTTTTCACTTATCTGCCCTACTATTATTGGACCCAATCACGCCTTTGCTAAATTGAATCCATCTAATCTACGCCCCCCTCCCCAAACAAAATTACAAAACCAGTGTTCTCCGAAGATTTTCAAGAGAGGGGTTGACTACGTACATACAAAGAGCGTAGGCGATGGCGAATCATGCCATGTACTTATGTGAGGCACTCAGCTGACTAGCTGTCTTATTTGACAGATCCTGCTCAGAAAACAGAAAACGCTGACTGGTATAACTGACTGTTTCTTCAATAACAAGTATACCGTCAGAAAATAGTACGTAAAACTATTTAGGTACAGTCTTGCGACGAAAGAGGGTTAATGTTGGGTGGATGTGAAAGGGCACTCTTAAAAGTGTAATTGATTGTCATTGCAAGTTTGACCGACAGTTTTCTTGAGAAACATCAGAATTTAGATTTCTCAACAGTCGTGCAAGGTAGTAATAGGAGTTTGTGCATGGCGTAGGATGTAGAACTATGGTTTCCTGATTCCCGTCTTGCTGAAATTATTAGTAGCCTGAGGAAAGGGAGCGGACGAAGTTGTCCGTTCAGTTCTTTCCTTCAAAAAGAAGCATGGGGAAAGCCAAAGAAAACCGCTTTGCAGGGTAGTCGATTAGCACCTGTTGCTGAGCATTTTCATTGCCACAGACAATCTACACCGTAGCAGGTTCTCAAGTGTTTCGGTCAGCGAGCCACTTCAAATTGAGTTTGTGCCTTAATATTGTAGTAACCAGGACTTCGTTCAACGTCTTGTTGCCTTGTTTTCTTATTAAACTTTTGGGTTCGTCGAATCTTCTGCGGACCATTTTATAGTACATCACGAAACCCTTTCCAAGTAATCTGCTTTATGCCCTAATGTAATTTTAAGTTAACCAATCAGCGTGGCTTACATCCATTCGGAGATGCGGTTGGAATTTGCTCTTTATAAATGTCAATCAAAGTATAAAGTGGAGAGTCGCAAAACTTTGTGTAGGCCCGGAAGGGAATTTTTAATGTGTTTGGGAAAGACGCGAGTCTGTCTTAAGTTTTACATTGTGAGAGCCGTCTGTGGTCTTCAGAGGGAAATGTTGCGTTTGTTTTACAAAAAAATTTTCATATTCTTAAAACCAACATTTCTAGATACAGAATGATTATGCAAAGTAAGGCCCTTTTCTCCTTTTCAAGAAATAAGGTTCTCTCAGAAAGAAATTCAGTTATTTGTTGCTCAAAAATAATTTGTCGGCTCAAATTTTCAAAAATTCAAAGGATGCAACTTCCGTTAAATTTCATTTTTCTTGAAATGCATAATATTTTGAGGAGACTAAGCTATTGCAGGAGTTTATTATCGGTGAGACTGAACTGTTTATAAGGATTAAAGCTAGTTTCGTTCTATGCCAATATTTTGGCCAAGTCGAAAACGCGGAAACGCGGAAACCGCGGAAATCGAAAAATCGCGATAATAGTACAAACAATGTTCCGCGGTTTCCGCGTTTCCGCGTTGTCGACCTGGCCATGCCATATTGGTGCATTTTAAACGCAATGTTTCCCTTTAAGCATGCAGGAGCATAATATCTTTTATCCGTAAACCTGAAAAGGATTACGAGCACCTCACGAATTAAAGGCCTATTTCCCTCCTCAACACAGACTATAAGACTGGAGCTAAGGCTCTTGCTAGTAAGCTAAAGCATGTGATCCATCTTCTAATTGGTGAAAGTCAAACGGGTTTTATCGAGGGTAAATCGAGGGAGAATAGTGCATTTGCTCTTGATCTCATTGATAACACTAAGAATTGTAACATTCCGGCTTTCTGTTTTTCATTTACTTTGTAAAGGCGTTCGATTCTGTTGACTGGCATTTTCTTGAAAATACTTTAAGATACTGTAATTTTGGAAACATATTCCGTGGGTGGTTTCGAACTCTTTATAATGACAGTGCCACTTGTGTTCATAATAATGGGTATTCAACGGGACTCTGTTCGCAGGGGTGTTTGTCAGGGTTATCCGTTAAAGTCCTTACATCTCTTCATTTTAATTGTCGATATTTTAGGTAGAACCACTAACATTGACGATCACTAACGACGCGTTAAATATCAGGTAATGAAATAAAAATTTTACGGTATGCCGACGATACCACTTTTTATGGATGGAAGCAAACAATCATTAGATCGCATACTTTTCATTCTTATAGCTTTAAGGTAGCCTCTGGTCTTAACATTAACTATGATTAATCTTATCTATTTCCACTTGGTTCTTTTATAAATAGTATGCCCGCTTACCTTGATGATTTTCATGTTAATGTTTGCTCTAGGCCAGCTAAGTATCTTGGAGTCTATTTTACTCACAATCTGACAATGGGAATGATCTTTACCGCCTAAACTACCTGAAGAAGTTATCAAGGCTAAAAAGTCAACTTAGAGTTTTGGTAGGGACCGCGAAGACGGGGAGGGGGGATACGGGGGTTTAAGCCCCGCACTTTTTCTGCCGTGGGCATTTTGGGCCGCCTTAAACTGAGGCATTTATTTTTATGAATGTATTCGGCCGCTTCGATGATTAGCCCCCCCCCCCACACACACACACACACACACACACACACACACTTCAAAATTGGCTCCGCGGTCCCTGTTGGAACAGCAGGAACTTTACTCCCATTTGGTATCAGTCAATTAGTTTTTGCCTTCCAAGTTTTGCCAATCCCCTCCCCCCGATGTCTCTTTTAAGAATGTTGTAAATTGTATCTTTGAGTTTATATGGAATGGCAACCCAGATAAAGTAAAGAGGAACACCATGCATGATCAATCCGATAGAGGAAGGTGCAGTTTGAAGGTCACTCATCTGAAAACCCTTTGCTTTTCTCTGAAGACCTCTTGCGTAAAGCGGCATGATGACGTCCCAAGCACCGGTTACTGGAAATTATTTTTGGACTCATCACTTGCAATATGTAGCAAAACTTTACTTTTTCGGTGCAACTTTCAGGCAGATGATATTCAGAAATATTCGTAATGATTTTATTAGAGAAATTTGCACTGCATGGAGTAAGGCTACCTATACTAGCCCACCCCACCGCTTTGGGAATCACAAACTTTGGAATAGCTCTTCGATCAAAATAGACAATTGTTGTTTTACGACAGCAGACTGTACAGGGAGGGAATAATGTATGTTAAGGATCTTTTTTCAAGAATAATACCCCTTTTTTTTCTTTAGGGGGTTACTTGGTAAATTTAACTTAATTAATTATCCTTTCACTACTTAGTACTAAGTATGGGATTCTTTCTGCAATTCCCAAGGACTGGACAGATTTCATATTCAGTGCTGATTCTGTTAGCAATGACCGTGGACATCCAATTAACTCCCTGAACACCAAGCCAAGTATGTCTCAACTTATCTATCCCCTGATCATAAAAGGCGTTTCCCTTTCCACTGTGGCTTATTCAAAATGAAACCAAAGTTTAACCTCAGTAAGGAGGACTGGCACTGAATAGTTAATCTGCCCATTTCACAGTTACGCAGACTAAAATCAAGTACTTTCACTTTAGATTTTTACATCGTATCTTGGGGACAAATAGACTCTTATACTGAATGGGAAAGTCTGACACCTCTTTGTACCTTTTGCTACATTGGAGAAGATATTGAGCATTTGTTTTGGGAATGTCATATCACAGCTAGATTCCTTTTAAACACTGAACAGTTATTTTTTCGTAAGCAGTTTGTTTCATGTAAAAGGGATTTCTTCTTTGACGTCAACTGCTTCAACTTCCACCCAGTGAACTTTTTATTCTGTATTGTAAGCATTATATTTTTCATGTAAATTTGACTAAATCTAAGCCTGTATGTAACAAGTTCTTCCGTAAAATGCAATTTACATTAAGGATATAAGAGCAGTACATTGCCTAAAAAACCAAATACTTCAAAACCAAAGAGGAAAATACTCGAAGCCTAAAGGAAGAAGTATTTCTCGCTCTGGTAACGACATCTGCTTTTGTTAAACATGATGTTGCCTGTATATTCAATCCAAAACATTTGCCATGTTAGTGTTGATTTGTCTTATGTATTTCATCTATTCATAACTTTTGTAAAACCATGTAACCATTATGTATACATTACTGCTCATAAGGAAATAAACAACATGAGGAAAAAAGCTAGTGTCGTTGTATGCCATATTCATGCACTTTAAACGCAATATTTCCCTTTAAGCGTTTTCTGAAGTCCTATTACAACCAAAATCCCATAACACTACCCTGAGTGAATTCTGCTCCCGAAGGAGTTATGTTCCCTGAATGGACAACAGATACGTTATCATCTTGTCGACCGTCAAACCTCTAATTCACGGGCTGTCATGCGTAGCCCGTTCCAGACTGGCAGCAAATAGAAGACAATATTCATGATCATTAGTTTAAAGGCCGAGGGAGGAGCATTTCGTTTACATGCACTGCGCTAAGTACACGGACCCTAAAACAGCAAAATTGATCACACTGAACACTCTAAGGCAGGTTTTTTTTTAAATTTGTTGAATGAATAATGACTGAAATAAATAAGTAATGAAAACGCCAACCACAAACATATATATAGAAATCTGGGCTTTTTACATTTAACTCGTGTGTGTTCCTTCTGACGTACGTTTACATATTTAAGTAATTTAGAGGAAGGCTTAAAGCAAACTGTTAGTCTGGTATGCAAACGAGGAACCAAATCTAAGAGTTCTGATGTAAAATACATTCGATTCCCAAATGTAGTTTTCGAGAATTTCACATAAACATAGGCGTAGGAGGCGAGGGGCTGGGGGCTGCAGCCCCCACCAAATATTTACCTAAATTTACCTAGAAAACGTGAATTTTTTAACACAAATTTTATTTCAAAGGTAGCATATTTATCACCAGATTGCATGTAAGGACACCTAATTTTTCAAAAATTTTCAAAGGGAAGGGACACCCCCTCTCCTTAGACCCCTCCCCCGGGCCGGCGATCACACAAAATTATGTATGCCTCCCACCCCCATGAGAAAAATTCCGGCTACGCCATAGACTTGGCCAAGTCTCTCGTGAGTGTTAATTCTCGTACTGCTAGTACCTACAGCTCACCATATTTACCTTGGGTTTAATACGCCCTCTATCGGTTGCTTATTTGTATTGCTTCTCAACGAGAGACTTGAGACACTTGGTTTCTGTGACGTCATACTAATGAGCTTAGTATATTATTCATAAGGAGTGGGCGTCAACCTCATAATCCAATAAACAGTCCTCATGTGCAGAAATTAGTATCGTCCAATTAAAGAAATTATTATTTGATATGATATATTTTTGACAATTGGGTCGCCGTACTTATACTCAAATAAATGTTTAGAAACTAATTTACGTACGAAAATTACACAAATATAATTTTTGATGACAAATAAGACCTTTGTAATCCATTTTAGAGAAACGTGTGTCAATACATTTCCCTATGCATAATGGTACTACTGAGCGGTTGGTGTACTTACTCCAAACGTAAACAAAGATTAGCAGAACGGGTACTTGTGAAGTTTCGTGCGTCCATACAAAAGTAGCTGCCAAGCCGTAGCACCCGTGAGATAATCGAAGAGTGAATGCTCTATTTATTTTCCTCTGTGCTAGCACATAGTTACTATGCGTTATGATTCTAGCCACAATTAATTAAAGTTAAATCTTGTAGGTGAACAACGTTGGTTCAGCATGTAGTCTGTAGCAACTCCCTGCTTGAACCGTACGAAACTGACGTACATGATAGGCCATATGTATATATATCATATTATCACGGGGCAGGCATTTCTTAATACAGAACTAAGATCGAGTGACTAAGTGATAGAAGAAAAGAAAAAAATGAGCATGTTTATTTACTGGCTGTTAATTATTTTTTGATGTTGGGCCAATCAATTTACTTATATGAAACCTTTGTTTTCCATGGATCCCTCATTACTGGAAAATGTGAAGGTATGTAGCTAACAGGCAGTTGTGAGTTTGTCTACAGGGCCTATAGCTTATGTAAATGTAGTAGCTCAGTTTGAATAGTGCAAGGAGTACTACAGTGCCCAGGGTTATCTAGACCTTGAAGTTTGGAGAGTGCATTGTATTTCTGTTACACATTCTCCATCATAGCCTGGATGCGAGACACTTTACAGATTTATCACATCTCCTGACCTTAATTAAATGGGAAACACATGATCTTCAAAAAAGTCATGATTTCATGACTAAATTCAGACCATGCACTGTGTCTTTGGCAAAGTATTTTTAGCTTCAGTTACAGTATCATTGTGGCATTTCGATCCTTATACATGCCTTTTATGCATGCATGTTTATATCTTTTGGCAGAACTTGATTGCATGACCTGACATGATAATAGCTATGTGTGTACCTAGGGCCAATGATTTTCCGCGATCGCGGAAAAACCCGGAAAAAAACGGAATTTACTTTTCTGCACGGAATTTTACGGAATTTAGCAAAAATTATCAGGCTCAAAATACATGTAAAGTTTTGACAAAAAAGTGAGTTACTTTTCTTCAAAACTATGCCAGATGAATGCCTGCATATACCAAAGACATACACAGACATTTTACCGCCTAAAATGGTGGCAAATTTACCTTAAAATCATCAAAACACCTTGAAGTTACGATCAGAAAACAAGTAAAACATTTACGAAAATCGGCAAAATTTTGCCGGTATAGGCTCCAGTTTGCCTATGCTATAGTGTGTTAGGCTAGGTCACTCGTGTGCCACAAGTGTTTGCTGCCTTCAGGATCGTAACCAGACAAGTTTAGGACTTGTTTTCAACATAATTACTCCAAAATCAGAAAATCACGGAAATGGGTTATGCTTGAAACGGAATTTTGCGGATTTTGGAAAGTTAAAACGGAATTCTATGATTTGTGAAGCGGAAAATCATTGGCCCTATGTACCATAGCCAACACGTATACTGTAGAGTCACATATCGCAGTCACCTTGAATGTCTTAAGGGTGGCTGACAGTATTCGAGCCCTTCTTTACTGCTTTCTTTTTTCTTCTTGGTGGGGTGGGGGGCACCCAAAATTAGCCTCCACCAAGTAAATTAAAATGTGGCAAATAAAAAATTATTAGCTGTCAGAGTAATGCGTAATGTACAACAAATGCCAGATGTCTTAAGTTTGATATAAGTTGGAGAGTTTCAATTTAACTCACAGCCAATCTTTGTGACCTTGTGTAACTTCACACATGCTCTACTTTGGATATAATGTAGCTGCAGTATTTGCCAAGGCAGTACCACATTGTGAACTTAAAAGAACTAAGTTAAAAGTGCCAGCCAGTGTGAATGAAACAGAGAACTGTTTGGCAGATTTTTTAAGGCAATGTATATTGCCAAGGCAGGCCATTTAGACATGTGAATGTTGCGGTACTATACAGTACTATACAGTACTGTACAGTATGTATATATGAGCAAATTAGTATATGAAAGACAGCAGCTTCCCATATGGAAATTGTTTCCAAGCCTTGCTGAGTCATTAATGCCTCTGTCATTGCAGTTCTGTAGACTGAATTTGAGAAAAAAAATCTTTTTGAAAAGAGTTATCCATATTTGTAACAGTCTTCTGGCCTCAGATGTTTTAGCAAGCACTGTCAGTGTATTTTAGGGCCATATAAACAAATTTTTGAGTCAAACGTGCTAGCCTATATGAGCCAGAGAACTGGTTCCCTGCCCCTTCATCCTCCACCTACCAATCCTTGAGAAGTGGAGGGTACAGGTAAATTCAAGCATCTGTTGTAATTAAATAGTTGACAACTTGCATATTTTCATTTTCCAGAAGTCAACTATACTTCTATGGACTTGTAACTGTTACCTGTACAGTTTAACCTCCTCAGTTCCTACCAAAAGAAACACTGTGAAGTTCAACAGTACATGGTCATATGCTTTATCCTGATGCAAACATAACAATTGACATGTGTGGTACTTGGTCATATGTGTCAGGGAAGGCAATTGAACTAACTTAGCAACAATTAGTGCATCTTCTTGAGCTAATTTGTTTGAAGCTTGCCTTCTCAAGACCATTTTTATTTTACATCATGACCCAAAAGTGAGGAAGACCTGATGCATGAGTATTAAAAAGTTGGGTACATGACACATACATGTACCAAGATATAACAAATCTTCACACTGCCTGGCAAGACCTCTTCGTAGGGTTGAGACTTGAGTTTACACCAGAATCTTTATCTTTGATGCTGCATGGATTGAGAGCACTGTGGTGGTCACATGTGAGATTCTCTACAAAGTATTATGCAGTATGTTAGCTTAGTATGTTAGGCTATTACTTCTAGAGCAAATTTGACATGGAAGTTGTTTTTATGTACAGCAAGGACACCGTAATACCAAATCTGTCATGGTCCATCACAGCAAGCATTTGAGTAATTATCCAGTAAATAATAATGTGTGTTGAAATTTAGGAGGATAATTAGAATTCTTTATTTTAAATGTAACTATAAGGTGACTTGAGTAAAGCTGATTCATTTCTACATTTTTGGAGCAAGCTGACGTACTTATAAACCAAATTCTATGCAATACTGAACACACTTTTCCCTCCTCAAAAGCAGAATTCAAGTACTCTTTCATATCACATAATGTGATACTATATTTCATTATGGAAGATATTTCAATATATCAGTCACATTGTATTCAATCTTTAAGCATTGAGTGAGCACAATGTGTTGCTTCTTAAGTCTTTTTTTCTTGAATCAAACTACAAGTACATTAATCAAAGAATATGTTCAGTTTCAGTTATATCCTGCTGTAGCATAGCATGTGTGTGTAGGGCTTAAAAAATTTCTAGAGCTTTGTTGAAAAAGGACAAGGAAAGTCTCATTGTTTTAGTTGTGGAATGTTGATCTTTGGGAATTTGGGTACCCAAGTTTTCATGCTTAGTGTGGTATTTTTTCATTTATTTCAGAAAACAGTTAAAAACAGTTTGCATTAGAGCAAGTATTTCTATAATGATGACTTTGTGGAGGCAATGTTGCATTGCTGGCCCACAGGTTTCCTTCTAACAGAAGCAATTGGTGTTGGTGAGGGAGGGTGTCTGAAAAGAGGTAAATGAGAATGGGCTGAGTTGAATTATTTGGTTACATTCAATCTTCTCAGAGAAGGAATCTTACTATAGAGCTCATGCATGCTGTTGCTTCAACCTGGTTTCCATGATGATGACATGAAGTAGTCTAGCAGATTAAGATTGTTACAATCCCTCAGAATGGGACATCATTGGGGTATCACTGGATAAATCTCTAGCTGAAGCTAGTACCCATATCCAGGTGGTTATACTGAGGAAGTCTGTAACTGTTTTACTTAATCACACACTGTAGTAACCATGGTTTAAAGGGACCCACAGCCCTTCAATCAAGAATTACAGGCACTATCACTAGTAGACTACCACATAATCTCCTTGAGGTGAAGGAGAATAGGACTTTACTTTGCTATGAGATGTTGCCCTCCTAAAACGGCTCTTAAATCAGGATGTTGCAACTTAAATGGCAGCTCCCTGCATGAATGTGGGCCTAAGGTATAATGAAGATTTGAATCGAATAAAGGAAACAGTTTTAACAGTATTGATCTCTGGGTTTACATTATTGACCTCTGGGTTTATTGAGAAATCACTGTTTGCTCAATTAATTTCTCTTCACAAGACTGGAATTAAACAAAAACTTTTTTGATGGTTTGTGAGAGCCAAGTTCCCACTAGTCATTTTACAGTACATGCAGTAGGCCATTGCCTTATTAGGAATCATGATAATTATAAGAATTACAAGAATTATAACACTTACTATAACACTCATGCAAAAAGTGTGTACATTTTCCCTCTACCCTTCCTTCTACCTCCTTACCGGCCCACACCAATGTCTTAATCTAAAAAATTTGACATAAATCAACACTGCATCTGAAATCCACTTTCAAAGAAAGAATCTTTTCAAGTCTCTGGCTGCATTTTCTGCTTAACTGAAAAAGAATTACATAGCACCCATGAGAAGAACAACCCAATTGAAAAGGGGCTATAGGATCACCTCAAACATATTTAGGGATATGACCATACCTCTAAGTGCGTTTAGTGACTGCTCTTTGATTGGCATTAGTTGAAACACTAGCTTCACTCTTGTTGGTCAATAATGACTTGAGTCTACAGTCAGTTGTGTTCCCAGTTAAGCTCAGCTCACTCACAGTACTGCATGGATGTGGCTTTAAACAATGTTTACTCAGAGAAATGTACCATAACTTTGTATGGGAGCTGTAATAGACAGGTGTTTTTGTTTATTTGGAGGAGAGGCTAGAAGAAAATTTAGTAGGGGTAATTTTTACTGTCTGGAGCAAGATTGCAGTGCCTCTAAATCTCAAACTTTTGGGGTCAGGAGTACTATGTCTTTGAGCTCAGTCGTCATTCTGTTGTTGTATAAACTGAATTTTTATTTGCAGATTTTAATGCCTGATAGTATAATTAAGTCAACATTTTGTAGATACAGGTAATAAATCCTGAAAAGTGGGATGGAAATGAGGGAGGGTGGCAGTTACCCAATTTCCTTATCCTTCTTGTCTTTAAATTAGCAGGGATCTTGAGTCAAGGATTCAAGAGAAGGCTTCCTGAATAAGGGGATGTCCTAGTATAAAAAATTTCAGGTTTGTAATCTCTTGGATCTAAACTGATGCAAAATTTGACTCATTTTGTACCGACCTACGTACATCAACTATCCTGAAATCAATTTTCAGGTAATGTTGCACTAGGTGTGCTGCTTAAAACAACTGAATGGTTGCACAGTACCATGGTTAAGGCTTTGGTCCACTACTTTCAAATTAGGATCCCTCCCCTTCAGCAATGTGACCTGAGTCTACTGAAACCTGCATTCTCTTATGTTATTTCAACTAAATGATTGCATTATCTTTAAATGACATTGCAAAACATGTATTTGGTCCACTTGTAAGGCTGTGAGTCCACTACAAGGGCATATTAAATAGTGCTAGTCATCTTAAATTTTCACTGGATGTACCAGACACTTACCATCTCTAGCTGATAGTTAAACCAATCCCTGTACGAACTGTTTTGCATTTGGTAAATACTGCAATGGGCTCAGCACTTTGAGGGCACAGTCTATATGACTTGGAAAGGCAACTTACGCCTTCAGGTTGATATAATGTCTACACGCACAAGCCATAGACATGCTTTCATGGGCTGCAAGGCTCATGAGTCTAGATGACAGGTTCAGTACTATATCAATGTTTCCCTAGAATAGACCAAAGATATTAACTCTACTGTAAACTTAATAATCCTAAACATAACCATAATCCTTACCCAAACCCTAATCTTACCTGAGGCTAGTCCTTAGCCTATAAATTTTATACCTCAGTGGAATCCTAACCTTACCACCAGCTGGGCCAAAGAAGATTTTTGGTCCATCCTTTGTCTAGTGAACCTTGCAAGTGAAAGTTTAGTCTAGTGGGTATCCCACTTTCATGTAGAAGCTATTATAATGCCTATCAAAAAGGCCCTTCAAATAGTCCTTCAATCCTGGCTCTGTCCCTGACCTGCCCAATGTAAGGATCACAAAACCTCTAAGGTTTTTAGCTCTTATAGTCATGCTCTTAGCTGGAATTTGTGGATTACGATAGGCCTAAAATTTATTTAACTTCACCAGTGATTTAGCAAACTAGTATATTTGTATCAATGACAAATGTTGCCTATAATAAATGCAAAGAACTGTCACATAAAAAAATATGAAGAGCAATTTCTGCCCATGCAGGTATTTATTTCAAATAGGCCTATACCACCTTGATTCAGTTCTGCAGAGAATCAGTGAAATTGTACTGCTCACTCTTTTGCAAGAAAAATTTTTGTCAAATATTGCACCATTTGTTATATAGGCCTAGGTACCTCTTAAAATAAAAAACTTTTCCAAAGGGCAGGGGGACACCCTCTTCCCTTAGACCTCTCCCATAGTCCATCAATTCAGAATGTTGGTTACATTGGAAACATGCTAATTCCCAAACTACTTTGTTAATTTTGTGGTTTTCCAAGCTCAGGTTTACTGCTATATTGTTCTCACAAGACACCTCCAAGAGGAACAAGCAAAGCTACTGTAGCATTGCCTGGCATGCATGAGTGATTTTTAACAACTGGTCTAATATAAAGTCTTAGTCATTACCCGCTTGAGGGCACATTGAGCTAGCAAGATGATAAAGCTGATACATATTGGCCTATAAGTATACGAACAAGGTAGTAGGCCACTTCGAATCCCAGCCAGGCTCCCGCACTCGCGATTCACAGCAATGGCGTGTGTTGTGATTTGCGAGTGACGAAGGTTACATCTGCAAAGCGGACTTGCCTTCTTCTACTGTGCTTTTCCTTACATTATGCGTTTTGTGAGAGAGACCGTATGGATGGCTACGCAGATAATAGCGAGTGCCGCGATGCCTAGGATCCAAAGTGTCCTACCTTGCTTGTACACAGAGCTGTATATGTATTTGTGTATAACGCTCCGAACGCCTGAGAATCAGACCGCTATCGATACCGATTTCGAAGCAAATCATTCTTCAAATTTAGTCGCTGAACCAACGATTTTGTCTTTCTTTTATGAAAATCAAATCATGGCACGGTTTTGCTCCTCGTGAATCCTGTCCCGTGAAATTTCCAGTTGCAAAAACCGTCATATTGATCAATTCTTACGGCTGACATTGATGAGTTTTCGCTATCGGCAATGTCGTAAACCCTGCAGCAATTAATCACGTGATATAAACTTCATATATGTTTATTCATATATATTGTTTATTCAGATAACGCTCAATTTACGGATTTTGATTGAACTAAAAGTTAACAGACTACTACATATTATTCATCCTTAATTGCGGATGAATAAAATAAAGAAATAACATTAAAATTATGACGTCACAGAAACCAAGTGTCCCAAGTCTCTCGTTGAGAAGCAATAGAAATAAGCAGCCGATAGAGGGCGTATTAAACCCAAGGTAAATATGGTGAGCTGGTAGGTACTAGCAGTACGAGAACACTCACGAGAGACTTGGCCAAGTCTAGCTACGCCACTGATTATTATCATTATTATTGTAACCAATATGAAAGGGTGGTAACACGGCAAATGATTGCATGTAATTGGCATGCGGTGTGATAAACCGATGCATGCCTATATGATATGTACATTAATATGCTGAAACGCGCGTGGAGCACGGGGAAATTTTTGGTTGTTTTTCTGGCAAGTCTTTACAGCAATCCCCCCCCCCCCTTCCCCCCTTCCCATCGGCTTGGGTTCCTACGCCCATACAGATAAAGGTACTACAAATGGTGTGATATGATGACATGGATGACTCAGGCTTTGTTTTGTTTGTATTTGAATCTATTGTTTTGACCTTGAAATAAAGAGTTTACCAATGCACCCCTGCTGTAGGAAGTTTACGGTTTGTTCAATGCTTTTGCCTGTCATACTTTCACAGACGACAGAACTACAAAAACATGGGGTTGTGGCGAAGAAAACAGTTGAAATGTTAAGGAATTACATCAACGCTCGTCGTCATTGAGCAAGGGATTTCAGTCAGAGTGGGCAAGAATGGTGTTTAGGGCTCTCTGTAGTAAGTAGTTACCTAAGCCAGTACTTCTTAACCTATTCTTTTGGATTCGGTGGGTGACAAATCCCCCCCCCCCCACCCACCGCCTTCTCCTCCCAAAATTATTACAAAATCGTAGAATGTATTTGTAACCACTTTCTTTCATATACTATTCAGGGGCGGATCTGGGGTGCCGACCCGGCCCCGCCCCCCCCCCTTTTAAAATGAAAAAAAAAAAATGAAAGGGAAAAAAAGAGAGAGAAAAGCGGCGAGGAGAAGAGATAGAGAGAGAAGGACAGAGAGTGGAGTGATAGAGAATGAAGCTGCAATTAACAACCTCGAAGCATGGGAGTCATAGCGCACACCAGATCAGTTTGAACGTCGATTGGGACAATTCACACTAATGTTATCTTACTACACATGATTGTGTTTGCCACACCTTGACTTGTTAGTCAAAATCTAGCTTTGTTTGTTCGACAGAAATGGAGGGCCGTCGACCAATCAAACTGTTAGAATCCAACCAGACTCCTTTTTTCACTAACGAACTTATGGTTGTCTTTTCCCAATTTTGAGGTTGGAATATGAGAGACCGTGCTCCATTCGCAAATTCGAGGCCGACTTTAAACCTTTTCTTACCCCAACCTTGATTTTGACACGTTTTCCTGGACTTTTGAAGTACCCCCTCACTAACTTTGGTTTTCTCCACTCCACATTATCGGTGGATAATGGTAGGGAGAAATCGTATTTTGAATTCTCCTTCCCATATTTACCGAAGAAAAGGGTGGGAAAACTGGCATGTCAGATTTCACACCATCGCGATGTTCTCGGCTTCCGTACCGTCCCAAGAGTACTTGCGGATTACCTCTTGATCAACTCTTAAGCTACGTTCAGGGTTACGATCATCGATTGTGACACGAATCTCTCCTGTCACAATGCCAGACTTACGGAACGTTCATATTAATAAATCATAACATTCAAGATCTTAATTGGGGTTGTCATTCAAATGAAGAAACAGTTAATCGTTGAACCTGGGAGAAACACGCTGTTTGTGAAATGAATAGAAGAGGTCCATAAACCTTATTCTTCACTAACGAGTTTAGACACAGCTCCCTCCCTTCAATTGGCATACGCATTGAGTATTTGTACACATTGTGTATGTATGCACTTGAAGAGGTGGCGCTGTTTCTATTACACATTAAATATGCAAAATATACGTGGAACTACGCAAAAGAGAATATAAAGAAGAGATCATAAAACAAAACCCAATATTAAAACGTTTATATAATTATGGACATGGAAAATTAATGGCCCCCCTCATATAAGAATGCAATGTCATGGAGCCGCTACAAAGACAATAATACCATCTTTCTCTTCGGTGCGCGTAGTACTTACTAACGTAATCAGTCGTAACTACATGTTAACGGTGGAGACATTCTTATCAAATTTAGGAAGAAACACTGTACTCCGAAGATGCCATTTGGGGCAGTACAAAGTTTTTGAGGTCATGATTATCATGATGGCCACGACCCATCTCTGCTCAACTATGGATTTCCATACACTATATATCTTATAGAACTTAATTCCATGAGATATGAGGAATTTCCTTAAGACCATAATATCGGTATGTATTTCTTGAGACTCACGAAAAATCCGTAAGACTTGGCAAGGAATTGCAAGTTTCTTCTCCATTCTTTCCTCACACAGTTTCCTCAACACTTGTAGGCAACCGTCTTCTCCGTGCAAACTTGTACCAACTAATTTAAGTTGATCAAACAGATTCCATGGAAGCCCAAACACCTACACTCTAAAGCAGGAGTGCCCAACCAGTCGATCGCGGACTACTGGTAGACCGTGGACTGGTCCCAAGTCGACCCCGAGGGGTGTAGGGAAAATGAAAAAAAAAAATAAAGTTTTTCTATGTGTAACTGTATGCCAGTGTATGTTTTGTAGATCTCGGGAGTTTGGCTACTTGAAAAGTAGATCTTGGGTCAAAAAAGGTTGGGTACCCCTGCCCTAAAGAGGTCTATTTGAAATTTGACTTGTCATAGTCGGGTAAATCTTGCTAATCTCCTCTTAATTTCCTTCTGTCTTTCATAATGTTTCTAAATAGAAAAAATATTTAACACTTAAAGGTAAACCACACTGTTATTCTGCATGAATTTAACAAAGAAGTAATAAAAATGTTTTTACATGATTGAAAGGAGCCATTCCTGGTTTAAGGATACCTGGAAATACTAATTGAAATTGGGGTGACTGCACTTTCCCTTTAATCATTCTATTTTTAGATTTGGTTTTCAAGTAAGCTAATCAGCATATGTCAAAGCATATGACATAGGTACCGTATACCCGTCTAGACAACTCACGAAACGCCACCATTTCTTAATCGCATTTATACTCTTCAAGTGTGATGAGAGTTTCATCTCCGCATGGGAGTTACGCGTAAGTATCACAAAAGATCCAACAACCCTGATGTGAGTGAAATCAGTGCAGAGCTATTTGTTCGGTATAAGATGTGATCTAAAAAGAGTTTTCACTGATATGCGATGTCTCTGGATTACACATCTCTCTGTGCTGGTTACATAACTTCCAAGCGTTCTTTCTCTCCAGGGTATTGTTGCGCGCGTGTCATTCTAGCAAGAGCTATGACCGAGACTAGCAATCCTAAGCTAAGGATTCCCCTGCGCGAAAAGGCACCGATGTCTCGTGCAATTCCGTACATTATCTAGGACGTTATATCGTTTAGGTAAATGCTAAGTCTGCATGGATGTAATAAAGAAGCCATAAGCTGTGCACAATCACATATGTATTTGCTCAGTCACATGACTCACTTGCCATAACAACCAAATGGCAATAATATGCTCCCTCAAATGATGTAGGCCTAATTAATTTGCTATGGATATATTATCCTGTGTAGAAGAATTTATATAAGATGAAACCTGAGCGTGAGTTTGATCATTCTCGGAGGCTGGGCTACGTGACTTCCCTAACAATGTTCTTAGCTTTATCAGTGTGTTCTGTAACTAATACCCATGGTTTTCAAATAGACCGTCTGCTGCCGTGCATCAATATTTATCTGCCAGAAGGAGAGGTTATCACGTGATCATTCCGAGGGGCTGACGTTTGTCTCTAACTTCTATTAAGTTGAGGCATCGATCAACTTGAAGTCTGCAAGCATCACATCGGTCGTTGGGCCCGATCGAGTGTCTGAAACTACTTCGTTGAGTATGGTCACTTTACAAACAGATAAATGATTGGCTGCGTGCATTCCAAAGTCGTCAGTAATTTATGAGGTCGCAAGTTGCATTCATTTCAAACACTCGCGAGTGTTTTTGATCCGTGGCAGACAGTATAGTCGTTTGAATTATTAATTGGAATTCCTATCTTTCGATGATAAGATTTTTAAATCGGGTAACAGTGGCAATGATGCTGAGAGTTGCGTAGTTAATGAAATAATACTAGATCATATACTGTGGTGACCGCTTCTTCTTTCGACCAGTTGTATGATTAGAAGAATATGCCGTTAAGCCTGCTACGTAGGCAAAAAATGAGTCGGGGACGTGCTTTCTAATCTCTCAAGTGTTTACCGCTAGATAAAGTGAAAAATGCGGGTAATTCTCTCACAACTTTACTCTTCGTCTATGAACTGCTTAGCAAAAGTGCTTGGCAAAATAAACCCACCGAGTTAAAGATACTGAAGGACGCACAAGGTAATGGCCGTGAAGTTGAAATCGTTGAATGACTGGCAGTGCCCTATATTCTTTAACCTGGATTCAAAAAAAAAAATGTTTTATTCGGAAAACTTGTGACTAGTACCCTAGTTGTTTTGTCGGGTGGTGATTTTAATCTTTCATCAATCATTCCTCCCAGGTAGATACCATGGACGGAGCTCCCAGATCCTACAAGTAACTGTTTCCAACTTTACTACGGAGGACTCGAACAAACAGTGAGTTTCAACGCGGAAGCGCACTGAGGTCTCGAGATTTATCGACTAGATACCCGGTATCCTGCTGCCCCAAAAATTACAGGGTCAGAAAGGGGAAGACAACAAATCAAGTCCTCATATGTTTAACAATGACACTGTCCAGATGATTCTGATCACTCGCAAAAGTGACGGAATAGTGCGTTGAATATTGGTTTGTGCATAACTAATAGTTGGAAGTTCTGTACAGTGTGACGTCAGCACCATGATAATCAGACGAAGTACGGAAATTGTGTAAAACAATTCAGGTTGGGAGAAGAAGTGCATTTATATGGATGTGACAGACTTAGCTGAGGCGAGAAGTCGACGTGGTACTGCGGTTTGTGTTTTATGTAATAGTGAAGTTATCAAGTGTATTTTGCGGGTTGTGGGAGTCTACTAGTAGAACAGCACTGTGGATACAGCCTAGGTTTTTACTATCGTGGTACACACACCCTGTCTCTTGCTAACTATTGGCGGAGTGGATCTTGGGCAGTATATGTTAGATTCATGAACCAACGATCATCTAGTAACAGACACAAAAAAACCTATCGACTAACACCGTTATTTCTCTTTGTGGGATTTATTTTGGAATATCTGGAATTTAATTTTTTTTTAATCACGCTGGAGTGATTTTGAGTAAGAGGAAGAGCTGGAGTCGTAAGAAGATCGTTTGCCGGGCAAGTTTTAAGGGAAAACAGTTGAAAGGTAAGATTTATCGTCCTAAAAGATGTGTGATAATGCATCCCAGTGTAAGTTCCCTTATAAGCGTATCAGATAAGTGGAAGTGGGGAAGCCGGGGAAAGAGGAAAGAGGGACAAATAGTTTTGCCCAAATTTCAAAGAATTTTGCCCGAATTTTTCTGCAGATACTGCCCGAATTTTGGGGTGGGGGACGCGCTTTCCTTGCCCACCCTCCCTTCTACACCTATATGAGTTTCATAGGACATTCGTGGCTAGGAGTTTATTAATATTATTGCACTCGCTTCACCGCCCGATAATCAGTTTGCTGTGGTATAGACCTTTAGCGTATGGCCCTATGGGACAGCAAGACCTTTCCTCATTGACATGCTCAACTTACACTAGGAGCTATACTACCAAAGAGGTGTTTCTTAAGTTCCCGTCCATGTTCCCAGGGCGCCCACAGAGGGCTAATTCCCCCTAAACTAAAGATATGGTTTTGCAACCATTAGTTTTTATTATAAACAGCTTATTAAATACAAATGCAGGAATGTAGGAGGATGCAACATTTGGAATCTTAGACCCTCAAAAAGCACATAAACTAGTAACAGCGCTAAGGCCTAATGGGAGGGAGAGGGTATTGGGGGCATCATAATACAATTGCCACAAAAATTTCCTGCCCCCGACCCCGACCGTCCATTTGAATCTGGTACTTATCCACCATATTTTTAGAATTGCGTTGTTCGTTTAGAGCGGCTATACATATTGAAGGCAGCCTACAGTACCATGTGTAAGACTCATACTAAAATGTCTTTTAAATGCACTTATGTTTCGGCGCGCTTCGCGCGCACCACATCGCTGGTTCTTGGCATCATTATAGTTATTTCCTGAGGCTGTTGGGCAGTGATATTACTATTCGTAAGTCCCATGTGACCCCTAGTATACCCCGTTCTCCTCATGCAGTCACAATTCCCCTAAATCATAAACTTGACGAGCTTCAGTTAGTATAAAAAGGGGATTAAACTCGTAATTCTGGTTCTCTGTTTGGTCCACATCTAAAACCCTTTGAAAATTTGCCCGTAAGTTTGAACATAGCCCCGAAATTCCGGGGGCTTACCCCCTTGTTCTCTACCGAGACTTTGCCCATGGACCCCGCCAGGGCCCTAGAGTGGACCTCTAGACCCTCGCCCATGGGGAAAGCGTTTCGGGCTCCGGTGGTACTGTCGCCACAGTTGGGTTATCCCATGTTTTAACCCCAACAATTTCTTCTGTTCCCATTTACCCCCGTATTCACAATTCTCTTTCAGCCTTTTGCAAAAAGCAAAAGCCAAACCCCCTTTTTAAGGGGATACCTAAAGCAGCTCTCAGGCGCGGATCCAAGGGGGGCTTCCTAGGGCTCAGCCCCCCTTTTTCGCCACATCAACAATAACAAATACGCGAAAATTAGCATTATGTTAATCTAGGAGAATATTCAATGGGCCCTTTTCGAAATGTTCTGGATCCGCGCCTGGCTCTAGTGGCAACTCCCTGCCTAAAGTCTGAAAGGGGTGAAGCAACTTAACAGACATTTTACGTACTGGGAAGGAATTTTACTACTGGGGAGGAATTACATACTGAAAACCCCCACCTGATAAGAGTATGGTCTAAGTGGTGACTCTTGCAAAATGGAGGTTATAGAATTTTCTTTTAAAGCAGCCCATCATCGGTTACCAGAGTGATCGAATGGAAGGGTCTAATATCCAGGACAGTTATTTTCTCCTTTCGCTAAAGTAGTGACAAACTTTACTCTTCTTGATCGATAAGTCTCTGTGTCGCTTACTGTTGTGCTGGATTGTTTCTCGTTGATAACTATGGAATTTTTCACCAAACCTCTTCACTACCAGGTTTCCAGCCAGCAGTTTGAACTGGGTGCTGGCACCCGGTTTGAAATTCGCATTTTAACTCTGAACCCAGTTTGAAAGTTTAGCTCCCGGTTTGGATTTTTAGTCCCCTATGTCAAATGACCACTAAAAACAAAAGTGTCACCCCTTGGTAGCAAGCCCTTTGTTGGGGTAATAACAGGGCATTTAATCTGTTTATTTCCATGTTTGATAATATCTCTGACTGGAACCCTGACACCATTTAGCGATACATTACTGAATTGTTATGGGACATTTTCATTAGAATTCAAAATATTAGAGCGACGATGATTAACCCTCGCTGTAGCCAAAATTGCATCAGAAAGATATTGAGAAGGACGAAAATATACTAAACGTTACTAAAATCGCCTTCCTTGCCTCTTTAAGGAATTGTAAAAACATGGTAAAAATAGCTCCTGTGGACCCTAAAATAATCTCGGTAAATTTTTTTAATAAGGCAAACTTCTCCCAAAATATTTGGGAAGATTCCCCTTGAAAAAAATTCAACCATTTTCACCAGTTACAATTTTTGGCTCTTTGCAATTGGCTTTCATGAGACTTACGATGAGATAAACAGCTATCGCCATTTTTCCTTATCGTCACCATGGCATCACGTTTTGGTATAAGAGGCGTAGATGTCAGGAGTTGACATTCCTGGCGAATATGTAAACCTGGTTACCTGGTTCATTTATTTACACTTAAATCTAAAAGGTCAAGAAATTTTGTTTTATGTGGGAAAGTCTTCCTATTCGAGATTGTACTGTACTTGTTTATGTTTGCGATCTTTTAGGGTAGAATAGTCTGTCACACAGCGGTTCCTCTGGGCCAGGGGATCATACTGATAACGTTAGTCAATTAGGAACACATTGGGTTGGTGGGGGGGGGGGGGGGTGGGGGGGGGGGGTGGGTGGGGTTGGGGGGGGGGGGGGGTGGGGGGGGGTGTGGTGGGGGTGGGGGGGGGGGGGGGTGGGGGGGGGGGGGGGTGGGGGGGGGGGGGGGTGGGGGGGGGGGGGGGTGGGGGGGGGGGGGGGTGGGGGGGGGGGGGGGTGGGGGGGGGGGGTGGGGGGGGGGGGGGGTGGGGGGGGGGGGGGGTGGGGGGGGGGGGGGGTGGGGGGGGGGGGGGGTGGGGGGGGGGGGGGGTGGGGGGGGGGGGGGGTGGGGGGGGGGGGGGGTGGGGGGGGGGGGGGGTGGGGGGGGGGGGGGGTGGGGGGGGGGGGGGGTGGGGGGGGGGGGGGGTGGGGGGGGGGGGGGGTGGGGGGGGGGGGGGGTGGGGGGGGGGGGGGGTGGGGGGGGGGGGGGGTGGGGGGGGGGGGGGGTGGGGGGGGGGGGGGGTGGGGGGGGGGGGGGGTGGGGGGGGGGGGGGGTGGGGGGGGGGGGGGGTACCCTCTCCCACTGAATAGTGAGTTTTACGCTCTCGCCAACTGTTGGACTGAAATTTTCCCTCCGGTTTTACAGAATTGCTGTATCTGTTTAGCACCTGACCTCTCTCCCTGTCTTTTTTGCAAACAATTTTATCCTCTTGGTTTGACATTTAGTATTTTAGTGTGTACACACTTTTATCTCACCAGTTATATTTAGTTGGAACAGTTACCAAGGAAATTTTGCTTTTGAACCGTCTGGTTAAGTAAACCCCAGAGTGATGATCTTGGTAATTCTTGGGAATTTGCTGCGTACCTCTTTTTGAACCTGTTTACGAATCCCGATATGTATATTCTTGGGAATTCTTGGGAATTTGTCCTTTTTTGACCTGTGGTGACCCCCAGATTAATAAGATCTTTTGTTTTTCCAGTGTTGACCCCCCGTGATCCCAGATCACCTTTTGACCTCCACCAAAAACAACAGGGTTTTAAAGTCTCTTCATAACACAATCTGCATACTAAGTATGAAATCTATCCAAGCTTTCCTTCCTCGAGATATCGTGTTTTCCACAAGTTTTTCAGGGTTTGGACCCCTGGTGACCAAAGATGACCACTTTTGCCCCTCCCATCAAAACAATAAGATTCTTTGTCTATACCGTAAGGCATCTAGACACTTAAGTATGAAATTTCTCCAAGCTTCCTTCCTTGAGATATAGTGTTCAACCAGGTTGTTCAGAGTTTTAGCAAAACTGGTGACCCAAGCTGACCTGTTGACCCCACCAAAATAAGATAGAATTGGCATGGTAAACCCCACTCTTCAAAATTATTACACAATATGTTTCCATATGGTCATTATAGTACCTTTTTTGGGTATATTTTTTGTCACTATATGGCCAACATTATCACATTATCGATAATGATTTCACAGAAATCACCCAAAAAATATCAGTTTGGAAACGGTTTTCCCTCATTAAATTAAATAGCTGCAAAAATAGCTGTTTCTTTCTCTCTGATGCTCGCAGGCCGTCTGCTTCTTGGTAAGTTTTGCCATTTTAGTAGTCGTAGTAATGTGATGCTTGAGTCACCAACTACTCAAATGCAAAGTTGTCACCTTCATAGCTGTGGCCCTCAATCAATCATACATCCCTATATATTACAAAAGGACTACCTTGGTCAAATCATCCCTTTCAAGCCCAAATGACCCCCCTTTTTCTCCTGTAAAAGTTAAATTTTACACTCAATCAGGCCTATAAGTTGGTACGTGGTATTAAGTTAAATACGAATTGTTTTACCAAGCAGAATTTGCAACAATGAATTTGGCAGAATCCAAGGGTTACTAAAATAATGCTCAAATTGTTGTTTTTACCCTGTTTGGAAGCATCTGTAAAAGTGACTTGGAAAATGATGATTGTTGTACAGTAAAATTTCGTGCTTTTAAAACCATTGTTTTTAGATCAAGAATGGATAGCTAAAAGTCAAAATAAGGCAGCCCAGGTAACTTTGTTTCTAGAGAGGATGTATCCCACGTAAGGAACGTGTTTACTAGCTTTTTTAGCTCCTGAATAATTTGTCCCACCAACAATTTTTCAAATTGTGTGCCAACATTCATTACTCTTGTAAAGCCTATATTTTTTTTGGGGGGGGGGGGAGAAAAAATCCTTTCCCCAGAGTAATTTGATGATACTGACTGGTTTAATGAACAAAGGTCATCTTCCTGTCAGTGTTCCATTTTGTATGCAATGTTTATACAAATATTTTGCTCCATTGTTTCTTTTAAGATAAATGATTCCAGGCTGCTTACGGACTAGCGAGTATGATAAAAATTGGTAAAACTAAACAACCAATGCCTGCGGGCATGGGATGGAAAGTGCACCACGGCATAGACTGCTTGTGCAAGAACTTGCAGCAGACCACTAAATTGACACACTTAAGAACTTGCAAGGGCAGATGTTCCTTTAGGAAATTTTGAAATACCTACCTGGATACTTGCTTTTGAGTTGTGTTGTTATATTGATCCAAACAATATTTTGCGTTGGAATTTATTATTCCAATGTGAAAAACAATGCAAGAATTAGCCCAAATTTCAATGCCATGGATTTTCTGTTTTTAGTTAAGTTGTGAAAGGACGCTTTAATTGGCGCACCATGTATTTGTGTGCCATCTGCTGGTTTTGCAGTAACTTTTATGATGTGGTTTTCATATAGGGAATCTTCAAGTGAACTTGTCCTACTACCACAGACATGTAGGATGGCCAGTTTCTTGGCTAAAGAATAAAATTTTCAGCAAACAATGGTTTTTTTTTTCAAATTTGCGTATGCAGTAGTAGGCCATATTTAGCCAAATCAAATTTTGGCACAATTGGACAGCCACAAGACACCAAGATTGACTGGAAACTATAAAGATAGGAGCATAAAAAGATCTAACGCTGTCGCTTCTTTTTTTCTTCTAAAATGTGCTCCCCAAATATGGCCATATTTCAGTTAAATAGACGGTAACAATAGGCTGATGTCCAGAGGGGAAAATGCTTACTTGTGGGTGTTAATTCAAGAAAAGTGATCTAAAAAAAGATCGCAACAGTTTGAAAACTAGTTTGAAAAATTAATTTTTTAATGAAATTTTAGGCCTAGGGTAATGCATCATGAATTGTATCAAAGACCTTAAATACAACAAGCACCAGTGAGTAACAAATTCATGGAAATCATAATCAAACAGAGGTAACTTGAGCTGTTATTTGCTGGTGTTCCATATTCATTTATCAATTACATTGGTATCACTAAGCAAGAGTTCTAAAAAAAACCTGTCCAAAATGACGTAATGCTGTTTTCAATATCCTAAAATTTGATATAAAAGTTGTAGGTATATAATGTAATTCTGACTAAAACTCTTATCTATTTCTGTTAACTTGCACCACATTAATGGTTTCGGAACGTGCGATTTGTGTGCGGTGCGTCCAATTTCGGGCAGCATCAATTTAGGTGCCTTAACTGTTAACCTTACTCTAAATGAGTGGGCACAGTGTGTTTTCGAGTTTACATTCATGTTTTTCTCTGGCTATAGAAAAATGTTCTTTTGAAAGAAAAGTTGCTTTTGAAGTAAATGTCTGAAACTAGTAAAAATAAAGGTGAACAGTGACTATGAGGGTTTAATTCTGGAAAGAAATAAAAGGTGGTCTCCCAAAAGCACTTTGTATTTGAGCCAAAAATCCAGTAGAACATTGATCTAGGCCTACTGGTACAAGCAAAATCCTTGGATTGGTTGAATGCCAAACTGGCTTACTCCCAATTAAAATACCTCAGGGTTTCCTGGCTTAAATTCTTGGTCTCATCCCCTGAAGGATTTAACCTAGAGCCCGCTTGGATTTCATCCTCTTGTACAGTGCTCTGCCACACTTAAATGTTTACCGATACTGATGTAGGCCTAGGACTCTACATTTATTACGAGAATGAGATCCCAAAAGAAAATTCCTAACCTAAAATGCAGTTATCTGTTGCCTGCAAACTTTTCTGAATAACATAGGTGGCTTGCCCAACAGAGAAAATTAACATTAACGCCCTCTAAAGAACTGCTGTCCTATCTTTTGATACACAAGCAATAGATAGTAGGCCTAGCCTAGGCCTAGTTACTGCAGGCCCTATGAATGGGCTAGCTAAAGCTACTATGGTCATTTCTTTAACAAGGGAACCACTAACTTTAAAAGACTTCATGGTTCCATCTGTTGTGACTTAACAACGGTACAGTTTGTGAGTATGTAATCTCAGTGGTAGGCCTTAGGCTAGGGCATAGAGTAGGGCGGTGCTAGAGGCCTATTAGTAAATGATAAACAAGCCCAGGTGGACCTGACAGCATTGTGGTAGGTATGCAGACTTGGTCAGAGTAAACGGCAAAAAGACTAATATTGGGATTTTTATTTTGATTGACCATGTGTCAATTTCGAGAAATACATTATAATAACCAGACGAAAAGGCTATGCTAAGGCGCTAGGCCCTTTGCAATACCGCAAACTGAGAGACTGTAAGAAGTCTGTGACCTAGCCTAACGTTAAGTCCAGCCCTAAGTTGTTTTAAAATTATATTAACCCTAACTTACATCATGGCAACGGCTACATCAAACTAATATGCCAATAACTTTACGTTTGTAATTTGTGATTTAAATAATCGAGGAAAAAGCCTACCAACAGACGTACCCGTACAACTGTGACTTGACTGCTTTCGATTGAAGAAAATCACTATTTTAGAGTTGAACAAGAACAGTAACGGCTGCTGGATTGGAGCACAACCAAAACAACGTACGTTCGCTGTGCAGATAGATACAAGTAGGTCCTCATTTGACAAATCCTATGTAACGTGCGTTGTGATTGGCGTATAGCTAAGTCAGAATTATTTTCACGCCAATCACAACGCACGTTACCTGGATTTGTCAAATTAGGCGCTGCACTAGTCCTTGAACAGGACTCTATGCTACGTACACTTTGTTTTACTCCGCACTACTCCGCACTCCGTAGTACATAGTAGGTTCTACCGTTAACGCAGTACACGGTCCTGTTCAAGGACTTGCGCTACACGTATCTATCTGCACAGCGAACGTACGTTGTTATCTCATCGCTCCGTGAGGAGGATGAGATATTGTAGTCACTTGACCTGTTGGGCTACATTCGGCAATGCCAGCAGAAATAACAACGGTTGCCATGGTAACAGTTAATTTTCACAAGTTACTAGTCTAAAGTCCTAACCCATGGTGGGGGTACCCCAGGGTGACCAAAAGTCCATAACAGAGTGGAGGGTCAAAACGACGTGTCCGTGGTGTGTTGTGGTGTGTGTGTGTGGGTGAGTGTGGGTGTGTTAGTGAGTGTGTGAGTGAGTGAGTTGTGTGGTGTGTGTGTGTCCAATTACTGTTTTCTTAATATCTCCAAAACGGGTAAAGCCGATTTTCTTCAAATTTGGTGGGAAGGTTGCCCTAGGTGAAACCCCAATGTCTACATTCGACTAGCCGGAAAGGTCAAAGGTCAAATGCGTCAGAGGTCAAAGGGATCAAATTATGTGAAAATCACTCTTTTGATAATAACTCCAAGAAAAAACATCCCATGAAACCTGAAACTTCACACATATATAATAGTGTCTGGCACTACGAAAATACAAAAATATATGGTTGGCCATGGGCAACCAAGGTCAGAAAGTACACGTTGTATACTAACATTTTTAAGCGAAAAATGTGAACAAAAGTGTTCCATGAACTCCTCCTTGTGGGCTAGACCGATTCTTTTGTGAAATTTTGTGGGTAGGGTACCACCAGAGTGTAAACTTGTGTCTCCGTGACTTTCGGCAGAAAAGGTTCAATGGTTCAGAGGTCAATTCAATTTTTGAGAAAGAAAATTCACGGTTTTTTTTAGTATGTTTTTAGTTATTAATTCCCAGAAGGAAACGTTCCACGTACATGAGACTTTGCACATATGATGAAAGTGTCTAATGCCTACCAAATTATATGGTTGCCATGGCACAACCAAGATCAAAGATCAATTTTTGTGAGAAAAAATACACAGACTTTTTTAGTATTTTAAGTATAATTCCAGCAAGGTAAAAACATTCCACATGCATATGAAAACTTTGCACATATGATGGAAAAGTGTCCTAATGCGAGCTACCTAAATATATGGGTTGCCATGGCAACCAAGGATCAAAGATCAATTTTTGTGAGAAGAGAAATCACATTTTTTTAGTATTTTTTTAGTATAATTCCAGAAGGAAACATTCACATACATGAAAATCTTTGCCACATATGATTAAAGTGTCTAATGCTACCAAAATATATATGGTTTGCCGAATCCGGCAACCAAGGTCACTAAGATCAATTTTGTGAGAAGAAATCACATTTTTTTAGTATTTTTAGTATGATTCCAGAAGGAAACATTCCACATGCACAAAACTTCACACAACATAGATGAACGTGGGTCTAATACTACCAAAATATATGGTTGCCACTGGCAACCCAAAGGTCAAAGGTCAATTTTTTGTGAGAAATCACTTTTTTTTAGTAATTTTCTTTTTCCAAGGTGTAAAATTTCCAGAAAGGAAAACATTCCAACATAACATGAAAATTTCGCACATATGATGAATGTGGCACTAAATAGTACCAAAATATGTGATTTACCATGCTAACCAAGGTCAAAGGTCACGTGACAAGAAGTCAAAGGTAAATTTTGGTAAAAATCACATTTTTTTAGTATATTTAATATCATTCCAGAAGGAAACCATTACACATACATAGAAAAAACTTAATTCACACACATATGATGAACGTGTCTACATGCTACCAAAATATATGGTTGCGCAACGGCAAACAAGCTCGAAGATCAATTTGTGTTGAGAAGTCACATTTTTTTTACGCGTTTCGGTAGCACAAAGACTTAAACATTGATGATAGCAACGTAAATCAACAGTAAACACAGTGTAAGACGCGCTTGTTTCTGCGTATCTGAGCCAAAGATATTATAAGCATACATTCCAAACTACTATCCGTCACACTGTTACGACGCTCAGTGCCATCCTCGTGTAGACGCAAATATTGAAGTGTGGAATTTGACACGTGCGCGCCGTTATTTTTCGGCGATCTGCGTAGCCGGAAATAACAACGCAGTACGTTACAGAAAATTTCATTGTTAAAAGAGGTTTTAAGCAGTGCGTGTCTTTTTTACAACGCGTTCTATATGTGCGGGAATACATTTTTTTCTCTGTGTATTATCCGAAATCCTTGACACACCACTTTCTGCGCTCTTGGGAAGGCAATGCGCTAGTTGATTTCCCGTTTGTGAGGGCCGTAACGAAAATTTAAAACGCAGCATGTGAAAAGTGCGTTACTGAAATGATATAGGAAACTGACTAATGAATGGTAGGCGAATAAGTGCATGAAACTTTTAAACCAGTCATTGTGCGCTCATGTTCAAGTGTACTGTATTTGTAATGCCTGTCAGGAAGAATTAAACTTCTTTAAGTAGAAATCGTAGTATCTGAGGGAATTGAAATACTTCTTACATTACAATGTTCCGAAATAGGTATTAATACTTTTTTGTACGTAAGACATTAATTTCCCTGTAGCCCTTGTGTTTTTTTAAAAACTGCTGGAACAGTGATCACGCACTTCTGCCCCATATTTTGGGCATCCATGGGGAGTCAACACCCCATTTCTCTTTAATTTGGGATCTCATACTTGTAATGTTTTTGGTTTACTGACTGTCCATTCCAATGAATGTGCATGCTAACGACAAGCAAGCATGCACATTGTCGTATTGATAGTGGCACATATATTTTCTGTTATAGCGCACTGAAAGCGTTCTTTTTGCACACACAACAAAAGGGCGCATGAAGGGAAGCTAGTACGCTTAGGATAGTACCAAAGATACTATAAGCATAGATTCCACACTCCTATAACCTACACTTTTACGGAAAATTGGACCTCCTCATGGTGAGGCCAAATATCGGGGCGGGAAGTGTGGAATTGACAAGTTGCGCCGTTCTGTTCGACGATCTGCGTACGAAAAAAGCAACGAGTTTACGGACAACGTCATTGTTATGAAAAGGTTGGACCCAACGTGTTGCTTTGACCAGCGCCGTTTTTTTTTTTTTCATACAGCCCAAGACTACCTTTCTCTGTGCCATTTTATCTAAATGCACAGAGAAACTCACTACCGGCGTCACTTAAAAAAAGAACACGCTAATCTTCGTTTCCGTTAAAATCCTACGTAAGAAAAAGAAAATCGACGCACATGATGTAAACAAGCGTTTTTGACGAGACCATGGTAACTGACATATTTATAGATTGCGGACTTCAACCAGTCATAATTGGTGCGTTCCATGACAGAGTGTTTGCTTGACCATGTCCCGGGGTAACGGAAGAAGCGATACAACCGACACACATGATGTGAATGGAATATATTGAGTGATTATTTCTCAGATTTAAGAATGTGTGTCCAGAAATTATAACATGGTTTTACACTTGCGCAAGACTTTAATCTCTCTAACTGTTTTTCAAAACGGACTGAACAGTGATCAGCACTTCGGCCCTGATATTTTGGCTTCCATGAAGAGTTCAGCGCGCCATTTTAAGTTTGGAATGTATGCTTATAATCCCTTTTGGATAGCTACATCATTACTTCAAGATAATAATCTGTGCGGAAATTTTTTGATTTTTGGCCCCCCCCCCCCCGACAAAAACATCTCAGCTTATGCCACTGCAGTGCACCACCCGCGATTCGGCGCATTGTGTGTTAATCTTTTCAAAGATATAGTGATCTTATCAGAAGAAAATCCTAAGCTTTTAGCTGGAAGGCGCGTCCCCACAGTAAACAAAATGCAGCGCACTGGAGGGTCACGTGCCGCGGGGATATGTAATAGACGGGTTGGGAAATTCGGTACTTCCGGTCGGGTCACAAGGTCAAGTGTACCATGACAACGGGCAACGTGTTAAGCTCTGCGTGTTCAGCATGCAACACCCGCGCTAGAACACTGTAAGCCTGGTACACTTCACCTTTGACCCATTCCCATATTGCATTGTGTTACGGCTTGTGGTCGCGAGTCAAACCAATAACAGCGAAAGATCACAGAAGAATGAGATTAAAATTCAACAACTTAATGATTATTTACAATCTCCTTATCTCACTTAAATTTACAATAATTAATTAGACTTACTACACAATCCTTTAAATTAATATTTTGCCTTGGGTTCTGGGTGCATAGGGCTGGATGGTAGTGCATGCACGGTTTGACGATGGTACGGTAGTAGACCTGTAGCGTGCTGTATCGTAGGAAACTGGTTTCCACGAGCGAATAGTGACAAGGCCTCAGGCGATATGAATGGACTGGATGATAACAATCTCTGTAGTAACCAGTGCAGAAACGGCGCGTAAGGGCAATTTATCACAAAGTGTGCAGTGTCAGTGGCTGGAATAACTTCTCAACAGCGTCTGGACACGATGAAGTATTAGGGCATTTCTCAATGTCTCTCTCCCCCACAACAACTGTTGAACTGCCTTTATATGCTAGGCTTTTATTCGAGAACTCTCCAGAATTTAACAGAAACTTCTAGTGCCCACAGTCCAGCAATTACGAGAACGTTCCTTAATAGAAACTTCTAGAACACAGTTGAATATTCTAGTTGAATAACGACAATTGCAGTTTCTTAGAAGTGTTGCCAGGTCGCTGCTATAATTGGGACATAACGTAAACAGTTCTCACTTCTAGACAGTTCTAGAACGGCTGCGTTGAAGTTGAATTCTCTGGAACTTGCCATTCGCTCGTCGATGGATTCATCCGGTGTTCCTGACGGGTCGTCTTGTAACACTCCCCCTTTGAAAGAGTTTTGGACGTCTTGGACAAAACTTAAGTTACAATATTTACAATGTATAACTTTACAGGAATAACTACAGTATGTATATTATGTAGTCCAATATTCAATTGAAGGTATAATCATAACATACAACTTGTCTTGCAAGGTGATGATACATGAATACAGTAACATCATCAATACGCATTGTGCCGTAGTTAACACAAAATTTCAAACTTACAGTGAGATTTTCAACATACTGCATCAGATCAAATTCTTGACAAAGAGTCTGGTACAACATTGTCTTTCTCTTTAATGTGCTTAATATCTACATTATATGATTGCAGAATAAACTCCACCTCATCAATCTCTGATTTTTGTTCTTCATCTTAGATAAAAATGTCAAAGGGTTATGATCAGTGTATACAGTGATAGGGAAACTAGTAGTTCTCAAATAAACATCAAAGTGGAAGTTGAAGACCAAGTATCAAAGCTAATGTTTCCTTTTCAATCGTTGAATAATTTTTCTGGTGTTTGTCAAATTTCTTCGAATAATAACAAACAGGGTGATCAACACCATGCTCATCAGCTTGAGGCAAAACTGCTCCTATGCCATTGTCACTGGCATCTACTGCCAACTTAACTTGTTTTTCAAAATCTGGAGCAATCAACACTTGTGAACTGATTAGTGCCTTTTTCAATGATTCAAATGCTGCTTGGCAATTATCCGTCCAATCAAAGTTTTCATTTTTCTTTAATAATTTTGTCAATGGTGCAGCAATGTCAGAGAAATTTGGACAAAAACGTCTGTAGAAACCAGCCATGCCTAGGAAGCGCATGAGCTGCTTTTTACCAGTTGGGGCAGGGAATTTGTCAATGCCCTCAACTTTAGCCTTATTGGTCTAACTTTACCCTGACCAACCACATGCCCTAAGTACACCACATGGGCACAAGCAATCTCACTTTTGACCAAATTGACAGTCAAATTAGCTTTGGCAAGTTTGTCAAATAATGCCTTAACATGTTGTACATGTTCATCCCACGAGTTGCTGTACACAATAAGGTCATCAACATATACTTCACAATTTTCTAAATTGACGTAAGATCATTTACTAAGGCGCTGAAACGTCATCGGTGAGTTTTTCATACCAAACTGCATAACCTTATACTGAAATAACCCCATCTGGCGTCACGAATGCCGAGATTTTCCGAGCCCATCTCAGTGAGTGGTATCTCCCAGTACCCCTTTAGTAAGTCAAACTTTGACACATACGTAGCTTTCCCAAACCTATCAATACAACATCGATACGGTGGTATCGGATAGGAATCCGTTCTTGTGACCGCATTCACCTTCGGTAATCAGTACAAATCTGTACCCACCGTCTGGCTTGGGGACCAATATACAAGGGGAAACCATTCACTATTACTAGGTTCTATAATGTCATGGTCCAACATGTACCGAACCTCATCCCTGAGATGTTGTCGTTTTTCTAGGGTAACTCGGTAAGGATGCTGCTTGATTGGTGTGGCATCTCCCACATCACATCAATGTTCAATCAAATTTGGTCCTAGTAGGATCATCTGAGAACAAGCATGCATATTCATAGATTAATTATTTCATTTCTGACTTTTCTTTGTGATCCAGATGACTTAATTTCTGGTCAAGATTTTTCCAACACATCAGAATTTTGTAACTTCATAACATATCAGGAACATTATTAGCCTTGATCTCATCATTACTGAGTTAAGGATCAGCATTGATAATACACACTTGATCACCTGTATCATTATTGTTACTATTTACAGCATGTACACTTTCATCCTTAGAAATGTCACAATCTTCTCTTTCATAATTTTTCTTCATCATATTAATATGACATACTCTTTTAGATTTACGCTTGTCAGGTGTCAAAATGAAGTAATCTGTGTCACTAACTTTTCTCTCAATGACATAAGGTCCTTGAAAGCGAGCTTTAAGTGGCTGACCAGAAACAGGTAAAAACACTAGCACCTTATAACCAGGTTTAAACTCTCTTTTCACAGTGGTCTTGTCATACCACACTTTCATTTTCTTCTGAGAGTGTCTCAGATTTTCCTGAGCAAGTTTCCATGCTCCATTAGACGATCTTTAAAGCGGGATGCATAATCAAGTAGATGTATGTCTTCACCTGGATCTGATAACCACTTTCTCCTTTAACAATTTCAATGGTCCACGAACTGTGTGTCCAAAGACAAGTTCAAATGGACTGAACCCAAGTGACTCTTGTATAGATTCCCTGGCAGCAAACATTACAAATGAATGCCTTCATCCCAATCTCTCTCATTATCATGACAATATGTCTTTAACATATTCTTCAATGTTTGGTGAAACCTTTCTAAAGCCCCTTGGCTTTCAGGATGATAAGCCGAAGACTTATTTGGTCTATGCCTAACTCATATAACATTCTGTTGGAATACAGTAGACATGAAATTAGACCCTTGATCTGATTGGATCTCTTTTGGCAACCCAAAACAATGTGAAAAATTTTAAGTAAAGCTTGTAAGACTGTCCGAGCCTTAATATTCCTCAGAGGTATTGCCTCTGAAACCTTTGTAGAGGCAACATAATGTTAATATATACTGATGGCCCTGCCCTACTCTTAGGTAGGGGACCTACACAATCAATGATGACTCTACTAAACGGGCTCTTCAAAAGCAGGAATTGGCTTTAAGGGTGCAGCCGGAATATTCTGATTCGCTTCCCAACCATTTGACATGAGTGACAGGGTCTTACAAAATTTGGCCACATCACTTTTAAGTTTTGGCCAATAAAAGTGATTTAGAATTCTGTGGTAAGTCTTCTTGACTCCTAGGTGCCCTGCAAATGGCATTTCATGAGCAATACTCAGTATTTCCCTTCTATAGGTCCTAGTACCACAATTTGATGGTAATTTCTCCACTCTTCATCTAATGGTGCATCAGGTGGTCGCCATTTACGCATCAAAACATTGTTCTTTAACATAAAAGCAGACTGGGATGTCCTTTAGATTCATCCTCAGTGAGTGCACCAGCTATTAATGACTTGGCTGAAGCTCTTCATCATGTTGTTGTTGGACATGACAACTGGTCTCTGGGAGTGTGTCAACATTTCTGATTTTTTCCTGTTCTACCCTAGCCCCCTCACTATTGTTGGGGGCCAGGAGACTCACAATCCTGACTATCCATTAGGATTAGTCATAAAGATTGGCTGAGATCATACCCCAGAATCTTCATTTTCATGAATATTTTCACTAGAATCTTTTCCAGACTCTGGACTCCTCCTTTGGGAGTGTTGTTCCATTTTTTAGGAACTATTCCTCAATTTTAGAGGGCGGATGATTAAGTTTATCATCCTTATTTTCAGAAATCATACCCTCATTTTTAGAGGAGTGGATGTTCAAGATTATCATCCTTACAGATTCCCTACTTTTTCCACTTTTGGAACTGTATCCTCACTTTTTGGAGGGTGGATGTTTAAGATTATCATCCATGGCGAGCTTTTGTGACATAGCTCTAGTGACAGCACAGGCAGGGAATAAATTTGGAAATTCCTTTTCTAATTGCTCTGTGTTGTTATAGTCACATGGTTTATCTGTCAAAATTGCATTGGCTACTACCTTTCCACCAGCTAGGTCATTGCCTAGCACAGAGATACCCCCTTTACAGGTAGAGTAGGTCTGACCCCTACTATGACCGACCCAGAAACTAAATCTGACTTCAAATTGATTTTGTGGAGCGGGACAGAAATAAATTTCCACACTCAAACCCCCTGAATTAGTACATTTGCCCCTGTGGAAGTAGTAGAAGTAGTCCGATAATGGCAAAACTCCATCAAGAAGCAAAACGACTGAGTTGCGCCTGTGTCACGCAAAATTTTAATTTGACGGGTGGATGAGCTGAATTCCCTAGGGAAATAAACCCCTCAGACACGAATGGAAGGTATTCTTCCTTAATTTTTGTCGTTAGAATTAGGCCGTAAAGTCACGACTACCCTCAGAAGGAAAAGAATTCTCTGCAATGGCTAAGGCATTAGAAGCTGTTTCAGTCCTCCTTTAATTTTGCCAATGTGAAGCAATTTGCCATTGTGTGGCCCTTTTTGTGACAGAAACCACAAGTTATGTCTTTAAAGGCAGCTTTGTTTTGAGCTGACCTGGTCGTTCTTTTGACGACTTGAATCTGGTTGTTTTTTTACAGAATTTTTGGAGAGATAGGAACCAGACTGAGATCCACTGTTACCTGTTGTGCCACTACTATTGCCATATTTCTTATTTGGCCTATTAAACTGACCCTTGTTTTTGAGTCTGACCCACTTTAACCGAATTTATGGGTAAGTGCATACTGATCAGCCAAATTTGCCCACTTCCTTAAGTTGTCAGCCTTATTTTCCTCAAGGTGAGTCCTTAATGTCATCATTCACACACCGTTTGAATTCCTCGACTAGCATCAGTTGTCCTTAAAGTGTCAAATGTGGAGACCTTTTTGGAAGCACACCATCTATCGAAATGCCTTTCTTTTGATAAGCAAACTCTACGTATGTTTGTGTATCCGCCTTACGATACTTTCTAAATTTTTGGCGATAAGCTTCAGGCACCAATTCATAGGCTTGTAATATGGCCTTTTTAACCTTATCATAATCCATGCTGTCCTCTATTGACAGAGCGGAATACACTTCTTGAGCCTTGCCTGTGAAATTACTCTGGATGAGTATGGACCATTTATCTCTTGGCCATTTTAGTTGCTCACCCAGCTTTTCGAAATGATTAAAGAATTTCTCCACATTATCCTCCTGAAATTTGGGGACAAATTTTACGTGCTTAGAAACATCGAATCCCCCAGTATCCAAGCCTATTTTAGGGTCTGAGGCTTTTATGACCCCTAACTCTAGTTGCTTCAACCTAAATTCATGTTCTCTTGCCTCTTTTTCCCTTTGCATTTGCATTTCTCTTTCCTCTTTTTCCTTTTGCATTTGCATTTCTCTTTCCTCTTTTACCTTTTGCATTTCTCTTTCCCTTTCTCTTTCCTCTCTTTCCCTTTCTCTTTCCTCTCTTTCCCTTTCTCTTTCCATTTCTTTTAATCTAATCTCCTTATTCATTTCTATTTCAAGCCTTTTCAATTCAAATGTGTTGTCAGTTGGCACAGTGATAGCTGTTTCCAATACTGTACTAGGCAGGACACTTTCATCCACAAGATATTCTAGAACATATCTTTTAATCTCATCCTTCCGCATTAAAGGCTGAAATTCAACGCCATAATGTTTTGCGACCTTTACAATCTCAGACTTCTTTAATGAATCCAGTTCCTCGACTGAGGGACTAGCCACGAATTTATCTAAGTTGAATGGCATTTTGAAATTGTATCAAACCTTCAACAAACAAATAAGTAGTCTGAGCAAACACAGTTGCTTACGATTCACAACAGAATTTCTCGAATTTTCTAGTATTTTCGTTCCCGGATGTTAGGCCACCAATTCTGTTACGGCTTGTGGTCGCGAGTCAAACCAATAACAGCGAAAGATCACAGAAGAATGAGATTAAAATTCAACAACTTAATGATTATTTACAATCTCCTTATCTCACTTAAATTTACAATAATTAATTAGACTTACTCACAATCCTTTAATTAATATTTGCCTGGTCTGGTGCAAGGGCTGGTAGTGCATGCACGTTGACGATGGTACGGTAGTAGACCTGTAGCGTGCTGTAGCGTAGGAACTGGTTCCACGAGCGAATAGTGACAAGGCTAGGCGATGAATGATGGATGATAACAATCTCTGTACACAGTGCAGAAACGGCGTAAGGCAATTTATCACAAGTGTGCAGTGTCAGTGGCTGGGAATAACTTCTCAACAGCGTCTGGACACGATGAAGTATTAGGGCATTTCTCAATGTCTCTCTCCCCCACAACAACTGTTGAACTGCCTTTTATATGCTAGGCTTTTATTCGAGAACTCTCCAGAATTTAACAGAAACTTCTAGTGCCCACAGTCCAGCAATTACGAGAACGTTCCTTAATAGAAACTTCTAGAACACAGTTGAATATTCTAGTTGAATAACGACAATTGCAGTTTCTTAGAAGTGTTGCCAGGTCGCTGCTATAATTGGGACATAACGTAAACAGTTCTCACTTCTAGACAGTTCTAGAACGGCTGCGTTGAAGTTGAATTCTCTGGAACTTTCCATTCGCTCGTCGATGGATTCAATCCGGTGTTCCTGACGGGTCGTCTTGTAACAATTGCGTGGAAACATTTCCCAACTCGTCTATTGTATGGTTCAAGTATTAGTTTTATACACCCACAGAGCTGCTTGCGTAACCGACTATATATATTCTCCTGAATGAGTAACGCGTTGTTTTCAAGTGAGCGTTCATAAAAACTAACCCACGCTCAGCGGGGAGACGGCGTACTGCCAGGGCGACCACAAAGTCAACTTTCAAGTTAAACTAGCGGCGAAATGTCTCGCGATGCTTGTACTATGATACTTCGAGAGTTATATTTTGGCCGTTTCAAGTCATAATGCACCCTGGATTCGGTCCTGAACTGTAATAAGAAAAATTTTGTTAAGCAAATCACAGGCTGTCGGTACATTGGTGCAGTTGTGTAGTTAGGCCTTTTTCGAAGGGTAGGCATTAGCCTATGCAAATTTTTTCCCGGGGTGTTGGTGTATAAACTCCGTCATAAGAAAATGTCAAACAAATTACTTAGTCATTAGCGTTATGACTAACATAGTCAATAGTTTCGGCTTCAGAATGTTAACAAAGCCACGGGGTTGAGCACTTGCATAATTAGAGGAAATGGTCACTCAGTCAGACATTTGCATCATCAAAGCTAATATAAAGACCGGCAAAGAATATTTTTCACTTTAACCAGGGAAAATACCTATCAAGGCGGGGGCACTAGAGAAACTTCCTCAAACAGAAACATATCCTTCTTGTAAATTCAGAAACCTTTCCACACCTATTAACCAGTTACTTTAGTTTATTTTGGAAAAATGATTTTCCATCCAGTTTCACAGGGGCGCCCCAACCCCCCCCCCCCCTCCCGCTGCTTTGAATAGGCAAACAGCTTTCATCTTTATTGCAAGATGCAGAACATGCCCTCAAACCGTAACACAATATTGTAAAGCTGAGTCCTGATTTTATGATGTGTCCCATAGACCGTTACAAAAGTTCTTTATAGGCCTATTTCAGTTTGTCCAAATGAAGGAACTTTTCCCCCAGTCATAGACCATTTTGTGAGCGGGAAGGGAACCCGGCCTACCTCATGCGAATGTACCGTAAGCAACCTCGTTAGTAGGTCATAGTGATTGATAAACCTCCCCTTTTGACCTTCATCCTCACCATTTTATGTACAGTAGTAAAACAAAGTTTGCTGTATCGTCTCTGCGATTTTGTGAACAAACTGTTTGGGCCGCGTACCGGTACTTCTTCATATGCTTCAGGTAAGTAAAGTCGGAAGTTAGCAGAGAGAACGCTTTTGTAAAACCCCAAACTACTTGACTCTAGTTCTGCCGTCGGGCTTGACCAGCATTCATTTGCAATAGCATCCACAACATTCCCACGTACCCCAAGGAAAAACAACGCTCCGTACGCAAACGCAGAATCTGGGTGAATAAAAATATTACAGCTCCCATACAACTACATTCCCGCGGCACGTGACCCTCCAGCAGCGCACGGTTTAACGCGCGTCTTTGCATTGACATGCTCCTTCCAGCTAAAGCTTAGGATTTCTCTGGACCTTATGGATATGATGTCACAAAGGAGAAAGTGCTTCCTCGTTTGGAGGAAAAGCGCGTATCATTGCAAGTTACACCAATAAATGCAGACAGCTGATTTGCAACCAATCGTACACGCGCGTAAGTCTACTACAGGTGCGGCGAAATCTATGCTGTGAGTGCACGTTTCAGACGTGTGCTTCATTATTTTCACCCAAGATGACGTCAGTGTGATGTCAATGCATAAGGTCTATTATAAGTATAGATGCCAAAGTCCTATACCTACACTGTAACGGAGATTGAATCCTCATGGAGACGCAAATATGGGAGTAGAAGTGTGGATTTGACATACCCGCTTTTTATTCGGTGATGTGCGTATAGTAGGGAGCTTAAGATTGCACGACGCGGACGTCGGCTACGACGTAATGACGTCATGTTGTAACTTTACGTTGTCGGTGTAATTCTACATCGGGAGTCGCTCGTTTTGGCGTTGTGGCTAGAACGGCAATAAGAGGCAGTTTATGACGTCATATATTTTTTGTTGCCATGCCAATCGTTGTGTTAGAAACTTAAAATACACACATATCATAAATTCATCGTCGTCCATTATATCAGTTAAATAACCATAGCAATTGCTTCACGGACTCGATGAAGGTTTGCCACTCTTCAATTTAGGCCTACATAAGGAGTAAGTTTGACTTATACTTCCCGCTAAATACTGTTACCATTAACAGATCGGCTTGCGCGTCTGATACTCAAACGAAGTTCGAATATCGCCACGCGACTTTCATGCCGCGTCGTAGAAATCTAAGGCGCAATAGTTCCAGGGCGCGGACGTCATCTCGACGACGTGGACTGTGGGTTAAAACGCCGCGTCGCCCTGCCCACATCGTGTAATCTAAATCTCCCTAATAATAGGTACGCACAGGAAATTTCATTCCTAAAATAGCGTGGCATGCGTGAGCGTTGAGTACACGCAGGATAACGTTCTCTGTGTGTTTTATCCCGAATACTTGACTTGACACTTTTGCGCGCTCCGGAAACAAACGCGCTAGTTGATTTCCCGTTGTGAGTGCGTAAGATATTAAAGGTTCATTTAAGAGTGTGTTCCTGATGATTCAATAAAACTGACCAATAAATAAGCCAATGAACCAGGGAGCTTCCAGCTCCCTGCATGAACTGAGCTTCGAACGTGCCATTGTGCGTACATTTTCAAGTTCTTTTAAGTGAAATCTATTGAGGAGTAATACTCCTTAAATTTACAATGTTTCAAAATAACAAGTGTTCATACTTTTGTAAGACATCTGTCCGTTTGCTTTCAAAACGACTGAACAGCTAAACAGAGCATTATCAGCACTTCCGGCCCGATATTGTGGCTCCATAGACCTTTTTCCACATAGCAATTGCAAAGGATTGTGGGATAGATTTTTGGTGGGCATCATTTTTCGTCACAGCAAAATGCCAGAGACAAAAACATCGCGTACCAGAACTTATCCGCACAAGCCCATTGCAATTGCTATTTGGAAAAGGGTCTATGGGGAGTCAACACGCCATTTTAAGTTTGGAATCTCATGTTTATAACATCTTTGTATCTTTCCATTTAGCGCACACCCTATTTAGAATTAGCACTATCATGAAGTCTGTAGGCCAATGGAGTTTTAGATTCGTATTCTTGGGGTTGGATTTACTTGTAAACCCAAAGGTAATAATAAGTAAGGGTACTTATCGTTTTTTGGCACACATTAGTACATTTGCGTCAGATACTCTGATGTGTAGGCCATTTCATTAAGTTGCTAAGGCAATCCATGTACTAGACGCAGTGCAATGATGTGGTGAGAACTAATGCGAGATTGTGCGAATTAAAGCATTAGAGGCCGAAGAGGCGTTAAGGACACGCTACAGGTGTAGGGCGCGTTACCATGCCCACATTGGTCAGTGTTACATTATTTCCGAAGGTGACCTACATAACGTGATCTCCAATTCGGGTTCAATTTCGCACGGTATAGATAGTTCTCAACATGACGGTCATAGGAGCTTTTCACTGTATTATTTCGGCAATGTCTGAGGGCAACCCCTGCATGTGTGTACAGGCTTGCCCTCAGACATGGCAGTTGCTAACCTCTAGCTGTGACGTCACTGAGGACTATCTATATTCCACACATAGAGCAGGATATATATTGCCTCTGTGATTCCTCCAAAGATATTACAAGCATAGATTCCAAACTTAAAATGGCACGTTGACTCCCCACGGAAACCAATATATCGGGGAGGAAGTGCTGATCACTGCTCAGTCGTTTTGAAAACAAACAGGCAAATGAACGTCTTACAAAAGTATTAATACTTGTTATTTCGGAATGTTGTTGACTGAAGAAGTACTACGCCTCAATAGATAATTCTTACGTGACGTCATAGGAACTTTTCCGTGTATTATTTCAGCCATGTCTGAGGGCAACCCCGGCATGTGTGCACAGGCGTTACCCTCAGACATGGCGGTTGCTAACCCTAGCTGTGACGTCACTGAGAACTATCTGTAAATTCCACTTTGAACAAGAATAATTTATTTCTTCAACCCGGCATTTCACGTATTTACACTTGAACATGAACGCACAATGAACTGGTTTGCAAGTTCATCGACATTCATTGATCAGTTTCTATGGTATCTCAAAGTCACGCTATTTTAAATGCGCGTGCAACTACGCGCTCACAACGGGAAAGCAACTACCGCGTTTGTTTCAAGAGTGCGCAGAACTGTGCGTCAAGTATTCCGGATAATACACAGAGAAATGTATTCTGGGCGTATAGAACGCGTTGTAAGAGTGCACGCACGCTAACCTCTTTTAACGATGAAAGTTTCTGTGACGCGTTCTTATTTTTGTATGCAAATCGCGGAATAGAATGGCGCGCATGTCAAATAAACACTTCCGACCCGATATTAGCGTCTCCATGGGGAGTCACTGAGCCTAACAGTGTAGGTATAGGAGTTTTTAGAATCTGAATGTCTGGATATCTTTGGATTTCCACATTGATGTGCGTCCTCTAGTTATACGGCCTAGCACTGCCTGTGCTGTGATGAGATAAGCAACTCCGTGGATTGCCCTCTTGTAATATCTTTGAAATTAAAGCATTAGAGGCCGAAGAGGCGTTCAAGACACGCTACAGGTGTAGGGCACGTCACCATGCCCACATTGCTCAGTGTTATATTATTTCCGAAGGTGACCTACATAACGTGACCTCCAATGGGGCTGCCCGGCCCAGTGAAAATCTACAGAGGGCGCCCTCATATGGTTCCTACCAGTTGCGCGAAACTCAAGTGCAACCGCGAAGTTTGTAAACAAATTATGCGCTTGTTATTGTCGTCTAGGCCTACGTGCTTTCTGTTACTGTCGTTGAAGCTAAAAATACGAGCTTTCTGGTTGTAGTACGCAGCCCAGAAGAAAATTATTCCTAGAAGAACCCAAAGGAAAAACACAGAGATAAGGGTCAGGGGGGTTAACAATATCCAAAAAGAATAAAAGAAGGACTACATATTGTGTCTATAACGGCTGTAGTAGCTAGCTTCGCTGCAGCCCGAGTCACAGATAGATCGACTCGGCTATAGCACGTAGTTGTACTAGGATGTAACATTCCTCAAATACAATTCCACTTAACCCACATGGAGCTTTTTTTTCTTAATTTTAGGAGCTTTCCGAATTATTACTTTGAAAACAATTTGGTCAGTTTCCTATGGTATCTTCACTAACGCCACCTTTATACATGATTTTAAAATCTTTACGCGCTAAACAAACGGAAAAGCCAACCAAAGCGTTCGCTTTCCAAGAGCGCAGTAGTGTGAGGTCAAATCATTTCACGGATTATACACAGAGAAATGACGGTATTATGCGGAGTACAGAACGCGTTTGTTAAAGGTACACACAGCCAACTACTTTAAACAATGAAATTTTCTGTAGCGCGTCCTTAGTTTGAGGAATCTAGATCACTGTATGGAACGACGCAGCATCTCAAATACCACATTTTCCGCGTCGGTATTTAGAAGGCCCTCCATACAGAGTCAGTGCGTCTTACATTGTAGGGATAGGCACTATAGGAGTTTGAGGTATCTATGCCAACAAAATCCGTTGTGTTTTCTTGGGTTTTGTATCACATTCGTACCTTGGGAGGGGGTGAGACTTGCATCTCATGCATAATATGAGTTTTTTTAACAGACACGCACTGATATCTGTCCCTTAATTTGGGTGATCTATGTTTGTAATATCTTTGTAGGATTTAGGGTTCCTACACAGTTTATCGTATAAAAGGACCCGAGTAGGAACCATATGATAGCGCCCTCTGTCGGTAAGACGAAAACGCCGGGCAGCCCCATTCGGGTTCAATTTCGGTTTTAATTTTAATTTCCACACATAGAGCAGGATATATTGCGCTGTGATTCCACATTGATGTGCGTCCTCCAGTTATACGGCTCAACACAGTGCCATGTGCTGGCGATGAGATAAGGCAACACTCCGTGGATTGCCCTCTTTGTTACCTCATCGCTCCGTAAGGAGGGAATGAGATATTGTAGTCACTTGACCTGTTGGGCTATATTCGGCCAAGGCCAGCATAAATAACAAACCGTTGCCATGGTGACAGTTAAATTTTCACACAAGTTTTACTAGTCTAAAGTCCTAACCCATGGCTGGCGGTACCCAGGGTGACCAAAAGTCCATCACGGAGGGAGGGGGTTCAAAAACGGGTGTGTGTGTGCTTGTGTTGGGGTGGGTGAAGGAGTGTTGTGTGTGTGTTAGTGTTTTGCGTGTGTGTGTTTGTGTCCAATTTTGTTTTTTCCTTAATAGCCTCCAAAAACGGTAAATGCCGGATTTCTTTCAACATTTGGTGGGAAGGCTGCCCTAGGTGGAACCCCAGTTGTGCATTGGACCTCCCGGAAGTAAAGCTCAAAGTTCAGGGTGAGTTCAAAGGTCAAATTATGTGAAAATACACTCTTTTTATAATAAACGTCCGAGAAAAAGATCCCATTACACATGAAACTTCACCACATATAATAAGAGTGTCCTGGCACTACGAAAAATCTATGAATTGCCATGGCAACCAAGGTCAAGCAAAGTCAACGTTGATATTAACATTTGAAGCAAAAAAGTGTTTTCCATGAAACTCCTCCTTGGTGGGCTAGATTTAGATGCTTGTTGAATTGTGGTGGTAGGGTACCCCAGAGTGTAAATTTGTGTCCTCCAGCGATTTTATCAGCAGAAAAGGGTCAAAGGGCTAGAAGGTCGAAAGTTCTAAATTTTTGGCGAAAATTCACGGTTCTTTAGTATTTTTAGGTATTAATTCCCTAATGGAAACTCCCCGTACATCGAAAACTTTGCACACTATGAAGAACGTAACTAATACCACCAGGAATTAATTTTTTAGGGTTGGCCCATTGTCAACCCAAGGTCAACCATCAATTTTTGTAGATAAATCACATTTTTTTAGTTTTTTTTAGTATATTTCCCCAGAAGGAAACATTACCACGTAACATGAACTTTGCACATATGATGAAACGTAAACTAATACCACCATAACACTATATGGTTGCCATAGCAACCGAAGGTCAAAGATCAATTTTTGTGAGAATATCACATTTTTTTAGTTTTTTTTTAGTATAGATTTCCAGAAAGAAATCATTTCACCTATCAGTTGAAATCTCATCACACCTATGATTGAACCATAGCACCTAATTCTAACTAATCAATATTATGGTTGCCATGGGCGACCGGGATCAAAGAAAGGTCACAGGAGATAAATAAGGTCAAAGGTCAATTTTTGAGAAAAATCACATTATTTTTTAGTATTTTTAGTAATAATTCCAGAAGGAAACATTCCAACTACACACAACTTCACACAATATGATGAACATGTCTAATTTGCTACCAAAATATATGGTTTGCCATGGCAAACCACGGTCAAGATCAATTTTTGTGAGAAATCACATTTTTTTTTGGTTTTTTTTTTAGTAATCATTCCAGTAAGGAAACATTCCACATATATGAAACTTCAACCCAGCATATGATGAACCTGGACTAATACTACAATAACTATTATATGTTGCCATGGCGCCCGGGAATTCAAGGGTCACGTGCGAAATATAATGTCAAAGGTCAAATCTGTTTTGTTGAAAAATCTACATTTTTTTCAGTATTTTTTAGTATAACTCCAGAAGGAAAAAACATTCCACATTACATGAAATATTGCACGATGATGATGAATGTTGCCTTCTGCATATCATATTGTGTGCACAGATTTTCTGTAAAGCCGCACTGAATTCAGTCCTTTTGGCAGAACAAAAGGGGCGCAGGGAGAGTACAAAATAATCAGGGCAGCAGTACGGATTTGACATACGCGCCTTTCTATTCGGTGGTGAATGTGCGTATAATAGGCACGCACTTACGGAAAACACAAATTGTTAGAGAACAAACGCAGCTTTGTGTAGAGCATTGATATACGCGCAGCAAATTAGTTTGGCCTGTCTTTTCATCTAGTATACTTCACACGTACCTTCTGCGTTATCATCAACCGACGACGAGCGCTGTTATTTGCTTTCACGTTTGTGAGCGCGTTGGAAAAAAAAAAAAAAAATTAAAGGCCGATATTTAAAGTGAGTCATTTGAAGATACCATAGAAACTGACCATACATAATGGATAGGGACTATGAAGCTTTCAATTCAATCCACTCATTGTGCGTTCATATTCAAGTGCACTTATTCAAGAGACCGGGGAGCGCAATTTTGAAGTGCGGGGGTTAATAATCGAAGCCGCCCAATATGTTCATATAATAATAAATGCAGTTTTACTGCGGCCCAAAATACCACGGGCAGAAAAGTGTGGGGGCTAAAGTCCTTAGCCTACCCTCTCAGCGCGTTCCCTGCAGTTATGTGTAGGGCCTTATGCCCCACAAGGAAAGAGAGAAAGTCAGTCCTACTCCTGGTTGAGTTTATATGGACCTTAATGCGTGCGCTAAGCGATGGGATAAGCAACTCCGATTATTGCCCTCTTGAAGATATCTTTGGAAAATTAAAGCATTTAAGAGGCCGAAGAGGCGTTTTCCAAGACACGCTTACAGGTGTAGGGCAACGTCGCCCTGCCCACATTTGCTCAGTGTTATATGATTTCGCGACGGGTGACCTACATAACGTGAACTCCAGTTCGGGTTCAAGTTTCGGTGATAATTTCAATTTCCAACACATAGAGGCAGGATATATTGCGCTGTGAGTCCACATTGATGTGGCGTCCTCCCGTTATACGGCTCAACACAGTGCCATGTGCTTGGCGATGAGATAAGGCACTTCCGTGGATTGCCCTCTTGTATTTTGTGATTTTCGTCACTTTTAGTGTGTGTGGTCCAATTTTGTTTTTTCCTTAATATCTCCAAACGTACAGCCGATTTTTTTCTTCAGATTTTGGATGTGAATGGTTCCCTAGGTGGAAGCCCCAGTTCCTACATCGACTCCGCGGAAGTGAAGCTCAAAGGTCAGAGGTCAAAGGTCAAATTATGTGCAAATCACTTTTTTATAATAACAGTCCACGAATAAAAAACATCCATTAACCATTGAAACTTCACACATATAAATAAGAGTGTCTGGTTCAACTACGAAAATATATGGTTGCACATGGGCACCTCAGGTCAAAAAACCACTGTGGATGATTAAAACATTTTTAACAAAAAAAGTGTTCCATGAACTCCTCCTTGTGGGCTAGACCGATCTACTTGAAATTTGGTGGGTAGGTACCCCAGGAGTGTAACACTGGTGTTCTCTGTGACGTTCGGCAGGACAAGGTCAAAGGTCAGAGGTCAAAATTTCATTTTTTGGAAAATTCACGGTTTTTTTAGATATTTTTTGTATAGTTCGCAAAAGGAAACATTCCACGTACCAGAAACTTTGCACATATGATGAACGTGCCCTAATACCACCAGAATATATGGTTGCCATGGCAACCAAGGTCAAAGATCGAATTTTTTGTGATAAATCACATTTTTTATTAATTTTTAGTAATAATTCCCAGAAGGGAACACTCCAGATGAAACTTCGCACATAGGTGTTTTGAAACACATGAAACTCCGCACATATGATGAACCTGCCTAATACTACCATAATATATGTTTGCCTATGGGCTCCCGGGATCAAATGTCATGTGAATATAAGGTCAAAGGGTCAATTTGTGCAACAATCAACATTTTTTAGTATTTTTAAGATAATAAACCTTCCAGAAGGAAACATTCCACATACATTGAAATTTCGCAACACATATGATTGACATGTGTCTTCCGCATATCATATTTGTGTGGCACAGATTTTCTGTAAACGCGCACTGACTTCGTCCTTTTTGCAGAAAACAAAGGGCGCATGGAGAGTGCAAATATATCAGTTGGTGGCATTGCGGATTTCACATACGCGCCCTTTTCTAGTCCGTGATGTGCGGTATAATAAGGCACGCATTACGGAAAACGTCATTGTTCGAACAACGCAGCTTTGCGTAAGCATTGTATCCGCGCAGAATTTAGTTAGGCCTGTTCTTTTTATCTAGAATACTTCACACTTAACGTCTGCGTTTTCATCGACGGAAACAGCGCTGGTAGTTGCTTTCTTACTTTGTGACATGCGTGAAAAATTAAAAAAAAAAACAAAAAAAAAAAAAAATATAAAAAAAAAAAAAAAAAAAAAAAAAATTTGGCCGAGAATTAAGTGAGTAATTTGAAGATACCCTTAGAAACTGAACATAACATAGAATAGCCTATGAGCTTCAATTCCAAATCCACTCATTGTGCGTTCATATTCAAGTGACACTTATTCAGAGACCTGGGGGCCAATTTTGAATGCGTCGGGGTTATAGTCGAAGCCGCCCAATTAGTTCAATAAAATAAATGCTTTTACTGCGGCCCAAACTACCCACGACAGAAAAAAAGTGTGGGGGCGTAAAGGCCGTTCTCAGTGGTCCCTGCAGTTTATGTGTAGGGCCTTATTCCACAAGGAAGAGAGAAAAAAAAAAAAGGGGGAGGGGGGGGGGGGGGGGTTTCTTCCTGTGGAGATGTTTTTATGGCTTAATGCCGTTGTGCTAAGCGATAGAGATACGCAACTCCGTGGATTGCACCTCTTTTATTTGATTCTTCGAGTCATTTTAGTGTGTGGGTGTTTCCAATTTTGTTTTCTTAATATCTCCGAAAACGGTAAAAGCTGATTTTTCTTCAATTTGGTGGGAAGGTGCCCTAGGTGGGAAAACCCCACAGTTCTGCATTGAACTCCCGGAAGTATAAGGTCAAGGTCAGAGGTTTTTTTTTTCAACAAGTCAATATTATGTGTAAAATCATTCTCTTTTTATATAATAACTCCAAGAAAAAACATCCCATTAACATGAAACTTCCACAGATAATAAGAGTGTCTAGCCCTACAAAAAATATAATGGTTGCCATGGCAACCAAGGTTGAAAAAGTCACGATGATCTTAACAGTTTAAGCAAAACAGTGTGGAAAAAAGTGTTCCATGAATTTCCCTCCCTATTGGGCCAGACTGATTCTTTGAAATTTGGTGGGTAGAGTACCCCAGAGTGTAAACTTGTGTCCTAAGTGACTTTCGGCAGAAAAGGTCGACAGGTCAGAGGTCAAATTTCAATTTTTGGGAATATATCACGGTTTTTAGTATGTTTAGGTATAATGCCATAAAGGAAAACCTTCCACATACATGAAATTTTGCAAATATGATGAACGTGTCTAATGCTACCCAAAATAATATGGTTTGCCGATGGGCAACCAAGGTCAACAGGTCAATTTTTGTGAGAAATTCCCATTTTTTTAGTATTTTTAGTATAATTCCAGAAGGAAAACATTCCAGATACATGAAACTTTGCACAATTCATGTATGTGGACATGTTTCCTTCTGGAATTATATATTAAAAATACTCAAAAAACCGTGAATATTCCCAAAAATTGATTTGACCTCGGACCTTTGACCTTTTCTGCCGAAAGTCACTTAGACACAGTTTACACTCTGGCGGTACCTACCCACCAAATTTCAAAAGAATCAGTATTCTGGGCACCCACTAGGGGCGAATTCAGGAACACTTTTCGACGACCACATTTTTTGCTTTAAACTGTTAAATCCGCGACTTTTCACCTTGGTTGCTAATGGCAAAAAACAAAACATATATTTTTGACGAGGGCTAGGGACAATCTTATTTATGTGTGAAGTTTCATGTTATGGGATGTTTTTTCTTGAGTTATTATAAAGAAGAGGAGTTTCACAAATTTGGATTTTTGACCTCTGAACTTTGACTTTCTTCCGGAGTCAATCAGAAACTGGGGTTCCACTAGGGCACCTTCCCCACCAAATTTGAAGGAAAATCAGCTTTACCGTTTTGGAGATATTAAGAAAACAAAATGGGAAACACACACACTAAAATTGACGAAAAACATCAAAAATACAGAGGGCATACACGGAGTGCTTATTTCTCATCGCGTAGCACACGCATTAAAGCCATACAACTCACAGGAGAACTTTCTCTCTTCCTTGTGGCATAAGGCCTACACATAACTGCAGGGACCACTGAGACGGCTTAGCCCCCACACTTTTTTTCTGTCGTGGGTATTTTGCGCACTCCCGCCCAGACAAAACTGCATTTGATTTTATTGGAAACATATTGGGCGGCTTCGACTATTAAACCCGAGCCACGTCAAAATTGGCTCCCCGAGTCTCTGAATAAGTGCACTTGAATATGACGCACAAATGAGTGGTTTGAATTGAAAGCTTCATAGTCTATCCATGTATGTCAGTTCTCTATGGTATCTCAAATTACTCACTTTAATATCGGCCTTTAGAGTTTTCACGCTTGTCACAAAGCTGAAAGCAAACTACCAGCGCGTTTCGTCGATGAACGCAGAAGTACGTGTGAAGTATTCTAGATAAAAAGACAGGCCAACTTAATTTCTGCGCGATACATGCTTACGCAAGCTTGCGTTGTTATAACAATGACCGTTTTCCGTAAGCGTGCCTATTAATACGACATCACCGACTAGAAAGGCGCGTATGTCAAATCCGCACTGCCACCCTGATATTTGCATCTCCATGCGCCCTTTTGTTCGCAAAAAGGTACGAATTCAGTGCGCGTGTACAGAAAATATGTGCACACAATATGATATGCGGGAAGGACACCTTCATCATATGTGCGAAATGTGTGTAGTATGTATGTGGAATGTTTCCTTCTGGAGTATACTTAAAAATTACTAAAAACAAAATGTGATTTTTCACAAAATGACCCTTGACCTTATTTCACATGACCTTGATCCCGGTCGCCATGGCAACCATATATTATGTTAGTATTAGGCAGGTTCACATATGTGCGAAAGTTTCATGTGTTTCAAAACCATATGTGCACCGTTTCATCTGGAGTGTTCCCTTCTGGAAAAAAATTTTTTATTTTTTTTTTTTTTTTGAAACAAAAATAATAAAAAATGTGATTTCCTCACAAAATTGATCTTGACCTTGGTTGACCATGGCACATATATTCTGGGGTATAGGACACGTTCAATCATATGTGCAAAAGTTTTCTTGTATGTGGAATGTTTTCTTCTGGAATTATACTAAAAATACTAAAAAGATGTTATTTTTCACAAAAATTGACCTTTGACCTTATTTCACGTGACCTTTGATCCCGGTCGCCATGGCAACCATATATTATGGTAGTATTAGGCAGGTTCATCATATGTGTGAAGTTTCATGTATGTGGAATGTTTCCTTCTGGAATTATACTGAAAAAACTAAGAAAATCTGATTTCTCACTAAAATTGATCTTTGACCTTGGTTGCCATGGCAACCATATATTTTGGTAGCATTAGACACGTTCATCATATGTGTGAAGTTGTGTGTATGTGGAATGTTTCCTTCTGGAATTATACTAAAATAACTAAGAAAATGTGATTTCTCACAAAAATTGATCTTTGACCTTGGTTGCCACGGCAACCATATATTCTGATGGTATTAGGCACGTTCATCATATTTGCAAAGTTTCATGTACGTGGAATGTTTCCTTCTGGAATTATACTAAAAATACTAAAAAAAACCCAATTTTCCCCATGTGGGGGGGGGGGGGGGTGGGGGGGGGGGGGGGTGGGGGGGGGGGGGGGTGGGGGGGGGGGGGGGTGGGGCGGTGATGTGCATATAATAGGCACGCATTACGGAAAACGTCATTGTTAGAACAACCACTGAACTATATGCTAGGAAGGATCATTCCACAATAATGCTTTGAAGCCATCATGGAGGGTCACGTGATGTAGGTTAGCTTACTCAAGTCGCCGCCGCCGTAGAAACGCGTACCTAGAACTGAAAACGCTTAGGCAATGATGTACGGCTAACGCGCCGTAGCTGACCTTAGCGTACGTCTGTTCAGCATCTTGGACGCTCATTTGCCGGCTACCACGCGTTAGCATGCACGCCACTGTGCCGAGACAAGGTTGCCTCAGCAACTTCCTGAAAAGCCATACATCACAATAGCCGTATAACATACAGAACACCAAACGCTTACCGTGTAGGAAGCTTTGAGGCACATCATTGGCCAAAATGCACGCGTTCATGTGCGCGCGCGTGTTACTTTCCCTTCGTGCGCCTTTTTTGTCAAGAAGACGCGTTCGACGCGTTTTACAGATTATCTGTGCACAGGTATGGACAATCAGTAACAAGCGCGCCTACTCTGTGTACTGTTCAGTGACGGTGCTATCGCGAATGTTACGCAGTCATCGCGTCTCGACGCACCATACGAAATGCGGTAACACGCGCTGTCCTTCAAACAGGCAGGACCACTCCTAAACACAAGGAAACTTTGTAAAAAAAACAATCTTTTCATCACACAATCATGAATCATAGTGTACAGATGTCCTACTAAGTAATTACAACAAAAGCACTAGCGATGTAATGAGTAACAAAGGATTACTTTAGCGTGTACATCAATGATTCTGCGTTACATTATTTTCACCTGTAGCTGCGCGTTTCTAGGGCAATGGAATCGACTTGAGTAAGCTAACCTACATCACGTGACCCTCCAGGTCGGCTTCAGTTTCGTCGCGCATTCTGCATTGACTTGCGTCCTCCAGTTATATAGCTCAGTGAGAACAACGCAGCTTGCGTAAGCATTGTATACGCGCAGAATTTAGTTGGCCTGTCTTTTTATCTAGAATACTTCACACGTACTTCAGCGTATCATCGACGAACGCGCTGGTAGTTGCTTTCACTTTGTGAGTGCGTGAAAAATTAAAGGCCGATATTAAAGTGAGTAATTTGAAGATACCATAGAAACTGACATACATATGGATAGACTATGAGCTTCAATTCAAACCACTCATTGTGCGTTCATATTCAAGTGCACTCATTCAGAGACCGGGGAGCCAATTTTGAAGTGCGGGGGTTAATAATCGAAGCCGCCCAATATGTTCAATAAAATAAATGCAGTTTACTGCGGCCCAAAATACCCACGGCAAAAAAGTGGGGGGGGGGGGGGCTAAAGCCCCTTAGCCTCCCGTCTCACCAGTCCCTGCAGTTATGTGTATAGGCCTTATGCCACAAGGAAGAGAGAAAGTTCTTCCTGTGAGTTATATGGCTCAATGCGTGTGCTAGCGATGAGATAAGCAACTCCGTGGATTGCCCTCTTGTATTTTGATTTTCGTCACTTTTAGTGTGTGTGTGTCCAATTTTGTTTTCTTAATTTCTCCAAAACGGTAAAGCCGATTTTCTTCAAATTTGGTGTGAAGGTGTCCTAGGTAGAACCCCAGTTGTACATTGACTCCCGGAAGTAAAGGTCAAAGGTCAGAGGTCAAAGGTCAAATTATGTAAAAATCACTCTTTTCATAATAACTCCAAGAAAAAACATCCCATTAACATGAAACTTCACACATATCATAAGAGTGTCTGGCACTACGAAAATATATGGTTGCCATGGCAACCAAGGTCAAAAGTCATGTGATATTAACATTTTAAGCAAAAAAGTGTTCCATGAACTCCTCCTTGTGAGCTAGACCGATTCTTTTGAAATTTGGTGGGTAGGTACCCCAGGGTGTAAACTTGTGTCTCCGTGACTTTCGGCAGAAAAGGTCAAAGGTCAGAGGTCAAATTCAATTTTTGGGAAAATTCACGGTTTTTTAGTATTTTTATTATAATTCCAAAAGGAAAAATTCCACGTACATGAAACTTTGCACATATGATGAACGTGCCTAATACCACCAGAATATATGGTTGCCATGGCAACCAAGGTCAAAGATCAATTTTTGTGAGAAATCACATTTTTTTAGTTTTTTTAGTATAATTCCAGAAGGAAACATTCCACGTACATGAAACTTTGCACATATGATGAACGTACCTAATACTACCAGAATATATGGTTGCCATGGCAACCAAGGTCAAGGATCAATCTTTGTGAGAAATCACATTTTTTTATTTTTTTAGTATAATTCCAGAAGGGAACACTCCACATACATGAAACTTCGCACATATGATGAACCTGCCTAATACTACCATAATATATGGTTGCCATGGCGACCGGGATCAAAGGTCATGTGAAATAAGGTCAAAGGTCAATTTTGTGAAAAATCACATTTTTTTAGTATTTTAAGTATAACTCCAGAAGGAAACATTCCACATACATGAAATTTCGCACATATGATGAATGTGTCTTCCGCATATCATATTGTGTGCACAGATTTTCTGTAAAGCGCACTGAATTCGTCCTTTTTGCACAACAAAAGGGCGCATGGAGATGCAAATATCAGGGTGGCAGTACGACTTTGACATACGCGCCTTTCTAGTCGGTGATGTGCGTATAATAGGCACGCATTATGGAAAACATCATTGTTAGAACAACGCAGCTTGCGTAAGCAATGTATACGCGCAGAAATTAGTTGGCCTGTCATTTTATCTAGAATACTTCACACGTACTTCTGCGTTATCATCGACGAACGCGCTGGTAGTTGCTTTCACTTTGTGACAGCGTGAAAAATTAAAGGCCGATATTAAAGTGAGTAATTTGAAGATACCATAGAAACTGACATACATATGGATAGACTATGAGCTTCAATTCAAACCACTCATTGTGCGTTCATATTCAACTGCACTTATTCAGAGACCGGGGAGCCAATTTTGAAGTGCGGGGGTTAATAATCGAAGTCGCCCAATATGTTCAATAAAATAAATGCAGTTTACTGAGGCCCAAAATACCCACGACAGAAAAAGTGTGGGGGCTAAAGCCGTCTCAGCGGTCCCTGCAGTTATGTGTAGGCCTTATGCCACAAGGAAGAGAGAAAGTTCTTCCTGTGAGTTATATGGCTTAATGCGTGTGCTAGCGATGAGATAAGCAACTCCGTGGATTGCCCTCTTGTTTGTATTGCTGTCAGGAAGAATTAAACTTCTTTAAGTAGAATTTAGTATTGAGGAATGAATACTTCTTACATTACAATGTTCCGAAATAGTATTAATACTTTTGTAAGACATTAATTTCCCTGTAGCCTGTGTTTTTTAAAACTGCTGAACAGTGATCACCACTTCTGCCCCATATTTTGGGCTCCATGGGGAGTCAATACGCCATTCTTAATTTGGAATCTATGCTTGTAATGTTTTTGGTACTGACTGTCCATTCCAATGATGTGCATGCTAACACAAGCAAGCATGCACATCGTATTATGTGCACATATTTTCTGTATAGCGCACTGAAAGCGTTCTTTTTGCACAACAACAAAAGGGCGCATGAAAGGAAGCTAGTACGCTTAGATGGTACCAAAGATACTATAAGCATAGATTGCACACTCCTATACCTACACTTTTACGGAAATTGATTCCTCATGGTGAGGCAAATATCGGGGCGGAAGTGTGGAATTGACAAGTGCGCCGTTCTGTTCGACGATCTGCGTACGAAAAAAACAACGCGTTACGGACAACGTCATTGTTATAAAAAGGTTGACCCACGTGTGCTTTGACAGCGCGTTTCATACGCGCAATATACCTTTCTCTGTGCATTTATCTAAATGCACAGAGAAACTCACTACCGCGCACTTAAAAAAAGAACACGCTAATTTCGTTTCCGTTAAACAGTTAAATGCTCGTAAGAAATCGACGCACATTTTTAACAGCGTTTTTGACGAGACCATGGTAACTGACCTATTTATAGATTGCGGACTTCAAAACAGTCATTGTGCGTTCATGACAGTGTTTGCTTGACATGGCACGGGGAAGAAGCATAACTTGTCAGTGAATGGAATATATTGAGTGATTATTTCTCAGATTTAAGAATGTTCCGAATTAACATGTTGTTACACTTGCGCAAGACTTTAACCTCTCTAACTGTTTTCAAAATGACTGAACAGTGATCAGCACTTCGGCCCTGATTTTTGGCCTCCATGAAGAGTCAGCGCGCCATTTTAAGTTTGGAATGTATGCTTATAATATCTTTGGATAGTACATCATTACTTCAAGATAATAATCTGTCGGAAATATTTTGATTTTGCCCCCCCCCCCGACAAAAACATCTAGCTACGCCACTGCAGTGCACCACCCGCGATGGGCGCATTGTGTGTTATCTTTTCAAAGATATAGACCTTATGCATATGATGTCACAAAGGAGAAAGTGCTCCCTCGTTTGGAGGAAAATGGAGGAAAAGCGTGTACCATTGCAAGTTACACCAATAAATGCAGACAGCTGATTTGCAACCAATCGTACACGCGCGTAAGTCTACTACACGTGCAGCGAAATCTACGCTGTGAGTGCACGTTTCAGACGTGTGCTTCATTATTTTCACCCAAGATGACGTCAGTGTGATGTCAATGCATAAGGTCTATTATAAGTATAGATGCCAAAGTCCTATACCTACACTGTAACGTAGATTGAATCCTCATGGAGACGCAAATATGGGAGTAGAAGTGTGGATTTGACATACCCGCTTTTTATTCGGTGATGTGCGTATAGTAGGGAGCTTAAGATTGCACGACGCGGACGTCGGCTACGACGTAATGACGTCAGGTTGTAACTTTACGTTGTCGGTGTAATTCTACATCGGGAGTCGCTCGTTTTGGCGTTGTGGCTAGAACGGCAAGAAGAGGCAGTTTATGACGTCATATATTTTTTGTTGCCATGCCAATCGTTGCGTTAGAAACTTAAAATACGCGTTGCACACATATCATAAATTCATCGTCGTCCATTATATCAGTTGAATAACCATAGCAATTGCTTCACGGACTCGATGAAGGTTTGCCACTCTTCAATTTAGGCCTACATAAGGAGTAAGTTTGACTTATACTTCCCGCTAAATACTGTTACCATTAACAGATCGGCTTGCGCGTCTGATACTCAAACGAAGTTCGAATATCGCCACGCGACTTTCATGCCGCGTCGTAGAAATCTAAAGCGCAATAGTTCCAGGGCGTGGACGTCAGCTCGACGACGTGGACTGTGGGTTAAAACGCCGCGTCGCCCTGCCCAGGTCGTGTAATCTAAAGCTCCCTAATAATAGGTACGCACAGGAAATTTCATTCCTAAAATAGCGTGGCATGCATGAGCGTTGAGTACACGCAGGATAACGTTCTCTGTGTTTTATCCCGAATACTTGACTTGACACTTTTGCGCGCTCCGGAAACAAATGCCCTAGTTGATTTCCCGTTGTGAGTGCGTAAGATATTAAAGGTTCATTTAAGAGTGTGTTCCTGATGATTCAATAAAACTGACCAATAAATAAGCGCATGAACCAGGGAGCTTCCAGCTCCCTGCATGAACTGAGCTTCGAACGTGCCATTGTGCGTACATTTTCAAGTGCACCTAATGCAATGCAAAATGCCGCAAGGAAAAAATAAAGTTAATCTTTTAAGTGAAATCTATTGAGGAGTAATACTCCTTAAATTTACAATGTTTCAAAATAATAACAAGTGTTCATACTTTTGTAAGACATCTGTCCGTTTGCTTTCAAAACGACTGAACAGCTGAACAGAGCATTATCAGCACTTCAGGCCCGATATTGTGGCTCCATGGGGAGTCAACGCGCCATTTTAAGTTTGGAATCTATGTTTATAACATCTTTGTATCTTTCCATTTAGCGCACACCCTATTTAGAATTAGCACTATCATGAAGTCTGTAGGCCAATGGAGTTTTAGATTCGTATTCTTGGGGTTGGATTTACTTGTAAACCCAAAGGTAATAATAAGTAAGGGTACTTATCGTTTTTTGTCACACATTAGTACATTTGCGTCAGATACTCTGATGTGTAGCCATTTCCTAAGGCAATCCATGTACTAGACGCAGTGCAATGATGTGGATGAGAACTAATGCGTGATTGTGCGAATTAAAGCATTAGAGGCCGAAGAGGCGTTAAGGACACGCTACAGGTGTAGGGCGCGTTACCATGCCCACATTGGTCAGTGTTACATTATTTCCGAAGGTGACCTACATAACGTGATCTCCAGTTCGGGTTCAATTTCGCACGGTATAGATAGTTCTCACATGACGTCATAGGAGCTTTTCACTGTATTATTTCAGCCATGTCTGAGGGCAACCCCGGCATGTGTGTACAGGCTTGCCCTCAGACATGGCAGTTGCTAACCTCTAGCTGTGACGTCACTGAGGACTATCTATATTCCACACATAGAGCAGGATATATATTGCTCTGTGATTCCTCCAAAGATATTACAAGCATAGATTCCAAACTTAAAATGGCACGTTGACTCCCCACGGAACCCAATATATCGGGGAGGAAGTGCTGATCCCTGCTTAGTCGTTTTGAAAACAAACAGGCAAATGAACGTCTTACAAAAGTATTAATACTTGTTATTTCGGAATGTTGTTGACTGAAGAAGTACTACGCCTCAATAGATAGTTCTTACGTGACGTCATAGGAGCTTTTCACGTGTATTATTTCAGCCATGTCTGAGGGCAACCCCGGCATGTGTGCACAGGCTTGCCCTCAGACATGGCGGTTGCTAACTCCTAGCTGTTACGTCACTGAGAACTATCTGTAAATTCCACTTGAACAAGAATAACTTATTTCTTCAATGCGGCATTTCACGTATTTACACTTGAACATGAACGCACAATGACTGGTTTTGCAAGTTCATGGACATTCATTGGTCAGTTTCTATGGTATCTCCAAGTGACGCAATTTTATATGCGCGTTCAACTACTTACGCGCTCACAACGGGAAAGCAACTAGCGCGTTTGTTTCAAGAGTGCGCAGAACTGTGCGTCAAGTGTTCCGGATAATACACAGAGAAATGTATTCTGGGCGTATAGAACGCGTTGTAAAAGTGCACGCACGCTAACCTCTTTTAACGATGAAAGTTTCTGTGATGCGTTCTTATTTTTGTACGCAAATCGCGGAATAGAACGGCGCGCATGTCAAATAAACACTTCCGCCCCGATATTAGCGTCTCCATGGGGAGTCACTGAGCGTAACAGTGTAGGTATAGAGGGGTTTCAGTCACGTGACTTTCACCAAAGAGACGCAGTTTTGACGGGCAAGATAGCGCGTCTCTTTGGTTTTGACAAGCACGCGACCATTGTGTAACAATAGTATCTATGGTTATGCCGTGCGCGTGAGTTGTAAGTTCACTTACTGCGTGTGTGTTTTGCCCTTCAGTGCCTGGGAATCCACTGCGCGTGACGTCACATGAAATCCCTCTATAGAGCTTATGCACCTACGTCACGTTTCTCTATTTTTCCATCCAGGCGTACATTGTGCAACAATTGTTACTAAGGTGCTATCGTGAGCGCGTATCTTTAACACACCTACTACGTATGGCAGTTCCATCCAGTAAGCCAAACTGAAACGCGGTGACGCCACGTGCATAAGCTGGAATCTATGCTGCTATCTTTGGATTCCACATTGATGTGTGTCCTCTAGTTATACGGCCTAGCACTGCCTGTGCTGCGATGAGATAAGCAACTCCGTGGATTGCCCTCTTGTTCTTTTATTTCCCTTACACTTTAAGCACTTTGAGACTATATAAAATGTTCATTTTCACCGACTCACAGCATTTTATAAGTCTCTCGTCAGTAAAGTGTGTCAAAAATACTAAAACTTTAAAAAATTGACCTTTTTGACCTTTGACCTTGAAAATTTGCATGTTCGGGAACTTTTAAAAAATGACAACCAACCTAAAATTTAAAGTTACATTATAAACAATAGTTTTAGCACGCGTCTCTATAGTTTACAAATCGGTACCGGGTGAGTCAATTTTTAGAGCTCTTTTTCAAATTCGCCGCTAGACTAGCCGGGTCATACCGAAGACTTTAAAAATGGAACCTACTGCCAAAAGAAGCTACGTTCCCAATAGGGAACAGCAAGGGACAACAACCAACCTCTCGACCCTCAGACCTCTACGTCATAGACCCTTTTCCAAATAGCGATTACAAAGGATTGTGGGACAGACTTTTGGTGTGCGACGTTCTTGTCAATGGCATTTTACTGTGGCCAAAAACAACATGTACCAAAACTCTATCCCACAATCCTTTGTAATTGCTATTTGGAAAAGGGTCTCGGTCTGTCATGCGTGGTCCGTTCTTGAAAGTAGCTGACATGCATAGTTCCCGCTTGCGCAATATGTATTCAATTGGTACACGCATGTCAGCTCTTCCACTTTTAGGTGAATTTTAGACCTGAAGAAAAAAATATTAACATTTTTTTGGATCACTTTCAAAAATTATAAGAGATTTCTAGTTTTAGATACCTGTTTTAGCTCTTAAATTATTTTTTAAAGTTTAAAGTCAAAATTTAAGGAATTTTGAAAAAAAAAATCACTCAGTGTAGGAAATTGACTTTGGGATATGGAAGCAATGAAAAAAGGCTGGCACTGACTTGGGTTGTTACGTAGGGAAAGTGAACCTTTTAAGGCCGCTGTTTTCCTTTCGTTGTCAGTAATTTTCACAAGGAAATAAATCCTCATTATTTTATTTCTTCTCTTTTCCTGCCAATTATATGAAAATACGTGAGTATTTAAGCAAGTAATTGGTCCTTATAGGGAGTAAGTACTCCAAGGTTTCGTGTAACTGGTGTGCAGGGAAGTTGGTAGCCTAGGCCTACACCAAGTTTCAATTTGTTGTGTAACTTTATCGTTGTAAGCCAAGGCCCAACTTGAACTGTGTAGCTTATACTAGATATACAAAATAATGCCCCAATTTTCGTGCGTACAGGGTAGTGGGCCTGTGGCATGTGCCCCGGCCATCTCAACTGTCTCATTTACCCTGTGAATGTTTAACATAGGCCTAGCCTATGCAATGCTAGTTGCTACATTGTTGTATAATGGCGTGACCGACATGGCCAGACATGGAATTAACTGTGGCTACATGAAGATATTGCAGTGAGAATGTAAGTGACAGGGGTAGCAACGGTTATCGTGGTGCTAACAAAGTAGATTTTTTTTGTTTCGTGATATTACAGTTCCGAACCAAAAAACTAGTAGGCCTAGGCTATTAATGATTTCCCAAGTAGGCTAGTGTGAGATGCATTATTAGTTGTTCTTCAAACTTAAATATTTTCTGTATGTGTTCTGCTATTACACTTACGAATTGGGTTGTGTTGTATGCCATTTGCACTATGAGCTGAAGGTCACGCTCAAGGTCAGGATCGTCAGACTTCTCGCTGCTTGGGCTTGGCTCCTTGCCAAGTTAATCACGCGTCAGAGAGCTGTCAGAGTGTTATTGAGATAGAATGCTTGGAAAGACGCGCACGCCAGCTGTGCGCTGACATTGCGTGATCTCATGTATGATCTAACCATTCACAGAGTGTTATTATAATTTATGCGTATGACGTTATTGCTTTAGCCAATCAGTATGTATTAAGCTTTTGGCGGGCTCTCAGGATTTCTGAGCGTCGGAGCCCGAAGTAAGATTTGTAATGAGTTTGATTTTAGACATCAGATCAACCAGACCCGTATTTAGGACTCTCTCATAAAAATTGTTCCCGATCACCTTGTATTCCTGTATTCTGTTCGAGTTTGTTATCTAGAAGGACCAATAAAATATTGTGAACCTTCAAGAAACGTTTCTCTCCATTTTTCTGGATTCTCCTGTCGATATTTTTCCGCTGGGACTCAGTAAACTTTGTGTGAGGCCCGCACGCTACTCATCGTCTGAAAATCGGCCTTACAGTAGGCCTACCTGCAATAAATTAAGTGCAATTAAAACGTCTCTTTATTGAAGTTAAAAAAGGTTTTGTGATACGTATCATTGATAGGCAGGGACGTTTTTGTATTACATATGTTATAACACGGACGTTTTGGTTAAAAGTGGGGATGTTTTGGTAGCTAAAAAGTGGAGACATTTTTTTGATAAACAGCCCCGGATTGGATAGTTTGTCAGTCGCGCGGAAGAAGTTCCGCGCGCATCTTCAGTTTACTTACCGATTTTGCGATGAATCGGCGCGCGGTGCGCAGGCAAAGAATTGAGCAAGAGAGAGGCGCAGCGCAAGTGAAATCCTGATGCTCAAGACTCACACAAACAATTATGCTGAGTACACAATTCAGAAAGAACCAAATAATTTCCAGCAGACAACGCCCCCTGGACCCTACTCCCGGGCGCAAAGCATTTGTCGGCGCGCAATTTTGAACTTAACAATTAAATTCCGCGCGTAATTAACAAACTATGTAATCTGGATACAGCCACTGTACGTGTAGGCATATACAGTATAGTGCTACAATTAGCAGGCCCTACAAACACCAAACTTGGAGTAATTGCAGAATACCCTGCATATGGAAGTTCTGTTTGGGAAAACCTAAGGCTACAAAGTCAAGGCACCGAAATGTAATTTGAGAAAGACTCATTGCACCATTATTATTGGCGTTGATTGAGGTATCTAGGTAGTTACCTTTCAAGAGGCTATGAGGATGGGATACGCAGTCACAGTCAATTTGTTTTTGTGAGAAGCCAAATGGACGTGCAGTAAAAATTCAATCTCCCTCACTGGAATATGTTTTCAAGAAATTAAGGGGATACACAGCTGATATTTGGAGGCAACTTTCTGTTATCTAGCCTATGAAGGTTAACTTGTCTTTGAAAGGCTATGAGCATATGCAGTCAAAATTTAAATTGTTGTTAGGTTGTTAATTGCTGGTATTCTGAGGTGAAAAAATGAACTTGGGTTAAAGAACTGTACAGCACAGCAACTGTGATACGTATGGTAAAACACATAATGGATCCACTTCTTCATCCATAAAAAAGTATTGTAACGTGGGGTCGATGATGGCGTTTCTGTATTGGGGATTCTAGCTATCTGGCCTGTAAGGGCGTTGTTGTTGAGAATGTGCAGAGCATAACAAAGTTAAGAATTAGCCGTCTAGGGGTAATGAAGAAACTCGTACAAGAAAAGAAAGAGACATACACAATGGATTGCTTGCATTGCTTGTGTAATCGAGATGTGCTTTAACTGAAATCCAGCAACAGAATGACATATGATTGTACATCATCCTAGATCGAGGACTAAACCTAATTAACATAAAAATAACAAACATAACACTTGCATACATAACATAACATAACAGGTTAAAGGGCAAAGGAGGGCTAAGGCCCCATAAGATGCCCTGAAGTCCATACAACCTTAACTGAAAACAAAGAACCAACCAACACCAAACGAGCCCAGCACAATTAGATTCTACCACACTTATGGAAGAACTTGTCAATGTTAACCTTAAAGCAGTGCACAGATGTGGAGTTAACTACCCACTCAGGCAGACTATTCCACTCATTAACAACTCTATGAGAAAAGCTGAACTTCCTAATGTCGAGCCTTGCAAAATTCTTAACTAGCTTCTTACAATGGCCTCGAACCCGAGAATTACATTGAACCTTTAAATAATTGCAAGAGGACAAAGGATTCCTTTCAGAGAGAAATTTGTACACCTGAAGCATGTCCCCCCTAATCCTTCTCAACTCCAGGGTGGTAAGCCCAAGATGATTAAGTCTAACATGATAAGGTAGGTGTCTCACCTCGGGTATAAGGCGAGTGGCTCTCCTCTGAACTTGCTCTAAAAGAAGCTTGTCCTTTTCATAGAAGGGACTCCAAGCCTGGGCTGCATAGTCGAGGTGGGGTCTTACCAACTGCTTATACATATTTAGTACAATTTCTTTACTAAAACTACTGAAATTCCTCTTGATCAATCCAAGCACCCTATTAGCCCTAGCAGCAGCAGCTGCACACTGTCTAGATGGCTTTAAATCACCTGTAATAACTACACCCAGATCCTTCTCAAAAGTCACATCACTCAGAATACTACCATTTATGTTATAATCATAGCTGAAATTTTTAGGACCAAAGTGAAGGACTTTGCACTCCTGGGTGGAAAAAGTTGGGAAGCTGGGAGGCTCCTTCCCGGGAAATTTTGGTCATTGGAGGGAAATTTACACCTTTTATGTACATGAAAATATGGGAGGAATTGTGGAAATTTTGACTCCCTTCCCAGGAAATAAACATTTTTTCCAGCCCTGTTTGCACTTATCTGCATTAAAAGACATTTGCCAAGTCTGAGACCATGAAAATAACCTATTCAAGTCTTTTTGCAGTAATGAGGCATCATCCTTATCACTAACCTTCCTATAGAGCTTAGTATCATCAGCCAACTTGCTAATACTAGATGTGAGAGAGCTATCAATATCATTGATGAAAATTAAGAAAAGAAGCGGGCCAAGAACAGGACCCTGTGGAACTCCACTTGTAACTTCTTTCCAAGAAGAGAAATTACCATTAACAACAACTCTCTGAGATCTACCATTGAGTCATGAATTTATCCAGTCAGCACAACTGCCCTTGATGCCTAACCTATGCAGTTTAACCATAAGTCTACCTAATGGAACTTTATCAAAGGCTTTTGAAAAATCAAGGTAAATGACATCAACACTGTGACCACAGTCAAGAGATAAGGAAACATCCTCAAGAAAGCTTAGTAAATTAGTAACACAAGATCTACTCGGTAAAAAACCATGCTGTGACAGATTGAGTAACCCATTATCTAAAAGAAAATTTAGCAAACAATCCTTGATTACAGATTCCATAACTTTGCACACAACACTGGTTAAACTGACCGGCCTATAATTGCAAGGCAAGCTCCGATCCCCCTTTTTGAAAATTGGAGTAACATTAGCAATCCACCAGTCAGCAGGTACAAAGTTTGAATCCAGAAACTTCTGAAAAATAATGCAAAGAGGAACTGACAAAATCTCGGAGCATTCATGGAGAATGGCAGGATGGATTCCATCAGGCCCAGGGGCCTTACTAGCTTTTAAACTCTTCAACTTATTACAAACCAACTCTTCAGAGAAGACAACACCACTAACTAAAGAAGAATTATCAGAATCCCTACAAGTCCCCAAAACAGATGATTCCTTGGTAAAAACAGATACGAAATAATCATTTAACAAATTGGCCATATCCTGATGATCAGTAACTAGTGTGCCTTCATTACCTTGGAGAGGTCCAACACCCTCCTTAACCTTCTGCTTAGACCTGACATAGGCATGAAAAGATTTTGGATTTACCTTAACCTCCTTGGCCAATTGCTTTTCAAACTTAGCTTTAGTGTCAATAACCAAATTTTTAACTAAGAGTTCCTGCTTCTTGTAGACTGCAAAGTCATCAGAATTCTTACTGACCCTATATCGACGCCAGCACTTACATTTCTTCCTGGCTGCTCTAAGTACCTCTCTAGACATCCAGATTGGCCTATTTTTAACCACAGCTTTCTTGAGCGGGATACACACTTTGTACATACATACGTACAGCTGGATACTCGCAGCTGACTGATTACAAGAACAAAATAGTTACGATATTTACACTCTTACAGTATTGACAGACAAAACTCCATATTGAGAAGAGTGAAAAAGAAAAAAGTTGTTCAGTTTACAAGCAAAGCAACTTTTCTGAATCATAACTGAGATTTTTGTGTGTGAATCAACCAGCCACGCTGGCTTAATACGTACTGTATGTTCGAGAACCTCCATGTGTGCAAACATTCCCGATTAAACAAGAACAAACTCTGAATGGGAAACTTCTCCAAGACAAGTATTGGAGGAACAGGAATATCTCACTGAACCTAATGGATCATGAAATCAACATTTTCGCGACTACTTGTGGCCCACTTAACTCACTCTGTAGAAAAATCAAAAAAATCATGGTCAAGATGTTTACAAATTACAGGTTGACAACAAGGCTGAAAACCACCAAAGAAAGTTCACTCTTACTGTACCTCTCAGTTCAACAATTACAAAAAATAACAGGTGTCTAGGAATCTCACTCTTGGAGAAATTCATCTCCAAATTTTTTAATTTATTTGACGAAAATGGTGAAAATCGCATATTTTGGCTGTTAACAGGTGTCTAGGAATCTCACTCTTGAGTCTTGGAGAAATTCATCTCCAAACTTGTTAATTTATTTGACGAAAATGGTGAAAATCCCATATTTTGGCTATTTCAACTTACAGTACTGTAACTTCACAATGCAACACTGGAAGGGTATCATATTACAGTTGCCTACTCTGTGGTGTAATATCTATGCACTTCTATCATTTCAGGGTGGTGTAATGTATAAATAATGAGATATCATACCTCAAAAATGAGAAAAATGCCAAAATGTCAATTTGCTGCAAATTCGCGGACTTTCAAAGCGCCGTAAATCGGTCGAAATTCGATCAAATTGCGTAAAAATTTTTAGAGTGTGCATTTTTTATTCCTTGCCGAAGACCGAAGGAATCTATGTGATGGTAATGTCATGTGTTTGTGTATGTGTGTGTTTGTGTATGTGATGCTTTGCTTGTAAACATGATATCTCAAGAAGGTAACTCCCAGGGATCTCATTCTCAGCATGTAGATTGCCCATATTGAGTAGATAATTCCTATTGTTTTTGATTAAGGTCAAAGGTCACTTGGGGTCACAAGAGGTCAAAACCTTGTAAACACGATATCTCAAGAGGGTAACTCCGAGGGATCTCATACTTGGCAGGTAGGTTGCCCATAATGAGTAGATGATCCCTATTCTTTTGTTGGAGGTGAAAGATCATTTGGGGTCACAAGGGGTCAAATAGTAAACATGCTGGAAATTGCTTGTAAACACGATATCTCCAGAAGGATAAATGTGAGGGATCTCATACTTACGTACCATGTGGATTACCCATATTGAGTAGATGATTCCTATTGTTTTTGGTGGAGGTCAAAGGTCATTTGGGGTCACCAAAGGTCAAAAGGTCAAAACCTTGTAAACACTATATCTCAAGAAGGGTAAGTGTGAGGGATCTCATACTTAGCATGAGGATTGCCCATAATGAGTAGATGATCCTTATAGTTGTTGGTGAAGTTCAGAGGTCATTTGGGGTCACCAGAGGTCAGAAGGTCAGAACCTTGTAAACACGATATCTCAAGAAGGGTAACTGTGAGGAATCTCATACTTAGCATGTGAATTGCCCATATTGAGTAGATGATCCCTATTGTTTTTGGTGGAGGTCAAAGGTCGTTTGGGGTCACCAGAGGCCAAAAGGTCAAAACCTTGTAGACACTATATCTCAAGAAGGGTAACTGTGAGGAATCTCTTATTAGCACATGGGTTGCCCATAATGAGTGATCCCTATTGTTTTTGGTGGAGGTCAAAGGTCATTTGGGGTCACCAGAGGCCAAAAGTTTAAATCCTTGTAACCACTATATCTCCAGGAGGATAACTCTGAGGGATGGCATACATAGCATGTGGATTGCCCATATTGAGTAGATGATCCCTTTTCTTTTTGGTTGAGGTCAAAGGTCATTTAGGTTCACTAGAGGTCAAAAGGACAAAACCTTGTAAACACTATATCTCAAGAGGGGTAACTGTGAAGGATCTCATATGTAGCATGTGGATTGCCCATAATGATTAGATGATCCCTATAATTTTTGGTTGAGGTCAAAGGTCATTTGGAGTCACCAGAGGTCAAAAGGTCAAAACCTTGTCAACACTATGTCTCAAGAAGGGTAACTGTGAGGGATCTCATACTTAGGATGTGAATTGCCCATATTGAGTAGATGATCCCTAGTATTTTTGTGGAGGTCAAAGGTCATTTGGGGTCACCAGAGGTCAAAAGGTCAGAAAGCTTGTAAACATGATATCTCAAGAAGGGTAACTGTGAGAGATCACATACTTACATTGTGTATTGACCATATTGAGAAGATGATCAATATTATTTTTCATGCAGGTCAAAGGTCATTTGAGGTCACAAAAGGTCAAAACCTAGTAAACATCATATTTTAAGGAGGGTAACTATGAGGGATCTCATTCTTAGCCAGTGGATTGTTTATATTTAGCATGTAGGTCATTTTGGGTCACAAGATATCAAAAGCTTTTGACCTTCTTAACACAATATCTCAAGTAGGATACAGTAACTATGAGGGATCACATGCTTGTCATGTGAGTGATTCATGTTTGTTACAATATATCCAGATGGCAAGGAATCACTAAGCCTTTTGGCTTTTTGGTTCATGGTAGCTTACACGTAGAAAAAATTTGAAATTTTTTTGAGTCGGTCTAGCAAGAACTTTCTCCAAATTTGTGTGATTTGACATGGAATGACCCAATTGCATGGTGTTGCATAATGGACAAAAGAGACAGGTAAAGTCATTTGATCATATTCTGAGTCAGTGCATTGTGGATAAAAAGTCAAGTTAACCAAATACTGTGTTCTGCTTAATTGGCGTCCCCAAACTTGCAGGTCAGAGGGTGTCATTTTAGGTGTCTCCTAAGTTCATTTTTGTGTCCTCTTGGTTCTAAAATGATTTAGAAAACTTTCAAATTTTTCCCGAAGTTCAAACTCATTTCCTGTAAGTTCCAGTATTGTCCCCATTGTTTGTCATGTCTCATCCCTTTCATTTACCCCGATCCCATAACCCCAACCCATAATTCTATCCACTAACCCTACCCCTATCCCTAACCCTATCCCTATCTCCTTACCATATCCCTAACCCTGTCTCCTAACCTTATCATCAAACCCAATCCCTAATTCCCTATCCCCTTACCATTTCCCTTAACCCTAACTGAACCCCCGTAAAGCAAGGAAGAGAGCCCTATTTTCCTTTCCACCAGTACTTGCCTATTTTTTGCTCCACTGGAGTTCCACTAGTGCACGCAGCCCATTTATCCCATTGTGTGCATACTGCTATTCATCCCATCCATTCATCCCTTTGTTGCTTTGCATTGCACAGCTTGCTGACTGAAATTCTTGGTTAGAGTTAGATGAGATTTTACAGCTCAGTTTCTAACCAATTGGTTTAATTGGAAATGCTTGGAGCTCAAAGGAACTACATACTGTAGACTACTGTGACGGTTATAGGCTGTTCTTTGGGTACTGTTCATCGACCCTAGAAGCTCGTGAGGTGGAATGTTGTGTCATCACTTTTGGGCACTGATTCTAAATTGTAGCCTTGTTTCAAATTGCTGTGACAATATCTACTAGTCAAAGCAGTTGCCTAGGCAAATACAATACTCCACCTATTTTTACTTCTAACATTAGGGAGCACTCAAAACCTGGTAATATACTACAATTTCGCAAAAATTGTTAGGCTTTAGCCTACCAGTACTAGGGCTTAGACCTGTACATAATTTCCCTGGTCGAGGTTAAGGAAATTTCTTTGCTTTCAGTGTACTTAAGAAATGTCAGTTTCACCATCCAAATTCATTCACTCTTCATGACCAGGTTTGTAGTCATCACCCACATCCTGTAAATTTCATGTAGGCCTATTCATTGTCACTGGTGTTGCACAAGCAAGCATGCAATGTTAGGCTTAACCGTGAGTATATCATGCTAATCTTTTGAGGTGAACAAATGTTGGTTGTTTAACATATCTGTCAAGCGGCACAGATTGAGTTGATGTAAAACATGGATTCAGGATAAGATTTTAATTTCAATAAATGGAATTCATATTAAATTTAAGTTAACACGTGATGAAATTAGAATATCCATCATTTGAAAACCTACTGTACAGGTGCAGACATTTTGAGAACATGGAAGACCAGTCATGAAATCTTGCTTTCACTGCGCTTTTCGTTTTTCGGGTGCAGTCGCAGTGAACTGTGTTTTTGTTTTTAGTACAGTAGAGGTGCAGTGGCAGTTCCAGGTACAATGGACTCTCATGACTGTAACCATTAACATCTTACACGACCACCTTCAGTGGGGGGAAGGGTGGGCTTAGCACTTTTGTCTGAAAGTTTGAAGGCAATAGGCAGTCACCCCAAAATTTGCTTTGAAAAATCAGCAAATTCTTGCAAATCTCCTCTTATTGCATTACAAGCACCTCTGAAGATGTTTTGAACATAACTGTTACAAACAATAGGTACTGTAAAACAAGGAGAAATTCTTGAGTTTCACAATTCACTAACAAAAACATTGTCACATGATCAGAATAGGCCATTCTTGAACTAGAGTGACAGGGCATACTAACTCTGATTGGGGTGACTGCCTATTGCCTTCAGGCATGTTTGCCTGAAAAGTAACAGTTACCCAGTTATGATCCCATTTCAGGTAATTACATTGCACATGGCAGCTACTATCCTTATGCACTCCTTTTGGATGTTAAATGCCCTCTAAGCTCACCCCAGACAGTAACAGTTCTCCCAACTAACGTACAGTAACTTCTAGCTCCCCTCCAATTTAAACACAAACAATGGTCTACTATTCTAGTAGTAGAACACTTCCAAGACAGAGCCACAGTACCCTGCACTGAGTTTCAATTGCTCAAGGGAATATTGAAAGACAAACTTTGTGTGACTGTGAGCCTAAGTAGGAACACAACTGACTCTCCAAGTCATCATTACCAACCAGAGTGGTGCTATTATTGTTTGAATGAATGCTTATCAAAGTACAGTGACCAACTGGATTTAGAACTATGGGGATATTTCTAAGTATATTTGGGGGGATGCCATAGCTCCTTTAATTACAAGTACTTTTCACATGAGAAATGGCCTGTTACTTTAGTTTGGGTGCCATATTGTAAGTATTGTGATAGTATGTGAAACAGCCAGCATTAACTCTTTTGGGAGAATGAGAACATGGCAACAGTTTTCAGGAATCCTTTTGTTCCTGTACTCAGGTGACAAGCCATGAGGTATATTTTAAGAGGGAAATGTTGCATTTAAAATGTACCAACATGGCATACAGAGAAATAGCTTAAATAATTGTTATTAAACCAGTTTCACCAATAAACTGCAGCAATAGCTTTATCTCGTCAAAATGTTGTGCATTACAAGAGTTATGTAAGTTGCATTATATTTGAACTTGAGTTTGGGCCTACAAATTGCTCTTGAGCAACAAATTAAAAAAGTGCTTCTTCGCATTTTGGCTGAGTTGATGTGTAGTTTATACCTGTTCCTTTCAGCAAATCTATTTAAAACAAAGCCTTGCATGACATATTTTGAAGAAAATCCTGAGGCTGAGCAATTGGTGGTGACAACCAGTCTTGTGTCCCTTTGCAGGCCTTGTTGATTGGACAACCTTTCTGCCATTTTTGGTTGTCCAAAAGAAAATTTAGTAGTCCACAAAGAAATTTGCAGTAACCTTAGAAGCAGTCTGTTAATGTTGCATGAACGTTGGTTGTCCAATGGGCAACCAACACACCATGTTTTGGTTGTCCGTCACAAATTTTGGTCGTCACTAGCAACAAGATGACTGTTAATATTGATCCCTGGTTTGGGGTAGTTTATGCCATCATTTTGGGACAGTAGATACTTGGCTTTTGCTCTCTGCCCATGGCTAGTGTGTGAAAAAATGAGCAAAGCAAAGCCAGGTTGTCATTAAACTGGTCTGCCCAAGAGTTTTTTAGTCTGGCGCACAATTGAATAAGTCAGCTGAGTGACCAATTTTGATGTCAAGTCTATACCAAATGGGAGGAAAGCTGTAGTACTCAGAGAAAAACCAATGCAACTGGAGCAGGATTGGAACCCATACACTCGTAAAATACATTGGTGCATGGCAGCCTGCTTAAACCTTACTGCCACCTGAAGACCCATGAAAAAAAGTCAATCAATTTTTTTTATATCTCAGTGCAGGTAGTGGTCAGTGAAAATGGTAGATTGACCCATGAAGTTATAGTAAGCATTTTTCAACCTCAGTAACAAATACAGTATTTTGTAGAACTGTTTAGACTTGTGGTCCCCATGAAAAATGTTTACCAGGTTGTAATGTAGATTTTTCTCTTTTGAATTTAGAACAACATGACGACTATCAGGAGTTACAATGAAGAGCTCAAGTTCTTGGACAAAGTTGACGAGAACTGCTGGAGGATAAAGAAGGGATTTGTTCCCAATATGAAGGTATTGTAAGATTTCATTGCTTATTTATTTCTGAAAGATTGACTGTCCTGAAAGATTGACTGACTGTACATGTAAATGTATAATACGGTTGTCAAGTGTTCAAACAGTAAAAAGTGGATACTGTATTTGTTCTCATAAGTAAGATAATTTATTTATGTTTCATGGTCTCTTTGGTTTCTTTGTATCTTTCTTTTTCTTTTTGAAGCAATCCCACTTTCTTTGTCTCCAAAGTGGCATTTTATGAATTATGTATACAGGTATTCAAATACAGCACAATACACAGTGCACTCAAACTAAGCTAACTGCAAGAGCCTATCATATATCTCAAAATAATCTGGCCATCATTCACAGTAGTGTGTGTTCTACAATAAGTGTTTTTGTATGAGCAAAAGATGTATTCTGTAACATAAAACCTAAGTATGGAGATCACATTTCTTTGTACCTTTAATGGCTTTTGTTTGGGATCTATCGTCTTGGAGCTGGACAATCTTTGCTTTATACGTCATCAGTTCTGAGTAATTCAAACTTTGTGATTTAATTGCATCTGGCATTTTGAACATGACTGCATGATTTAAGTGTCCCTGTATAGTAGCTTTGCATAAAGTTTGAGAACTATGGAGTTTTATCAAGTTCTTCTGTGTGTTGCATTAAAGAAACATACAATTTGGGTTCAATTTTGTAACTGCTTCATGAATTTAAATTGGATATTTCATGTTATCATCTTGAAACAGGTTGAAGGCAGATTCTATGTCAATGACCATCTGGAGAGACTTATGTTTGAGGAACTGAGGAATGCATGCTCAAACAGCGGTGGGTAGAATTCTTTTGAGGGATTGTCCATGTACAGCACAGTGTCACAAAGTAACTTTGCATAAATGTGGTCTTAGAGTAGGGAAAACAAGCCAGTGAGCCACAACTGGAAAAAAGGCCGTGGTCATCTTGACTTGAACCAGTTGGTTGGAAACTGGGACGGTAAACCTCATCTAACAAACTCTTCTTGGCACTGTACACCCCTCACCCTGTTGGTTTTTGTCCCACAAGGGATGTTAAGCTGTAAGCACTATATCAAAAGAAGGAGAATTAAATACCAGTTTGAGTTTAAAGTTTAAGGTTTCCACATGCACAGTAGTACAGTACTATGTCTAGAAGCTATACCTTCCAGGGCTTGATTTTAACAGTTGTCCGGACAGCCAAGATATGTGACAGACAACCAAAAAATGGTGGATTGGTTGTCCTTTGGACAACCTTAGTTCATGCAACAAGTTTTTAGATTGCTTCTAGAGTTACTGAAATGCTTGGTGGACTACTAAATTTTCTTTTGGACAACCCAAAATAGGCAGACAGGTTGTCTGATGGAAAAACCATAAAATTGTCTAAAAATCAAGGCCTGCCTTCAGATGTGTGTGTGTGTGTGTGTGTGTTTGGGAGGGGGGGGGAGGTTGTAGTCATCTTTACTATTGAAACTATATGTAGATAATGGTCATCCTTCAAAAGCTTTTCTTGACAATACATTGAAGATTAAAGGGCATTTTTTTTTTGGTTCACAGTCCTCAGTCTCATACATAGGCAGTGTTTCTGCTAAGCCACTATGATGAGAACTTTGATAAGAATGAAAAAGGGGTTTTTATTTGCCTTTGACAAAAAAATATATGAAAATGTATGTACACCAATTATCCACCACACTGCAAACCAGACATATCTTAGAGGTGTTATGTAAAAAAATCATCAATTCCAAGGTTTGCTTCTGGTGGTGCCAAGAATAGGTCACAGAGTATCACACTGGAAGGTCCCTAAAATCCCAGAGCTTTTAGGGCCCTGGGCAGGCCTGCACCTGGCTGATGTATAAGGGCTTGGAGTCACTCATATGTCTGTGCAATGGTCACTTAAGGATGAGTTAAATTTCATATATGGATATTTGGGCATTTTGCCTCCATGAATAATGGTGAAATGGAAACTCTGTACCAAATGAAGGAATTATAAAAGAAAAATATCACAAATAAAACAAAGAAAAACAAAATTATGATGAAAGCTGCAGCATATCCTTTAGACCCAACAAATCTGGATAGGTACAGTATAAAGATGGAGGCAGATGCAGAATTGACAGTATAGTCAGAAAATGTGGCATTGGAAGAAACTTTTTGCTCAGGTTTGATGACAATATAATTGCAAAATTATTACTATATCTTTTTGTTCTTGTGCAGAAAGGGACTTAGTCCATGTGGAGCAAAGACTGGTTTGACTCTAATGCACTTCAGAAAATCATTCTTGGGGACACCAATTATTCAGCAAAAGTGCCTGGCCTGACTCTTTTTGCATGGCACTTTGGTCCTTCAGACTGATATATTATGTTAGAATAGTCCCATAGAAAGTTTCTCCATACATGACATTCCCCTGTCTTGTCAGCATACTTAAAACATGAAAAGTGAAAGTTAAATAAATAGTATGGATTTAGACATTGATTACTCAATTATGTGTTTAATTACAGGCAAAGGTGGATTCTTACCTGGTGTGAAGCAGATTGGAAATGTTGCAGCCCTTCCAGGCATTGTAGGTTACTCTATTGGTCTACCAGATATTCACTCAGGGTATGGTTTTGCCATTGGTAAGTGTCATAGTTTGTGTGGTATATGCAGACATTGTAGCGTACAAAGTATCTGCTGGTGTAGTGGAACTGAACCTCTCTCATCTCTTTATTAAATTATAAGTATTTGCAAGGAATGCATAATAGAAAACTTGATGCAAAAAGAAAAATATACCAAAACTATGACATGTCTTGGTATGGTAGACTGGCATTTGAAGCTATTTGTTTTGGGGTGCAAGTATTGTAGCAGAATGATCCAGTGAGGAAGCCAGAGTGACCCTTTAACTTTTTGCAAAGACAATGTCCCTTTCATTATTCACAAAAGGGTTTCTTTAAGTATGTATAATAGAAACTGGAAATAAGTGAACTTTAATTAAAATTATACTCTTTGCATATGGTATACTGCAAAGTTGAAGTACGTTAGCTCTGGCCTCTGTCACAACTTTCAGTGGTTTCAAAAGGAGAGACTGAATGGCCAGCTGTACGTGTGTAAACTTCTGACTTTTGAAAGCTTTTTTTAGGGAGAATGATGAATTATACAGTGAATATTTAGGCTAGAAGAAATCATAAACTGTCATGAAATGTTTTTGTAGGTAACATGGCAGCCTTTGACATGGGCAATCCAGAAGCCGTGGTCTCCCCAGGAGGAGTTGGCTTTGACATAAACTGTGGAGTAAGACTGCTTCGTACCAACCTACATGAGAAGGATGTTGCTCCAGTCAAGGAACAGTTAGCACAAGCAATGTTTGACCATATTCCTGTTGGTGTTGGTTCTAAAGGTATCATCCCCATGGGGGCCAGGTAAATAATAACCAAACGCATCCACTTAACAGGTTCAACATTCTTGGAGGTTTAGTACAATCCCATGGTGCATCTGAGAATCTTTGTAGGCATTTGTAGTGGAGACCAATGATGAGGTCTCAATGAATTAAAAGCCAAAGGCCTGACAGAAGGCACAGACAGAGTAAGGTTTGCAATGCAGTATATTTCTGTTACCTCAGTGGAAACTGAAGAAAGAAAATCGCAACTAATATCTAAACTCAACAATATAAATTCACAATTAAATTGATTTAATATCTGAACTCAGCAGTATAAATACGCAACTGATACAAACTGTACATACATACATCAAATACAAAAATACACTATCAAAATGGTACAGAACTACAGAATATACTCTCAACAAACTAGAAAAGCTAATATATAACATGAAATCAGTACTAAAATCACGACTCTGATAAATTACATGCATCTATGATACCGAATTACCTCTTTGCCCATTTGCTGACCATGAAAACCCATGAATATGCTCGATGATACTGTAGTCAGTGTAGTTACCCCAAATGTTAATCTTAATGCAATAAGCAATGACAAGTTCAGCGTACCTCTTTGGCTTCTTTAGGGGAACATTTGCAAGTACAGTATCTGCCAAGCCCTAACAAAATGCAAGTAAATAGCAGGATAGGGTGATGATGAGGCTGAGTGTAGGTCTTTTATACTCACCAAAGACCAGCTGGGAATTCGCAGAGTATGGAAAAGTATTCCGTCAAAGGGTCATTAGGTATTGATGCTAAGAATTCATGTACAAGAGGGCAATGCCGTTTAACAATTGAGACTTTTAGGTTCCTTTACAATCTTATTCCACTATCCCCAAGGATGTTAACACACTGACCCCAAAAGCATAGCTGCAGTATAACTGTACCACTGTAGAGTTTTCATTTAATCCCATGGGGCTTTTCATTGGACACTGGCAATAGCCCAATTGTGGTTAAACTAGTCCTGTGCTAATGGGCATATTGTATGTTTTTGTCTAGCCCTGCCATTAGCAGGCAGGATTTTTTTAACTACAGTTGCCAGCTTTAAAGTGAATTGCACTATTTAAATAATCTAAATCTGACTACATTCTCCATTGCATCAAGTCATTTTTGCATAATTTTTAATGATGATTAATATATATACAGTCTTTAGATGTGATGTACTTTATCCAATATTTCTTTCTAAAGATTGGTTGTTTTTGTTTTGCTTTTTTCAGAGACTTAGAGGAAGCTCTGGAGATGGGTATGGACTGGTCTCTGAGAGAAGGTCAGTATCTTTGTTCAGTATCTTTTGTTTATGTTACTCTTGTGCATTGTATTGTCTTCTGGGAGAAGGATGCTGCAGAAGAGGTTGCACAGCCTCCCAGAAAATTCTCTGTCTGCCAACTTGGGTTACTAGCATTAGGTATATTCAGATCATATGAATGCAGTACACTGATACCATAATGTGAAAGACAGTAAGTATGAGACAACATGGCAAAATATTTTTGATCAGTAAGACCCATTTCACCTTTGTCAAGTTTGTTAAATGCAATGCAAAATGAAAGCCATGTTGGGGAATGATTGACTTGCAGATGTACATGCATACATAAAGTGACCTAAATATCGAAGTCAGGCAATGGTGTGACTGTTGCAGTACAACAATCCATACATGCATTCTACTATACATGCATACAAGCTCTCCACATATACCTTCAACATGGCCACATAAGTGAAACTTGATGATACGCGAAATGGTTCTCTGCTGCTCCCTGAACACTGATACTGTTTTCCAAACAAAGGATTTGTGAAAATTCTGACATATTATACATGTGCAATGGAAATGGAGGAGAAGGAAAACTATGCTTCAAGTGGTCTGCCATGTTAATCTTGTGTGTTTGAGGTGGTTAACGATACAAGTGCATGAGCACTGACAGTGCTGCAGTTGAGGTCACTCTCCTTGGTGCTGAGTCTGAGACCTCCCTGAACATAGACCCTTTTCCAAATAGCAACTATAAAGGATTATAGGATAGACTTTAAGTACGCATTTGTTTTTTTCCACAGTAAAATGCCATTGACGAAAACAACGCACACCAAAACTCGATCCCATAATCCTTCACTTAAAGTCTATCCTATAATCCTTTGTAATTGCTATTTGGAAAAGGGTGTATTGGCTTACAATTCAGTTTACATCAGGCTTGGAGGTTAAACCAGTTTCAATTGATATCATTATTTCCTGGAAGAAAAAGAAAAAATAAACAAATTTGGTAAAAGATCAGAAAACAGAAAAAAAAATGAAATCAAGAGAACAGGAAATAATAAATGGGTGAAGATTAAAAAACTGACATATGATGATGAGAACTGAGAAAAGTGCTAAAGTGGGTTAAATACACTCGTATGTCTCATCCACACATCATGTTCTCACAATATGAGAATAACCTCATTTAAAATTATACAATGTGGTATACTCTTTGAAACAAAAGCTGGTTTTAATCCAAACTGGATCATTGAGGGTCCAGTCACTCTAGTTGTCTCTTTCCAAGGATATTGTGTAAGCCTGAAGCCTAGTGTACAGTAGGGCCTTAATAGCCAGGATTCAAAAATTGGGAGTCTCACATTGTGTATGAAATGCCTCCCATCACACTGGAGCCACAGGTGGGAGATCCAGATGTCTGGAAAAGAGTTGTCAGCATGATTTCCCAAAGAGTATTTATTCATTGTCATTTTTGGTTTTGATGGTAAGAGAAACCTATGCATTTATGATGGCGCGTGTGTGTATGTATGTGTGTGTATGTATGTATGTGTGTTTGTGACACTTTGCTCGTTAACATGATACCTCAAAAACGAAAACTGCAACAGTTCTCAAACTTGGTACATAGATGCCCCATATTGAGAGGAAGAACCCTATTGTTTTTGGTGGGGGTCAAAGGTCACTGGGGGTTGCTGGGGGTCAAACTCTGAAAACCTTGTTAACACAATATCTCGAGGTAGGAAGCTTTGATGAAATTCATACTTTGTATGTAGATGTGTTATGGTAAGAGGAAAAACCTTATCATTTTTAGTGGAGGTCAAAGGTCATCTGGGGTCAATGGGGTCAAACCCTGAAAACCCTGTTAACACGATATCTTAAGAAGGGAAGCTCTGACAGTTCTCAAACTTGGTACATAGATGCCCCATATTGAGAGGAAGAACCCTATTGTTTTTGGTGGGGGTCAAAGGTCACCTGGGGTCACCGGGGGTCAAAACCTGAAAACCTTGTTAACACAATATCTTGAGATAGGAAGCTTGGATGAATTTCATGCTTAATATGTAAATGTGTTATGGTAAGAGGAAGAACCTTATCATTTTTGGAGGAGGTCAAAGGTCATCTGGGGTCACCAGGGGTCAAACTCTGAAAAACTTGTTAACACAATATATTGAGACAGGAAGCTTGGATGAATTTCATGCTTAGTATGTAGATGCGTTATGGGAAGAGGAAGAACCCTATCATTTTTGGAGGAGGTCAAAGGTCATCTGGGGTCACCAGGGGTCAAACTCAGAAAACCTTGTTAACATGATATCTTGAGGTAGGAAGCTTGGATAAATTTCATGCTGTGTATGAGGATGCCTTTTATTAAGAGGAAGAACTCTATCATTTTGGTGGGTTTCAGAGGTCATCTGGGGTCACCGGGGGTCAAACCCTGAAAATCTTGTTAACACTATCTCCAGGTAGGAAGCTTGGATAGATTTCATACTTAGTATGTGGATGTGTTATGGTAGGAAGATGAATCCTATTATTTTTGGTGGAGGTCAAAGGTCTTTTGGGGTCACTGGGGGTCAAACATTGAAAGCTTTGTTAACACTGTATCTTATGGCAGGAAGCTGTGATAGATTTCATACTTAGTATGTAGATGCATTACAGTGAGGAGATGAACCCTATTGTTTGTGGTTGAGGTCAAAGGTCATCTGGGGTCACCAGAGGTCAAGAAGCAAAATTTCCCAAGAATTCCCAAGATTGTCATCTCGGGTCACTAGCGGTCAAAACGCAAATTTTTCAAGAATTCCCAAGATTAAATAGGAACACAAAACTGTTTGTTCCAACATGTTAAGATAGCATTTGACCAGTGACTGAAAGGTATGGGAAATCGTGGCATTATTTGGAATAGAACATATATCATCGAAACCTCAATGCATTTTTGCATTCTGGTTTGAAGGATAAGTTTGGTTCCTTATATCACTGAGTTTTGAATTTTAAGCTGAAGGATGTCAGATTTATACTCAATTTTGAAAGCTTTGCCAAGCATTATCTTGGCTATCTCAATAGCCGTCCTCTGTAAATTTGTCCATCTCTATTACCATGTGGCCATCTCTAAGATGGTGAGACATAAATTTAGCTCCTGAGTGAAGTACATATTTGACTTTGGACTCCTTGGTTTCAGCTTTCGGCCCCTATTGAAACTACATAGCAGTAGCTGTGTTTGAGACTCAATCGTAGTTGAGCTACAGCATCGTTGATGCTCTTGTTGACATTATTCAGTCCCAGTGGAGATGCAACAAACTTGATACATACATGTACTACATTAACATGGCCTACGAGGAAAAGAGAGTTGGGGTTGCTTCGCTTTGTCTATGGGGTACTGTTGCTAAACAGGACAGATTTTCTGGCATGCATGATGACAGAGAAGTCTAGTCCTGAGAAAGTCACACGTTGTTTTGCCCATGTCAAGGCTGCAGTGAGCAGCTGCTGAGATATGGAGGGGTAGAAGTCCACAATGTCAAATACCATAAAGGTGCTGGGATGCTTATCCTCGAGAGAACTAAACCAGTCAATCATGGAGGATGTGTTTCTCCACTGGTTTACCTTTGTGGCAGCCCTCAGACTTTCGTTTATGCGTTCGAGGATAATTTTACTGACACGTCCCATTTCACTCTTGGCAGGGTTGATGAGTCTGCAAGATATTTTGTTGGGGAAGCTCTTTGACAGTGATGAAGGCCTTTCTTTCCTCTATGTGGCTGATACGGTCTTGGATATCTAGCTTAGAGGCAATGTCTGTCTGCTCTCTGTTGATGTTAGCTACAAGGGATGTGTCAGCAACTTTGTATTTCTGTGTGATGTTGTCTTTCAGGAGTTTATTGTACTCATCTGGGCTTGCTGTGTACAAAATTCAGTTTTTGTCAGCGGGTATTAAAACTTTGCTCATGGATGAAGTTTTCCTAATATCGTTCCTTAGTTTATGTTGGAAAGGGCAGGTAGAGTTCCTGAATTCGATATTCTCCACCATGGCTATTAAGTCATTTTCGAATGGTTTGAGGTACTGGATTCTAGCGGTTACCAGCATAAACTGGAATACCCAGGTGAGGGTTTAGCAGCCCCAAGAAAACCGAAGAGGTAAAGACACAGGAAGGTCATTTGGTTCAACCCCCCGTACAGTAAGGCAGTCAAGTCTAACGTTGGCAGAACCTTCCTCAAGCTCATAGCCAAGCACTTCCCCCCGGGTCACAGGCTGCACAAAATCTTCAACAAAAACACCGTGAAAGTCCAGCACAGTGCAGAAAAACATGAAATCCACATAGAAAGCCACAACCCAAGGTGCTTCTCACAAAAAATCCCTAGCTGCCCCAATCATGGCGTAACTGCAGGGTCAAAACGTCTTCGCCACTTGAAGGGAACTGCCTCTCACGCCAGAGTTATGTTTAAAGGCGAAGTTACCAGGCAAATAGCGTAACAACCATCAACATAGGCATGACCAGCGGTCCCTTCAAGGAAAGGTATAACAATCACAAGAAATCATTTAACCTAGCACGTCACGAAAAAGAGCTTTTTAAGTACGTAGAAACAGGCACTGGCAAACTAAAGAAAAATCCCAAACCCAAACAAAACCATGACGGGTCACAAACACAAATGCCTAGCACGTCACGAAAAAGAAACAGAGCTCTCAAAGCATGTCTGGTCCCTCAAGAGGAGCGGCCGTGAATTCTCAATACGTTGGAACATACTGACACGGGCAAACACGTACAAGAACTCCTCAGGCTTTTGCAACCTTTGCCAAGCCGAAAAGCTTGCAATAGAGCTTTTTAAGTACGTAGAAACAGGCACTGGCAAACTAAAGAAAAATCCCAAACCCAAACAAAACCATGACGGGTCACAAACTTGCAATAGTCGATCAACGTTCTCCCAACCTTTTGAACAAAAGATCTGAGATCGTCTCACTATGTCGCCATCAACACACAACTTGTAAATATTGATTTTGTTTGTAAATATGGAACTACTGTAATTTGTAAATGGGGCTGTGTTTGTATGTGGGTGGCTTGTGAGGTGCTTGGTTGTAAATATGTTGTAAATATGTATATATGTGTATGTAAGTATCTGTACATATGTTCCATTACTGTAATGACATAAAAATTTTTGTTTGATTAGTTGTTTGTAAAATAGTTTGCATTTATGGGTTTCTGCCCGATCGGTTGAGTTTTTGTTGTGTTTGTATGTGCCGTTTCGAAGCACTAAAAAAAGCACACCCCAACAACAAATAGATGATTGTCCCTGGGTAGGACTATAAAACTGCATCGGTTGTGGGAGCTTGTTTAGCGTGGGGATAATGAGGTTACCCTTTTGCCAACTGCCTACGGGGGCCCCTTGGCAAGGTGCGCCTGTATTTGCCCAGTTCAGTTTGGGTTCCGAAGAGAGTGGACGTTCCCGATCCCCTGTGGCTCGCTCGATCTCTTGGGAAGGTATTTTTGTTTTCGTTACGTGTAGATAGTTGTATATACTGTAAGTAACACTGTAAATAGTGATTTTAGTGTAAACAAGTGGACCCCCACCCCCCCCCCCCCGTCCCCCTGCGCTGTGGTTGCCTTGGGGCGTGTTGTTGCCTTTAGGTGTGTTTGTTGCCTTTGGGCGTGTGTTATATTGAGATTGTGTTGTTGGGTCGTTGGTGGTGGTGGTTTCTGTTGGTAACAAGGGCTCCATGAAGCCGTGCCGGAGCTGCAGTGTCCTCGCTGGTCGAGGGATTCGGTCTGGTGTTCTGGGCGATTTCGGTGGTTTGTGTTGTTGGTGTTCGGTTTTTTTGGTTGTTGGCCATATGTAAGTGATCCTTTCCCCGGTCTGGCCGTGTCCGTTTTTAGCACGTAAAAAGCACTCAAGCGGATAAGGGTTAAAAACAAACACAGCGAAACCCAAATTCATTATTGATTCAGACCTCCTGACGAACGCATTAGCGTGAAACTAGGTTCAGTTCAGGTCTTCGACGAGAGCAGACGTCGACCTTTGTTTCGACCATTTTACATACCTGGTGGAGCTAAAGTCAAGTGCCTCCAGTATGCTGACGACGTCACATGCGTAGTCTCCGACCTAGCTTCCTTCAGAGCCCTTACTGGCACGCTGTCTACTTTTCAAAGAGCCGACAGGATGCCAGGACTGAACCCCACCAAGGACCAAAGGGACTCCGTCTAGGTAAAGTGGCGGTCGAAAACAAACTGCGCCTTCGCAGGCCATCATGGTAGAACGACGACGCATAAAAATCAATGGGCATATGGTTTGGTTACGGTTCACCCGAAGTCACTTACCTGGGATATGAGAAAGTGGGACCTGGCTGGAAGCTAGGTTGAAGGACGTTTGGCGATCGCTACATTATCTGTTGGGGAAAGGTAACAGTTATAAAATAGTTTGCGTTTACCCTATTGTGGTATCCGGGCACTGTTCTGGGCCGCTCCAGAGGGTTTGTCCTCGGTGCGAGTGGAGAAGGGGCTGTGTTTAGGTTTCTTTGTTCAGGGAAAACGGAGCTGTCAGAAAGAAAAGATGTGTACCAGGTTCCTAGGCAGGGGGGATTGGGCACTCTGTGCACTTTCCTTCAAAGCTCCGTTTTCTCCTGACCACAATGCTGTATTTTAGTGCTTGTCGACAGTCAGATGGCCGTTTTGCCTAGTTTGTGCCGTTATTGGGGTGGATTATCCATTCCGTTGGTTCGTCTTCTACCCTGTTTAGCAACAGTGTTACCTCACAGTTGTGGAGGCCAACGAAGGTCATACTGTTCAGATGAGGGAAAACACTACGTATTATGTCAACTGTAGGGGACGTTTCGCAGGTTCCAGTTGCGGGGGACCAGTACCGTGCCATTTTTGATGGAAACTTTTTTTTTTTTGGTCGGTTCAGGTCCAAAAAACACAACGACTATGCGTTCAGGGCCGGAAGTGTTGGCGTGTATAGTCCAACGGCAGGACACTCGATCACCGCCGGCCGTGACCTGCTGTGGCGCATCGCACACGGACGCCATAGTAAACGAATCTCAAGCGCCTTCGGTGGCGTTTGGAGAATGGAATTGCCCCGCACTGGATGCACTGGGTGGGAGAGTGTGGCCACATGTGTTTTGGCAGTGGTGGCTTTGTGGCCCTCCTCTGGGAGTGGTTTCAAGCTTCTGGCTGATCGCCTCACGTTTTTGTAACACGGTGGGCGGTCAGCCAGGACTTACGCATTTGTATGGTTCTGTCACCCCCGCCATGCAATACAAGTGTTCGCGGGGCATACTTACCTTTGTTTCGGCCTCCATAAAGATGGCCTTGTGGAGAGAGACCGGTTTGTAATGTTGTGTTTAGGGAGGGGGAGGAAGCCTGCGGACGTCCGGTCCTGGCGTCGGTGAGGACGGAGATTAAAAGCTGAGGGTGGAGGCCGACTTCGCTCCCGTTTGCCAAGGTCGACGTTCGGCAGGTGTTGGGGTCCACTTGTTTCAGTGCGGGCGGGCCGGGTGATAGTTAATTTGTAAATATTGAAATGTAAAATAGTCCTTCGGTGATTGGCTTGGGTTTGGGGTGGTTTTGTACATAGTTAGCACAGACATTTTGTTTGCTAGCGCAATGTAAAGAATTCTGTAAATAGTTCAGAGTTATGTTTTTGTCCAGTCAGGTTTAAGTTCTACTTTGTTTCTTCGTGCCCGTTTCTACGTACGTAAAAAGCAAGTTTTCGTTTCGCTCTCGTCTTTTTGCCGTGCTCAACTTGTATCAGTGTGTGATAGCTGTACTATTTATTGCAATTGTGCATAAAACCTTATAGCGTGCTTGTGTTGTAGTTAATAAGTAGGTCTGGTCGTGTCCCCATTTGTTTTGCGACCTCACCTTGTTTCTGTGTAGCTTGTGTTTCTTACTTTATCCTATTTTTTGTCCTTTTGTAAAACTAGTTCTGAGGTTTTTCCTCTTTTCATTCCGTGGCCTCGAGCCACACAACTGCTGCTATGCCCGGAAGTCGGGATAGCACAATTGTTAAGTTAGAGTTTTCGTCTGGGGCGAGCGTTTCTCCCTCGCAGGCGTTTGCTGTGTTGAAGAACAATGGTGTGGAGGTAAAAGAAATAGAGATGTTGCAGCCGCTTGCGGCTCGCAACACGTACGACCTAAAGTTCAGGTCAGATGCTGCCCGAATTCAGGGGGGTGTTCGCCTTAAAGGGCTGGAAGGGCTTACTGTCACCCCATATGATCGCTCTGTGGTGTGGACAGTTCTGTACCTGAACTTTGAGGTCGATCAGGGCCTGGTGGCGAGGGTTCTCAGTCAGTACGGAACTGTCTCCGATATGCGGTGGGTCACCTACCAGGAAGGTGAGCTGAAGGGCATCTTGAACGGAAAGAGACAGTTCCGTATGGTACTGAAGAGGGAAATACCGTCCTTCCTCTTCATAGGGGTGCCAAAGCCCATATAATATACTTTGGGCAGCCCCGCACCTGTTTTTAAGTGTTCAGAGGAGGGGCACGAAGCCAAGTCGTGTCCCAACAGACGTTGTAGCAAGTGCCTGCAGGTGGGGCACGAAAAGGCCGAGTGCCCCAACGAGGTGCGGTGTAACCTCTGTGGGGGGGAGGGACATGTTTCTGGTTCCTGCCCCACTTCGTACTCAGCCCATGCCAGTTTGGATGTGGGGCCGGCACATGAACCCTTGCAGCCATGCCCAGAACCTATGGTGGAGGAACCTAGGTCCCCTTCACCTGATGAGGTGGCACACCAGGTGGAGCAGGATACCCTCGCCTCTAAACAATGTGGAGGGGTCTCTGGGGTCCCCTGAGGCAGGCCCTCCATCGTCCTCCTCTTCAACACCTGGGAGGCTGGATTATTAACAGTGGAGAATGACCTTCAACTCTCATCAGACTCGGAGACTGACTCTGCCATGTCAGATGCTGGGGGACCTGCCTCGGAGCCTCCACCAAAGAGCCACCATCGGGGGAGGGCTGGTTTGATTTGTGTGAGGGTGTTGAAACAGAGTCCAAATTAAAAAGGTCGGCCTCAGGTGAGGAGTCAGTGGAGGGGATCCATCCTTCTGGTCCACCACTACCGAGTCCATGTAAGAAATAAAAAGGCCAGGTCAGAGACAGATGTGTAGTTACCTATCCCACCATGACTGACCCCCTGTCCCTCATGACCCTAAAACGTCAAGGGCATGAGGGACAGTCGGAAGCGGTCAAGAATATTCCAATTTTGCAAATCACTAGGTGTGGACTTCGTTTTCCTCCAGGAGACTCACATTGTTAATGAGAACGACGTCTACACCTGGTCCTATGAATGGGGTGGGGGTTTGCACGCTTCCTTTGGGTTCCGTGTCTTCCTGTGGATCTGTTATTTTAGTTTCATCCAGATGGACTTCCCTGGTAGGAAAAGTTGATCATGATCATGAGGGCCGGGTGATATGCATCACCATAAAACATCCTTGCGGGAGCTTCATCCTATGTAATGTTTACGCACCCAATCAGCCTACAGACAGAAGGAATTTTTTACTACCCTTCATCCTTCGTTCCTGGCTGTGCCCCTTGTATCCTAGCCGGAGACTTTAACTGCGTTCCCGACACACAGTTCGACAGAATGTCTACACACAACATCTTCGAGCTGTGGTTGTCGGCATTGCGGAATTGGACATGTTCACAAAGAATCATGACATGGTTGACGTTTGGAGAGTGCAACATCCCGGCTTGGCCGTGTTCACTTGGCACCGCCCTGATGGCACGACGCCTCAAGGTTGGACCGGGTGTACTCTCCACCTGCTCTGTCACCGAGTGATTGTGAAGTTGTGGCATGTCCAATTTCGGACCATGATGCAGTTATTGTCTCCTTCAAACCCCCAGAGTCATGGCCAGCAGGGAGGGGGTTCTGGAAAATGAACACAGATATTCTAACGGAGGCTGAATATTGCAAACAGTTTAAGGCCAGGTACGAAGGGTGGCGAACATTGAGGCCTGCCTTTTCAACAGATTTAGAGTGGTGGGACGACGTAAAGTCCCGTATCAAACATTTTACAGTTGAACACTGTGTAGCAAGAGCTCGTCGAAGAAGGGAGGAGTTCCTCTCGCTCTGCTCTAGGGAGAGGAACGGGGACCCCTCCGCACTTCACGCAATCCAGCAGTATCTTGATGAAAAACTACACGGAGCCCGCGTTCGTGCTCGCGTGCATTGCGTGGAAGCAGAGGAAAAACCAACCATCAAGTTCTACCGGGACGTCACAAAGTATGCCATCGATCGCCGCATAAAAAGAGTCCGTGACGTCCACGGTGTGGTACATAAGGACCCTCTCGACATCGTAGAAGTATTTAAAAGCTTCTATGAGCAGCTATATACTCAGGCAGATGTCGATGAAGGCCTTCAAAAGTCCCTGTTAGATAATATTGATAAGACCCCATCTAGAGATCAGAACGATGAACTTGGTTCCCCGTTGACTGTTGACGAGCTCTGGAAGGCAGTGGTGAAGATGAAAGGCGGAAAGGCGCCTGGGTCCGACGGTATTCCGGTGGAATTCTATAAACGCTTCTGGGGTACCGTTGGACACGATCTCCGCGATGTATTCGTCTCTGCTTTCCTTGCTGGCTCATTGAGCCCCTCGCAGCGCACAGGCGTGATAACTTTGTTGCCCAAGTCAGGAGACCCCTTGAACCGAAAAATAAACGGCCAATCACCCTGTTAAATGTAGACTACAAGATTCTGGCGAAAGCCCTTTGTAACAGGCTAGGCACAGTTATGCCAGATCTTGTATGGTCCTTTCAGACATGTGCGGTGCGGGGACACAGTATTCAGCAGAACCTCTGGTTGGTGCGGGACTTAGTTGAATACGTGATGGACCGTGATCTCCCATGTGCGCTTGTCTCCCTCGATCAGGAAAAGGCCTTCGACATGGTTGATCACGGATTCCTCTTTAAAATTTTGCAGAAGTTTAGTTTGAATCCAGTTTTTGTTAAATGGACCTCCCTATTGTATAATAGCGTATACAGTCGGGTTATCGTCAATGGCCTACCGTCGGACCCCTTCAGAGTCCAACGTGGGGTACGGCAGGGGTGCCCCCTATCACCTCTACTCTATGTATTGTTTTAGTGAATCCCTTGCAAGAGCCTTCCAAGTTGAGCCTTTGTTTCGACCATTTCACATACCTGGTGGTGCTGAAGTTAAGTGCCTTCAGTATGCTGACGATGTCACATGCGTAATCTCCGACCTAGCTTCCTTCAGGGCCCTTACTGGCACGTTGTCTAACTTTCAAAGAGCCACAGGTGCCAGACTGAACCCCACTAAGACCAAAGGACTCCGTCTAGGTAAGTGGCGGTCGAAAAAACTGCCCTTTGCGGCATCATGGGTAGACGACGCCATAAAGATCAATGGTATATGGTTTGGTTACGGTTCACCCGAGTTACTTACCTGGAATGAGAAAGTGGACCTAGTGGTGGCTAGGTTGATCGACTTCGGCGATCGCCACATTAGCCTGTTGGGAAAGGTAACAGTTATCAATCGTTTTATTTACCCTCTCTTGTCCGATCCGGTTTGAGTTTTTGTTTTTTGTTTGTATGTGCCGTTTCGATGCACTTAAAAAGCTCTCTTGTGGTATCCGGGCACTGTTCTGGCTGCTCCAGAGCGTGTCTTGGTGCAACTCGAGAGGGCTGTGTTTAGTTTTTTATGGTCAGGGGGGACGGAGCTGGTTAGAAGAGGGGTGGTATACCAGGATCTTAGGCGCGGAGGGTTGGGCCTTGTGCATTTTCCTTCCAAGCTCCGTTTTCTCCTGACCAAGTGTGTTTACAGTGCTGTGGACAGCAGAATGCCTTTTGTCTATTTTGTCCGTTATTGGGGGGGGGGATTATCATTCCGTCGGTTCTTTCCCTCCCTGTTTAGTAACAGTGAACCCCACAGCTGGAGACCCACGGGGGCATACAGTCAAATGAGGGAAACGCTCCGTATTATGTCAACAGTGGGGGATGTTTCACAGTCAAGTGCAAGGGACCTATACCGGGCTGTTTTTGATGAATTGGTTGGCCAGGTCCAACCCAACCACTTTGCTTCAGGGCCGGAAGTGTGGCGTGTAGTCCACAGCAGATCATTAGATTACCGCAGGCGAGACCTGTTGTGGCGAATCGCACATGACGCCATTGTAACTAATCTCAAGCGCCTTCGGTGGCGTCTTGGAGATGGTATTTGCCCCCGCACAAGATGCACAAAGTGGGAGAGTGTGTCACATGTGTTTTGGCAGTGTGACTATGTGGCTCTATTCTGGGAATGGTTTCAAGTCCTGACTGACCGCCTAACGTTGTGTAACACCTGGGCTGTCAGCCAGGACTATGCTTTGTATGGTCTTTCACCTCCGCCATGCAATACAAGTGTTCAGGACATACTTACCTTTGTTTCGGCCTCCATAAAGCTAGCCTTATGGAGAGACCGATGTAACATTGTTTTTAGGGGGGTGGGGAGGCCTGCTGATGTCGTCCTGGCGTCGGTGAGGGCGGAGGTTAAGCTGAGGGTGGAGTCGGATTTTGTTTGTAAATATGGAACTACTGTAATTTGTAAATGGGGCTGTGTTTGTATGTGGGTGGCTTGTGAGGTGCTTGGTTGTAAATATGTTGTAAATATGTATATATGTGTATGTAAGTATCTGTACATATAGTTCAATTACTGTAATGAACATAATTTTCTGTTTGATTTAGTTGTTTGTAAATAGTTTGCATTTATGTTTCTGCCCGATCCGGTTTGAGTTTTTGTTTTTGTTTGTATGTGCCGTTTCGATGCACTTAAAAAGCGCGAAACTCTTTGTTTGGGACATAAAAGCAAAACTATCCACACACCACCAAATCAAACAGAAAATTATATTCATTAAAACACTAGAACCACACACACACACTGACAACAACCCAAAGACCCCACAGACCAACCTCCCCCGGTCACACTAAAAACAAAGCCCCACAAAGACCACACACCCAAATCCACCACACACCCAAAGACAACACCACGCCCGACGGCAACACCAAGCCCGAAGGCAACACCACGCCCGAAGGCGTGGTGTTGTCCGATCCGGTTTGAGTTTTGTTTTTTTGTTTTGTTTTGTTTTTTGTTTGTATGTGCCGTTTCGATGCACTTAAAAAACTCTTTGTTTGGGTGGTATGTGGTTGTAGGCAGTTGTTTTGGGGTTGGCTGCAGTTCAGTAGTAACAAAGACTCTTTTGTTCCCTGTTGCACGGTATGTATAGTTTGTTTAGCATTTGTGTTTGTGACCCGTCATGGTTTTGTTTGGGTTGGGGATTTTTCTTTAGTTTGCCAGTGCCTGTTTCTACGTACTTAAAAAGCCCTTAAAAAAAAAAAAAAAAAAAAACTCTTGAGTAGAGGTTTTATTTGCTTTTATGGCTTAAAATACTTAACTTATTCTTGCTCCTTTGCTTGCAAAGTTGAGCACTCTGTTTTTAAGTCTTGTCTTTTGGACACTTATAATATATATATATATATATATATATATATATATAATATATATATATATATATATATATATATATATATATATTATATATAGCCTGTGCTTTTTACGTACGTAGAAACGGGCACGAAGAAACAAAGAACTTAAACCTTAAACCTAACCGGACAAAAACACAACTCTGAACTATTTACAGAATTCTGTACATTGCGCTAGCGAACAAAATGTCTTTGATAACTTTGTACAAAACCACCCTGTCTGTCTCGTTCCCTGACATCGGAGAGACCAGGGCTCTATTTCATAAAAGTTAGGAATATTCCAAAAGTTAAAGTTCCTAACTGCTTAGGAACGTCCGAAACCATTCCTTTCTTGAAATATTTAGGGATAAATCAAAAGTGACATTGTTTTTACCTGTGAATTTCCTGCAAATCAATCAAGAACATTTCTAAATCTACCAAAGATCATTCCTAAACCTAGCAAAAACTTCAGCATGAAGATAGGAATGAATTCTTCCTAAGTCCAAGATAGGAATATTCCTAACTTTTATGAAATAGAGCCCAGGACCTACTCGGAACCGTGTTAACATGAAGCAACAAAGAACGCGTCAGCCTAAGGTACAGCCAAACGGTCGGACTGGGCCCAGCGTTAGTGTTAAGTCCAAGCAGAATGAGACTCGTACTAGTACCACACGGTGTCGTCCTGGCGTCGGTGAGGGCGGAGGTTAAGCTGAGGGTGGAGTCGGACTTCGTTCGTTTGCCAAGGTCGGCGTTCGGTAGGCGATGGGGTCCACTTGTTTCAGTGAGGGCGGACCGGGTGGTAGTTAACTTGTAAATACTGACTTTGTTTGTAAATATGGAACTACTGTAATTTGTAAATAGGACTGTGTTTGTACATATGTGGCTTGTGAGGTACTTAGTTGTAAATATGTTGTAAATATGTATATATGTGTATATGTATATATGTGTATGTAAATATCTGTACATATAGTTCTATTACTGTAATGAACATAATTTTCTGTTTGATTTAGTTGTTTGTAAATAGTTTGCATTTATGTTTCTGCCCGATCCGGTTTGAGTTTTTGTTTCTATGTGCCGTTTCTTTGCACTTAAAAAGCACACACCACACGGTGGCGTATGGCCAAACTACTTGAGCTGAACGCTACTTCAGCTAATGTGTCTGTTGAATTAGAAGACGATGGATTCTCAGTTGGTGAAATACAGCCAGGGCAGGTTAACTTTGCACAACCAGTGGAGGCTGAACTTGCACAAGATGACATGGATATTCAGGGCCCAGATGATGAAATCAGGAAACACTTGAAACAATTTGATACTTCACAATCTGACGTTGGCAATGCTAGACAGGCAGTTAATGCAATTATGCCGCCAGAACTTCACAATAATGCAGCACTGGTAAACTCTCAAACGTTGGTATCTGTTGAACTTGACTGTACTACCCTTACTCAAAATCCATATATGGCCCAGATATGGGATTTCATATCTGGCCCATATCTGGGCCAGATATGGAATTCATATCTGGCTTGTACAAGAATTGGGCAGATATAACTTGATATAATATAAAGGCCATATATGGCCCAGGTAAAGTTTCACTTTTATATGGCCCAGATATGCCCCATATATGGCTACTCCATTTCTGGCCCATATATGCCACATATAAAGAGATTTATATCTGGCCCATATCTGTGCTATATATGACCCATACAAAACTTTATATGGCTCACTCTTTATATGGCCCATATCTGGCCCATATATGGAAATTTATATCTGGCCCATATCTGCACCAGATGTGGAATTTATATCAGATCGGATAAAAACCATATATGGCCAGATAAAGTTCTATCTGGATCAAGCCTTTATATGGCACAGATCTGCTCTAGTTATGAATCATAGTTAGGACTTATAGTCCACACTCCTCATGGAGACTTTGAACACCAGAAAACAATGTTTAAGTGCTCCATGAATTGGAATTTAATGTAAGTATTATGTTGAATTGACTTAAGTACATAAATTCAACTTATTTCATAACAGTGAACAGAAAAATGAACAGGAAAATTTTATGTAATCACAGTGATATGGGCTTCTTATTTTAAACTTAATTACGTATTTGACTCTAAATTTTGTTTACTGCGTGGTGCATATTTTACTTTCAACTTCCTAAATCATGAAAAATGTAGGTTTAGATACAAGCTCCGCCCAAATATGCAAATTATTTGCCTAAGTTCACTTAGTACACTGCGGTATTAACAGAAGTGTAGCCACTAAATAACTGCAATGTCTGGGAAGGTGATGCTGTATCCAAAACATGTCTTAGTTTGTAACAAGCATAATCCAAGAATCAAATCAAATAAATAATAAAACAAACTAACAAAATGCTCATTTGCATATCTAGCATATCAAGTTATATCTGGCTTTATATGGCCATATCAAACTTTATATACATATCTGGATCACGATTATATCAAGTTATATCTGGCTTTATATGGCCATATCAAACTTAATATGCATATCTGGGTTATGTTTTAATCAAGTTATATCTGGCTTTATATGGCCGTATCAAACTTTATATACATATCTGGATCACGATTATATCAAGTTATATACATATCTGGATCACAGTTTTATAAAGTTATATCTGGCTTTATATGGCAATATCAAACTTTATATACATATCTGGATCATGATTATATCAAGTTATATCTGGCTTTATATGGCCATATCAAACTTTATATACATATCTGGATCACAGTTTTATCAAGTTATATCTGGCTTTATATGGCCATATCAAACTTTATATACATATCAGGATCACGATTATATCAAGTTATATCTGGCTTTATATGGCCATATCAAACTTAATATGCATATCTGGATCATGATTATATCAAGTTATATCTGGCTTTATATGGCCATATCAAACTTTATATAGATATCTGGATCACAGTTTTATCAAGTTATATCTGGCTTTATATAGCCATATCAAACTTTATATACATATCAGGATCACGATTATATCAAGTTATATCTGACTTTATATGGCCATATCAAACTTAATATGCATATCTGGGTTATGTTTTAAACAAGTTATATCTGGCTTTATATGGCCATATCAAACTTTATATACATATCTGGATCACGATTATATCAAGTTATATCTGGCTTTATATGGCCATATCAAACTTTATATACATATCTGGATCACAGTTTTATCAAGTTATATCTGGCTTTATATGGCCATATCAAACTTTATATACATATCTGGATCACAGTTTTATCAAGTTATATCTGGCTTTATATGGCCATATCAAACTTTATATACATATCTGGATCACGATTATATCAAGTTATATCTGGCTTTATATGGCCATATCAAACTTTATATACATATCTGGGTTGTGTTTTAATCAAGTTATATATGGCTTTATATGGCCATATAAAGTCTTTAATCAACCAGATATTTCCAGATATAAAGCCAGATATGGATTTTGAGTAAGGGCTAGAGTGGGCCTAGAATTTCGAGAATCTGCCGATTTAGCCTCTGAAAAATCTCTTCCACTGCCTAATGTTAGTGATGTTGAAGGCCTTACTGAAAGGTATGGTTAATACAGTATACCGTAATTTTGATTGTAAGCAAGCTGTGTTATGGATGTTTGCAGTTTGCACTGAAATACCAGTTTGTCCTGAAGTCTCCATCAGATCACCCTCAAGTACTGCACTGGCCTGTTAGCTCGCATAGGCCTAGGGTAGGCCTACAGTATATGTACCAATAGCGTGAAACCTATAAAATTGTGTTTACCAACATTATATTAACATTTGCAAGGTCATTTTACTGCTGTTTAAAGAGTTTGTCTTTGTATTGAATATGGATGATATATAGACCTATACAGTTTGATAAGGTCTGAAAAATACAATCAAATGTTTCACGCTATTGGTACGCATACTGTATATTTTACGACTAGCAGTCTTCATGTATCAAAATGTTTTCATGCAGTTGTGAATGTTGAACTGTTGAGTGCTGATTACACAAATTCAGTGTATAAACAAGGCATGCATGAGCGCAGTTGTAGTTAGTTGTAGTTCAGAGTAAGATCTGATTTAACCTACACACCAACACGAATGTGTTATATAGTGTCAGCTAGATAAAAAGGTTAAGTTCATAAACATTTTCAAATATGATTCAAGTTCAAGTTAGGTTTCAAATTCGGTTCATATCCGTTCCAAGTCCTCCCCTTTAGTTACCTCATACGACAGGCTGGGAATACCGTGGGCATATTCTAAATTAGACTCCCCCAGTCCACAGGCATGAGCGCAGGGCCGTAGCTAGGGTCATATGTTTGGGGGTGTGAAGGTCCAAAATTCTGACTGGATGGATGCTTTTTTTTTTTTTTTTGGTTTCAACTGAATGGCAGCGCATTAATTGCACCATTTTTTGCGCCCGGGTTTTATATACAGCGGTGGAGATCCTTCCTTTGTCACTACATAAAGGTGCTGGCCTAGGGGAAGGGTCCCCCTCCCCTTTGAAAATTTTTTGTTAATTTAAGGTTCTGTAAATGCGAAATGGTGCTATCTTTGAGATATTTTTGGAGCTGATCATATATGGCTAGAAAAAGTCCATACTTATGTGAATTCTAATATTTCCTACTGGCTGGATGCAGGCTGTAATGCAGGGATGCCTTTGGCTGGTACATTTAACTTGGTATACTGTACCACAACCATAGCTGCATACATTATTTATTGCAATGTAATCATCTACATGACAATGTACATTATACTGTTTATATAGTATATTGCCCAACCCTAAAATATCTGGTACACCCCTTTTCTCACTCACAAAATTACCATGTACTTACAGTATGTGGAATCGAGAATATAAATCCCCTAAATGTCACCACATGCTCTTCTAGGCTGCCTTTCAGGAAATTAAACCATATACAGTAGATGTGAATTATTAACTTCATTCTGATTCCTCAACTCTTTTGGATTCCTCATTCCTAACAGGGGTATCTTGATGATGATGAACTCCACCTTGCAACTGCTGAGGGGGAAGGGAAGAAGGCTTTGATAACTTAGATAACATGTATGAGCCTTTTAGTCTGGAAGAATTCAAGATGGTTGACGAATGGTTTGACTGCAGGGAGTCTCCTCCTATGACTGATGTTGAAGACGAAGGTAAAAAACCACTGTATCAAAAAACCACTGTGCTCCACTAACTTTGGCAGAAAGTATGTTACTGATATTAATGTTTGCAACTAAAAAAAGCATTACTGGTGTTGCATTGGTCGACTTGCTAGTGCTAATTTCAATGCATTGTCAAAAGGCCAATATCTGCAAGACAACACTTCACATGTTTAACAAATTCTATGGAGCTCTAAAAAATCCTGTGAAGTTCCACAAATTCTGCAACTTTTGCAATTATTTGCTAGGTCCTTCTGATAATGCTAAGTGCCCAATATGCAGCAGTGATTTCACAGAGAGTGAAGGAATATCCTACTTTATAGAAATACCAATAATTCAACAAATTAGTACCTTGTTGAAAAGGCAGGGATTTTACAGTGACTTGCAGCACAGATTCCAGAGAAAGAAGAAAAAGTCAGAATGGTGAGGATATATACGATGGAGAGCAGTATAAATGTCTATTTGGCCCAGGTAAATTTTTATATGAAAGGAGCAATATTTCTCTAATGTGGTATACTGATGGATGTCCCATTTTCAAATCATCCAAGGTCAGTCTTTGGCCTCTCTTTTTTCAATAAATGAGCTACCTTATAACAAGCGATTTCTGAAGGAGAATTTGATTTATGCTCGACTATGGCTTGGTTCAAAATCAGCTGTGGGCACTTTTCTGAAGCCATTTCTTGATTCCATTCAATAACATCAAAAAGGTGTAGAAGTTTATGCTCTGGACAAAGACCAAATGGTGATACTGAAAGCTTTAGTACTCTGCGGAACATGTGGCCTCCCTGCAAGGGCTATTATGTTAAATATTGTGCAGTTTAATGGGGCCTTTGGATGCTCACACTGTTTACAGAAAGGTTATTCAACATCCACAGGAAAAGGTTCAGTGTGGACATATCCTTTCAGCATAGCTAATCGTCTTGGTCCAAAACGTACTCATGGAGGGATGCTGAGTGATGCTATGAAGGCACACACCTTGCAAATGAAAAATCCCATCAATGGAATCAAAGAGCCTATATTTTTAATCTTATTTGGTATGAATCTTGTTGATGGAATGGCCATTGATTATATGCACACAGCTCTTCGGGGAGTGTGTAAAAATTGTTACACCTATGGTTTGACACATCTCATTCAAATGAATTGTTTTCTTTGACCAAAGTTATACACAGTATAGATATACGAATTGCCAACATAAAGCCTCCCCACTTTATTTCCAGAGTTCCAAGGAGCATCAAAGATAATTTAGGTTATTGAAAGGCATCAGAATACAGGGCATGGCTGTTTCATTACTCTACCAGTTCTTATGGATTTTATTAATAAAATATTTTTTGCCCATTACGCATTACTAGTAGAAGCAATAGTCATTTTGAACTGTGACAGTATTTGCAATCGTGACATCAACTACTGTGAAGGTTTACTGAAGCAGTTCTGTTGCTTGTTTGGTACATTGTATGGAGAAAGGTACTGTCTTTCTGTTGTTGATGGGCTTCTCCATCTTGCAGATGTGGTGAGAAATCTTGGCCCACTTTGGGTGTATTCATGCTTTGCATATGACGATATTAATGGGAAACTATTACATATGGTGCAGGGCACAAAGAAGCCTCATTTGCAAATTGCAAACCATTTGTGTTCAATACTTAAAGTTCCAGAGTTATTGCAAAACATGTCCGTGGGAAGAGTTACATTAAACTATGTTAAAAAACTATCAGTCAAGAAGAAGCCTGTCTCTTCTAAGCTAGGTAATTGACGCCTTCATTTCAGTCACTTGAAGTCTTTCACAAATATACCCAGGACCTCATCTGGTGCATCTGGTCGTTGACTGAATTGGTTATAAACCAGTTTTTTTTTTTTTTTTTTACAAATTTCTTCTTCTTCAGTTGAATGACATGTTACTTTACAGCAGTGAGTACAAGCATGTGACAAAAAGGAACTCGTACACTGTAAGATACCTCAAAGAAAAAGTTAGTTACTTTGGACAGATAGTGTACTTTTTAAAATGTAAAAAAGGCTGCAGCTGCTCTGAAGGATGTCTGTGCTCAGCAGATTACCTTGCTGTGATAAAGCATTTGCACTCTATGCTAGATAGCAAACTTGTGAATTCTAGGCCTACATTAAAATTAGCCCATCTTACAATAATGAAAAAATGGTGACCTTTTGCATGTGATGCCTGTGAAGTCATTGGTGAGTTATGTATTTTATGGAGTTTGGGGATTCAGATGAATCTTTTGTTGCGCAAGCTCCAAATTTAGTAGAGTGAGATTGAGGGTGGTTACTAGAATTGTATTTTTTCATTGTGAACTGTGAGAGTGCAGTTTGTAAGCCATTCCAGAATGCCTGAAAAGAGCAATGGTGGCCGCAAGGCTCGAGTCCTAAGGAACTCCAGTATTTTTGTAGTTGGGAGCCATGGGACCTCATTAGTTTTGGTGTGTTGGTACAGTATATTGTTATCACCAGAAGGCATGCATGCTTAAAGCATTTATGAGTACTCTTTTTTTTTTCTGAGTTCTTTGTACTGTGTATTAATTACATGCAAAAGCAAGCTTTGCCACATGTTTATGTCCCCATACTCTAATTAGCTATGGCCAGTACCATATGAAGTACTGTGTTCATCATATAAACATGCGGCATAAGTGATGGAGAAGTGTCATGTAATAAATAATTTGAAAGGAACCAGATACTAGCTGTACCTGTTAATAGTAGTGGTAAAATTTGCATGTTTCTGCAACAAAGTCCTTTTGTACAGTATGTGAATGAAGGGATTGGAAAGGTTGTTCTAAAATTGGAGTCAGAATTGTATCCAATAAAAATTGTTTGAGATATTTTTTAAATGTAAAATGTGAAAAAAGGTGTATTGTACACGTATCCTGCTACTTCTGTACCTACAGAATAAGCCTGTGACAAATCCTATGTAAGGAATACGGTATAAATGCCTTTTTGATTCCTCGACGAAGTCAAAGGAATCTATGCAATGGTGATGTCGTGTGTGTGTGTGTATGTGTGTGTGTGTGTGTGGGTCTGTTTAGGGCGTGAATCGGGGACACACACAGGAAAAAATACTAGTGAAATGGGGATACCCCGCGAAATGGGGATATCCCCGTTTCTAGAATGTCTAAAATAATGCAAAGTGAGGTGTCAGATATGTGCCTACAACTTTACAGATTGATCTGAGGTAATACCCCAATTGCATGTTTTAAGTCTTCATTCATGTGTAAATGTGTGTGTAGTTTTTTCGGTATCCCCAGTTTTCTGGTGTGTAAACCTGTAATTGTCCCCGATTCACTAGGAGGAAGAGGATGTCCCCACTTTGCACATTATTTGTGTATGTCCCCGATCGGCGCCGTAAACGGGTATGTGTGTGTGTGTGTGTATGTGACGCTTGGCTTGTAAACACGATATCTCAAGAAGGGTAACTCCGAAGGATCTCATACTTGGCATGTAGATTGCCCATATGGAGTAGATGATCCCTATTGTTTTTGGTGGAGGTCAAAGGTCATTTGGGGTCACAAGAGGTCAAAAGGTCAAAACCTTGTAAACACGATATCTCAAGAAGGGTAACTCCGAGGGATCTCATACTTGGCAGGTAGGTTGCCCATAATGAGTAGATGATCCCTATTGTTTTTGGTGGAAGTCAAAGGTCATTTGGGGTCACCAGAGGTCAAATGGTAAATATCTTGGAAATTGCTTGTAAACACTCTATCTCAAGATGTGTAACTTCCAAGAATTTCATACTTGGCATGTGCATGGCCCATATGAGAAAGATGATCCCTATTGTTTTTGGTAAAGGTCAAAGGTCATTTGGGGTCACCAGAGTTCAAAAGGTTCATAATCTTTCAAGCAGAATATGTGATTGTAAAACTTGGTTCAACTTGAAACTTATGGTGTAGCTTACTTTTATTTTGTGCATATTTGCCCTAAAATTTCATGGATATTAAGTCATTTGAGCTCAAAATTGGCATTTTCTAAACGCGGTCATTCTACGGTAGCCTAGGTGGACCATTCACGTCAAATGACGTCATAACAATCTATGTAGACTTACTACACGCGCTCTAAAACCTCTAAAACGTAATCGTACCCATGGACATCCGTATCCGTAAATGCTCCTTTATAACGATATCTGTAAGCGCAGTACATACGTACGTGTATTTCGTACGAGGTACGTACAGTTCCATGGTGATACCATGAGTCGATCACCTAAAAATTGTCGGGTAAAGTCTGTGTTGTATACGTTTTGTGTGTAGTGACTGACTCGAGGTACCGACCTACTCAAGGTACAGTACAGTCACTATACATCTGTAGCTAGCGCAGCTGAATCGAAGTAAATACGAACAAGCCGTACATAGCTGCGTTCCATTTGACCGGTGAATTCACCACGTCTGTCTTTTTTCTGCAGCACAGGTAGCTCAACATTTTGTCTGCTACTCCCTACTGCAGAAAAAATGCAGTGATTCACCACTTTACGACCTTAATGGATGCATACAGTAACAGCATTTGGCCACTTAGGCCTAGATCATGTGCAGTATTTGTTCTTTTCAAGAATATACAGGCTTAGGCCTTCGAGAGGTTGGTCTGTTTTCGTATTCGGGGACGTAGCTCCTTTACGGAGCAGACCTTCGGGAGTAACGTTTGGTTTCTCCCCTTGGCTCGTCGCCAGAGAGTCAAAGGGACTTTGGAACAACCTGAAGACTGAAGTAGACTAGGGCCTACAGTACTGTAACTTTACAGTACGGAATAGGCCCTAGGCCTAAACGTGAAGTTAGGCTTAGCCTCGGTAATGCAGTTCTGCGTAGTCTAGCCTAGGCCTTCTGCTGCTTGTTGCGTTTTAAGAAGTGTGTTGGATATCCAGTTTAGGCATACTCTTTCACAAAGGTTTTTGATCGATGTGAGCTGGTGTTACCAACAAGGCAGCCTAGGCCTACGAGCCTAGCCTAGGCCAAGGCTACTACTAGGCCTAGCCTATACTTTCATATTAGCCCTAGCCTAGTCCTCAGTAAAGGACTGTGGTCGTTCGCCGATTGCTCATTATGAGCTGTCGGCGACCGGCTATACACGGGCCTTTACTGAGGACTAGCCCTAGCCTAATATAGTGCAGGCCTAGTTCTCAGTCTCACATACATTTTGTTCCCTGAACTAGGCCTAGACCATTCACGATCAAAGATTTAGCAGTTTGATAGAATATTTGAAAAAAAAACAAGATCACTTGTAGGCCTAGGCCCTATAGGCTGAACCAAAATTTATAGATATTTTTGAACACTATCGTTACTGTTATGAACTTCAAGGGTCACGTTTGGTTTCGCCCCTTGACGCTTCGCCAGAGATTGGAAGGGACTTGGGAAAAAGTAGGAAAGTAGGGAGTAGAACAAAGGCCTAAAGCTCGGCCTAGCCTATGACATGTGTATTGCAGTAGCCTAGGCCTGCAGCTGTTTGTTGTGTTGTAAGAAGTGTGTTGGATATGTAGCCTACATTTAAGCCTAGGCCCTGACAGAGGTTTGTGATTGATGTGAGTTTGTGTTACCAACTTAACGGCTGTTTCGGTTTGGCTGGTTCTGCTGCAACATGGGTTCTCGTAGGAGTGTAGGACCCACAGACATTCTATCATATGGCCTAGGCCTACATAGGCTATTAATATACTTTTCATGTGTAAGTTAGGCCTAATTTAGTGCAAGCCTAGGTAACCTAAGCCTAGTCCTCAGTCTCACATACACTCTGTTCCCTGAACTAGGCCTAACGTTAGGCCTAGGCTATTCACGATCAAAGGTTGCATGCATGTTTCAGAGAATAGCATGTCTAGCCTACATTTATTGCTGGAGTGATTGTTGCTAGGGCGTAGGCCTAACTTTGGAGCCCTAGGTGCAAGTATGAACATAACCATAGCTAGGCCTATGGGTATACTATGTCACAATTGAACAGCAATACTTGCTATTTATTTAAGCATACAGTAGTGTGACCCTTGTAACAAGATTTAGCAGTTAGAATGTTTAATAAAAACAGGATCGCTTGTATAAACCAAAATTTTTAGACATTTTTTGAACATTACTGTTAGGAACTTCGAGAGTAACGTTTGGTTTCGCCCCTTGGCGCTTCACTGGAGAGTCGAAGAGACTTTGGAAGAAGTATTTAAGTATGCATGGAATAGGTTCTAGGCCTAAAGTTAGGCCTAGCGTAGGCCTACAGCTGTTTGTGGTGTTTTTATAAGTGTGTTGAATATGTACATTTAGGACTAGGCCCTGACAGAGCTTTATAGGTACGTTATGTTGCCACAGATGGAGGTTTGTGGTCTGTGAGTTCGTGTTAGCGTAGGAGTGTAGGACCCACAGACGTTGCATCACATAGGGTCTACATAGGCTACTAATCACTTCGTAAGTTAGGCCTAATGAAGTGCAGGTCTAGGTAGGCCCTAGCCTAGCCTAGGGTACCTAGACCTAGTTTTGTATGTGTCCAGGCCTGGAAAAGATGTTTATTTCCTGGGAAGGGAGTCAAAATTTCCACAATACCTCCTGTATTTTCATGTACATAAAAGGTGTAAATTTCCCTCCAATAACCAAAATTTCCCTCCAAATACCCAAATTTCCCAGGAAGGAGCATCCCATCTTCCCAACTTTTTCCACCCAGGTATGTGTCTGTGTGTGTTTGTGATGCCCTGCTTGTAACAGCCTCTCAAAAAGGGTAACTGTAAGGATGTTACTAAATACATCATATTGAGTAGATGATCCCAATTATTTTTGGTGATGGTCAACGATCCCCTGAGGTCATGAGAGGTCAAGCAGTGAACACCTGGCAAACATGAGCTAGGAGTCATTGTACTAAAACTATAATTGCAGGCAAGGAATCACTAAGCCTCCTGGCTTTCTGGTTGTGGAAGTCAGGGTAGTGGAGGGGTGGGGTGGGGGATGGGTTAGTTAGATGGGACATTACGACACACCAACACGAATGTGTTATATAGTGTCACAAAGGTAAAGAAAGGTACAATGTTGGGGTAAAAAAAAAGAGGGTCAAGACTCAATTTTCACACAATTGTACAGGCAAAGCGGGAGTATGTCAAAGACTTTTATACAGTTTACTTTCCTTGAGAAAGCCCAGAATAAGGAGGGATCTGTCTGCTCAAACAATGTTTTTAGGTCTGGAACAGCATAGTATTTCTGGCGAACATGGGAGTATTCATAACAGTCAACGAGAATGTGACTGACGGTGACAGCATAATCACAGGGTATACAATATGGTCTATCATCTCCGTGAAGCAAATAGGCATGGGTGAGGTAAGTGTGACCGATGCGAGCCCTAGTCAGGACTATATCATCTCTCCGTTTACTGGGGGCTCCATGGCCCCCGGATCCGACCGTTGGTTAAATGCGGCACAATTTATTTTCGGGAGAGGAACCCCACTGTTCTTGCCACCTTGATTTCACAAAGCCGTTGATCTTAGGGCGGTAATCTGTGTAAGGCAAGTAGACATTGGTGACATCCATCTGTACAGCTTCTTTAGCAAATGTATTTCCTTGAATGCCCACGTGACTAGGGACCCATGCTAGAACAACTGATTTTTGTAGTTGAACCAATTTGGAGTAAGCTTCACGGAGAGCTGTTACTAAAGGGTGTTTTAGCTCATGACCCTTTAGTGCTAAAAGACTTGATAGTGAATCTGTGAACACAATGAACTGGTGCCTGTCTGAGGTTTCAATCAGATGGAATGCCATCTTTAGTGCCTGGAGTTCGGCCGTGAATATTGATGCATCATCTGGTAGTCTGGCTTGCAAGGATGCATCACGGCCTGACGCCGCAGCCGCAACCCTGTTAGTGGCTTTAGAGCCGTCAGTATAGATTGCATGATTTTGATGATATTTATGTCTTAGCTCATTGAAGCTAGCCCGGAACACTAGTTCATTTGTTGAGTTCTTTAGATATTTCCTTAGACTAAGGTCAACAGCTGGTTCGTCCAACTTCCAGGGAGGAGTGGTGGGGAAGGTAAACTGTGCCACAAAACCATGGTTATTGCACACCTGTGATAGAGCTTCCCTAACGCGAACAGCAAATGGAGGGATAGCTGATGGTTTATATATATATATATATATATATATATATATATATATATATATATATATATATATATATTATATATATATATATATATATATATATATATATATATATATATATATATATATATATAACGCTAGATCGACCGGTTAGGCGAAAGGTCAAATCCGGCAATGCAAAAGGCGAAAACAAAAACAATAAAAAACATAAGATTATATTTCCCCTTTCAGTTTTGAGATATATATGCACGTTATTTCAATGGCTCCTAAGTCATTAGTGTTAACGGATACATGTACGTAAGTTGGTGTGCAGTGAAGTATTTGCATTAACATTATGTGGTAAATCGGACTTGCGTATACAGTTACGCATTCCCATATAAAACTGTGTGTAAAACGTTAAGGCGAAAAGGTTTTTTCGCCTAAAGGTCGAGTTCTCCCAACAGTCGCGTTTTTTCATACCATATTTCGCCTAAATCCCAATTTATAGAAATATTATAGAAATATATATATAAAACGGTTTTGGTCCGAGAAAAACGGAATCCGTTTTGGTCAGCCCAACGCTGGATGTTATTCAGGCAGTTTTGCATCAGTCTCTCTATAGACTGGGGGATGGGACTTAAAAATTTGGTATACAGTACATGGTGAATTAAATGGGGTTAGTGGTGTGGGACAGCTGGATGTTATTTCCATAAACATCTCAAGTTGTAGTTATTTGCACATTATTGCTCATACTGTAAGCTTCCAGTAGTGTAAAGTGTAAATCTAGCAAATAAAATTAACCTGACTTATTGGTTTCGATGATAAAAGAAACCTATGCATTCATGATGGCGTGTGTATGTGTATGTGTTTGTGCGTGTGTGTGTGTAAGGGAGCCAAAGCTGTGTAAGCCATGATATGGAAATGGGTGCACCCACAGACACCTCCTTAGCGGGTACATGGGCAGCCGGCGAGGCCTCCACTCTCGCACGTCTTTCCTAGCTCACGCGCGGCTCGTAACTGGCGTAGCTGCCCGAAAATTCGGCCGCTGCAATGAGAAGTCTCGCGCGGCTGCACATGCCCGCCTTGGCAAGCAGCCCGCCCTCCAGACACGTACGTCTGCTAGGTTAGTTGGAGGTCAGCCAGGCTGACGGGGAAATCCGGTGAATTCCTTACCGGGTCCTTTCCTAGTACCCCGTAAGGCAATGAATGTGCGTATGGGTGTGTATGTCTGTGTTTGTGGCACTTTGCTCGTTAACACGATATCTCAAGAAGGGAAGCTCTGACAGTTTTCAAACTTGGTACATAGATGCCCCATATTGAGAGGAACAACCCTATTGTTTTTGGTAGGGGTCAAAGGTCACCTGGGGTCAAACTCTGAAAACCTTGTTAACAGAATATCTCAAGGTAGGAAGCTTGGATGAATTTCATTTTTTGTATGTAGATGCATTATGGTAAGAGGAAGAACCCTATCATTTTTGGTAGAGGTGAAAGGTCATCTGGGGTCAACGTGGGCCAAACACTGAAAAGCTTGTTAACACGTATCTCTAGGTAGGAAGCTTGGATTGATTTCATACTTACCATGTGGATGTGTTATGGTTAAAAGATGGACCATATTGTTTTTGGTGGAGGCCAAAGGTCATCTGGGGTCACCAGAGGTAAAAAACAAATTTCCCAAGAAATCCCAAGAATATTACATGGGTTCACCACAGGTCTAAAAGCAAAATTTCCCGAGAATTCCCAAGAGTTTTATATGGGTTCACCAGAGGTCAAAGAGCAAGATTTCCCAAGATCGTCATCTGGGGTCACCACAGGTCAAACCGCAAATTTCCAAAGATTAAATAGTAACACAACACTGTATTTTCGCATTTGACCATTGACTGAAAGATATGGGACATCATGTCATTATTTGGAATAGAACATATATCATCGAAACCTCAATGCATTTTTGCGTTCTGGTTTTATTACAGTATGAATCAATGGCTGACATTGATGTTGCTTATTTTTACTTTTACTTGCCACAATTATGTAATCTGATACCGCGGTTTTGGGATTATAAACAATGTACTGCACACTTTCAGTGCTCCTGACACACTTTCCTGGTAGTCTCACTTCTTGCTATGCGATGTAGGTGATATGTGATCATGACTTGCTGTACCTATGTTTCGAACAGCGTGCATATTGTGTAATTAATCTTATAACACATACTATGTGATAAATGTATGGTTCATTACACTGACCTTAGTGATGATTATGTGTCCTGTTTAAGTGTCGTTCGTGAACAAACCATTAGAGCTTATTTTAATTACAGCAATTTGGAATGGAATGGCTCCATAAAAGTTCTGAATTTTTGTATGTTTATTTTAAAAACATTGTCGTTTACAGGTACTTGGCTTGTGGATCCTAAAATATGTGTCTATGGACCCAAGAGACCCAGATGCAAGTATGTATATATGCAAACTCTAACAGAATTGTACAACATGACTGAAATTCTGGCACAGGGGCTAGCTTTCAGTGAAATGTTACACAGACATGAAAAAATTCAGTCCAAATTACACGCAAGAAGCGCGCAAGAACTAGGTCAATTTCTCCAAAGTCCAAAATGTTTGTTTCAGAAGTTACCAAACGTTTCTAAGTCCATTTTGCTCGCAAGCTGCACGCTTCAAACATGTTCATCACTAGCACTGAGAAGTGCGCACAGGGCGTCATTGCGCGCAGCTTGCGTATAAAAACCTTTGGAGTTGCGTAAGGGTTGTGCGCAGGTTGCAAACACTTGTGCGCCAGTTGTGAACATTGCAGGATGTTTGCTCTGGACTCGCGAAGTGCGCACAACTGGCGCACCTCAATTTGTAGAGGGGTCTGTAGGACTTCCTTAGCAAGTGTGTCTACCTTTTCATTTCCACGTATGCTCACGTGACTCGGAACCCACGCTAGCACAACTGATATCTGTAATCGAACCAAGTTGGAGAGTAAGCTTCACAGAGAGCTGAAACAGCTGGATGTTTTTGCTCATGGCCTTTTTAGTGCTTAAAGGCTGGATAGTGAATCTGTCAACACAATGAACTGGCGACTTTCCGAGGTTTCGATCACATCGAATGCCATCTTAAGTGCCTGGAGTTCGGCAGTAAATAATGATGCATCATCCGGTAGTCTGATTTGCAAGAATGCATTCCGACCTGTCGCCGCGGCTGCAACCCTGTTCGTGGTCTTGGAGCCGTCGGTATATATGGCATGATATCGACTGTACTTGTATGTCTCAGCTCATGAAAACTGGTACGGAATACCAGTTCATTTGTTGAGTTCTTCAGGTACTTCCTTAAACTAAGGTTAACAACTAGCTCGACTAACTTCAAGGGAAGGGTGGTGGAGTTGGGGCTTTTTAAGTGCATACAAACGGGCACATGTCAAACAGAAAGACCCAAAACCGGACCGGCAAAAACGCAACTCTGAACTATTTACATCTATTTATAAATTCTTTGCTTTTTACGTGCTAAACACGGACACGGCCAGACCGGCGAAAGGATCACTACATATGGCCAACAACCAAAAAACCGAACACAAACCACCAAAATCGCCCAGAACACCAGACCGAATCCCTCGACCAGCGAGGACACTCCAGCTCCGGCACGGCCGCCTGGAGTCTTTGTCATCACCAACAGAAACCATCACCACACCCACCACCGACCCAACAACACAATCTCAAAACAACACACGCCCAAAGGCAACAAACACACCCGAAGGCAACAACACGCCCAAAGGCAACCACAGCGCAGGGGGACATGGGGGAGGGGTCCACTCACCACATTAAAATCACTATTTACAGTTTACTTACAGTATATACAACTATCTACACGTAACTAAAACAAAACTTCCCAAAGAGATCGAACGAGCCCGGCAGGGGATCGGGAACGTCCACTCTCTTCGGGAACCCAAACTGAACTGGGCAAATACAGGCGCACCTTGCCCAAGGGTGCCCCCGGAGGCAGTTGTGGCAAAGGGTAACCTCATTATCCCCACGCTTAAACAAGCTCCACAACCGGATGCAGTTTAAAGTTTTATAAATTCTTTTACATTGAGCTGACAAAACGAAAATTTCTGTGGCTAATATGTACAAACTACGAAGCTCTAGATAGGACATGGTAAAAAATAATTTTATTACGTACGTACGTGATAATTATTACGTACGTACGTAATAATTATTACGTACGTACGTGATAACTGTTACGTACACATATACCTGGTAATTATTGATTGCAAAAGAAAAGAACAAACGCACAGTGGTATCGTATCACGACATACGGGGCATGGCGGCATGCACAGTCTAGTACTAGCACTAAAGTCGTACTAGACTAATACCATAGTGGTACAGTACCCTTTCATAATATTTGGGCTTATTATCATAGCTCTGTATCTACATTTCGTATTAGAGTCACGTTCACATAAAAGTGATAATTATTACGTACGTATCGTAATAATTATCACGTACGTACCATAATAATTATTACGTACGTACGTAATAATTATTACGTACGTACGTGATAATTATTACCGTACGTACGTAATAATTTTTTTTACCTTCCTATCTAGAGCTTTCGTACGAAGTCCCCCCCCCCCCCCACCGACGGAATATCAAGCATGTTTGATATGCCCTATTCGGTAAAGACGAGGGAACCTACTGTCGAATGGTCAAACGGGTTGGAAACAGTATGTTTGGCACCTTGACCCAACCTGACTGCAACCAGGACTGGCTTTCAGTCGGGTCAGTGCAGTGTGTGCTGCCCTAAGTGTCAGGCTGCTAGGGCTATATATTTCTTGTTTAGCCATAACCCTAACCTAAGAGTGGGTATTTTGTGTCGTGTCCCGTGTTGGTGACAGTCATATGTTATACACCCGGTGGCATCATAGTTATGTCTATATAAATATTAATGGGGATGACATTTAGCCTGCTGCAAGTGCTTTGAAATTACGGAGTGTGGTATTTGTAGTTTGAAGCAAGAGTATACGCCTTAATTGCTGCGTGGAGTAATTGTACAATGTCCTGAACGTATCGTGTTAAACGTGTGTTGATTGATCCCTGGAAATTAAAATCTCTGCCTAGTTACCTTTTAATACTTGTAGAAACTAAATCAACTGAGTCAAATGTAAAACGCTGCCTGGCATCACCTAACAAATGTTTTTGTGACGGATTTTACACGCGCTCCACTCTTTCCACAATTATCTGATACATGAAATTAGAGTAGTTTCATCAACTTTAAAGGCTTTCTTTTCCGAAATTTCTGGGAATGCGGCGCCTTGCCTCATACCCATCTTTTCTGTCTGACCTAAGGAAAAATCTGTAATCGACAACTAACTGATCGAGAGCCTACTTAGCCACTAGCGTAGAATAAGTGCGACCCGTATCTTCCGTTGAAAAGGGTCTGGTTTGTCGCAACCTTCTTCGTGGGATGGCAATTGTGTATCGTAGCGTGTATCGCAGACATCTGCATGCAAAACATCGAAAATGATCCTACCTGGTCACTCAAGCATGCTAGAAAACAGAATTTTAGCGACAGGGGTAAGGGCGAGAGAAACTGGACCACTCCTTCGGGAAGACTTCCCCTCAGGAAATGCCAGTTCAGTTGGGGGCGTAAAAATTATGATACAAGTAAAGTAATCCCCCAAAAAGGACCAGCTGGACGACGAGTATTTCTTTAATTTCGCTCTGAAAGAAGGGCACGACTCTTAATGAAAAACCTAAATGTTTCAATTTGTTTTCAATAGGGAATGCCCAAAATTTTTCGCACTGCCATCCTTTCGGCAAACCCGTCACTTTTTTTTTCGTTCTGGTGTTTTCACATTTTTACTCTTCCCGTTGGGGAGAATAAGCCACCCTCTCGGGAAAAATCCTTTCGCCACACGAAAATTCGTTGACACAAATTTGTGGTTCAAAGTGCGAGTGTCCAGCCATCTAGGGCGTCTGGAAAGCCAATTGGGCGGGCCTGGAGGTCGGGCGGCTCCCGCTAGGACTGCTGTAAGGTTGCAGGCCAGTGGCGTAGCTAGGAATTCGGTGAACGGGGGGGGCCATGGAGCCACGATTTTACCTATCTAAGCGGAGCGCCATCCACAGGGTTGGCGCGGAGCGCACAAGAAAATTTTTCGGCTACCCCAAGGCTTCTCAGATGGCTGGAGCATTGCAATCCTCCGGGCCGTTTGACCTGCGCTGAAAAATATTCTTACTCAAATTGGCATTTCGGTGTAACTGAAATTTTGTATAATGACACATATTTAAAACAAAAAACAAAAAAAAAAGAAAGAAAGAAAAAAATCACATAACTCCTCGGTAGATATGGATGTTCTTTATGACCACAATGGGCGGCGATCCGCCCATCTTTGAAAGTGGGATATACTAGTCAGCGGCAATATCTAAGCGGAGCGCCACCATTCAGTTGGCGCGGTATGTAGCGTAGAACAATTTTGGCAAAAAATACACCCCAGATCACTGGAATTGCCACTTCCCAGGCTTTTCAAAACCGTGATACTAAGAAACCTGTCTGATGTCTTCCTAAAATAAATAGGGCCTATTGGAAAAAGTCTAGAAATAGGTAAAGTTGTTCTGACTTCCGGATTATATAGTCAGCGCGTAATATCTCGAGCCGGAGCGCCACAAAGTTGGCGTCGTAGCGTACCCAAGAAAATTTGAGCTTTGAATACATCCCAGATCGTCGGAAATGGCACTTGTCAGGCTTGATAGCAGCCATCTAAGATGCGAATTGTGCGAAAAATTTTTAAAGGTTGATTTGAATTTGTTCTAAAACACATTTAAGTTGGTCACAATTTCATCCGACTTTATTCAAAATTTATCCAGAAGTGGAGCTTTATCCCTATGGATTCAGTGAATTGATTGGAAACGGAGATTTTTCAACAGCCAGAGTCTGTATATTATTATTGAGTACAGGCAACGACCAAGATTTGCCCGACGGGAGGCCTGCGACCCGAGGCCCCTAGAGCCCCGAGTTGCTGTTGGGTAATAGGTGAGGTGGGATTTGAAAAAAAAACACCCTGTGTACTAGACCATTTCATTCGGGCCACATATATGCATACAAACTTTGTATATGCTAGAGAAGGCATAATTCGGCGTTGGATTCAATGTTTTTACCCGGAATGCTAAAATGTAAACCTTTGACCAGAAGCTGCGCGAAGCGCGTCCCCCCCAAAAATTTTTTTGTAGGTTTCACAAAAAAAGCAACACATGTAATCATGGAGAAACAAAAAAGAAGGAAAATCTTTAGGGGTATTTAGACCGTAGAAGAGATAAAAATATGCATTGAGATCGAAACTACCTTGACTCCATCCGAATCCAAATATCCAAGCATTGCTCCGTGAGTACCATCCACCAACTGGTACCGTGCCCGATGACACACAACAAAAGAGCAGTTACTAGCCCTTTGCGATGGGAGAAAAATTTCCGACCTCTTTTTTAACCCCAATAAACTGTTTGTACTTTTCCTACATGTGTACTTTGTAGAGGTGGAGAAGGGACCTTGCGCTATCTTAGGCAATGTAGAGTGGGAAACCATAGAAGAAACGGATTAGCTCTTCTGCGCGCGTAAGCGCGCCGAAAATTTTGTGTTTTAGAAGAGAAATTGTTGCCTCTTGAGAGCAAAAATGGGTAAAACGACACTGTAAATGTTGGGATTATTGGGGGCACCCAAAATGAGACTGCCCAAGAACTATAAAATATTTATATTTTTTTTTATTTTTTTTGGCATCGGTGAGGGGGGGGGCATGGCCCAATGGCCCCCCCCCCCTAAATACGCCAGTGGTTGCAGGTTGCCCTCTTAAAAAAACTTTCTTAAGAAAATTTCGTTCCTTTAAAACTCTGCCCCTATTTGCCACAGATACAGCTGAGCGACCTCTTACGTATGAATTTCGCCTGTTGCGGAGAGTGTTCCTCTCTACTAATACTGAGACTCACTCCTTGCAGCCCCTTCGGCCCTCCCCCATGTAAAGCATTTTGCGCCTGGACCCTCAGACAAGGTTTGAGAATCACTTCGCTAATTGTAAGGGGTTATTTCCAACATTTAATCCTACTGGGCCAGATGAAGTGGATTTATGTAGCCCAATGTCAAACATCAAACATACATCCGGCAGATACACTGGGACCCCCAGCCCGAATCAGTTTATTGTCAGTCCAAATTAGGTAAAAGTTGTGAATTTTATTTTGCTGGTCTGCTTACTTTCCATTGTAATGCCATTTGAAGATAACAAATATAAGAAGGGGGACTCGGGGGACCTTTCCCCTTGTACCCTCACCGGGGGTTCTCTCCTTGGATCCCAACCAGGACATACGAAGGGCCCTGGGCCCCCCCACGCCTCAGAGGAAGGAAAACCCACTTTGTGTTACCACAACTCCTTCCCCCCAAGGCGGCTCAGTTCCCTCATGTTAAAAAGGGGGGGGTGTGTCCCTTTGGGGAAACAATTATGCCACCAGTGACCCCACTTCAAAAAGTTTGGCGACGCACTCTGAGCTGAAGGTACCATGACCGCTTCATC